>CM076574.1:785165880-785602872 GCA_034641835.2 Pinus albicaulis
TATTGCTTTCCTTGCAGAAAGAACCCATAAGACATGTAGATTAAGACAGAGAATAATAACATGATACTTACTTGATAACCAAGAGTCTTCTCTTCTCTAATGATGTCTCCAACTATCTCAAGGCTTTCAAGATCTTCAAGGAGACTTCAATAACAACTTCCTTGCAAAAAGAACCCATACGACCTGTAGATTAAAATTTAAGACAGAGAATAATAATATGATACTTACTTGATAACCAACAATCTTCTCTTCTCTGATGATGTCTCCAACTATCTCAAGGCTTTCAAGATCTTGAAGGAGACTTCAATAACAGCTTCCAAGAGTGATGATACCAAGATCCTTTGATGCTTCCTTCAAGGACGTCATCCAATGAGCCTTAGATTAGATCCCCTTCCAAGAGAGATCAACAACCTTCTTGTAATGTTCCTCTTCAGACTTTCCTTTGATGAGGATGTGATGCAGGTGATTCCCCTTAGGCTTTAGCAAACCCTCCTCTTGTCCACTAGATGATACTTCTAGTTGTCTTCTAGTTCACCTTAGCTCTAATACTATGTTGGAAAAATTGCAATATGGCAATTATTAATTCAGATTTTCCTTAACCTTACTACTTGCTTGTGAACGTTTTTAATATTCTTGAGTTTCTTTATTATCTTTTTCATCAAACAAATATCAAGAACAAAACAGTAAAGATAGTGGACACAAATATTAGAATCCAAGCCAGGGCAAAACCCCTCCAAAGGGGAAACCCAGAAAAATTCTTCTCTTCTTATAGAATCTACTTCAAATGAAGCAACAAGGACCCAAACCCTAGACCAAGTCCTCCTCCAAGTACCAAGTCAGCACTTCCAATACCACAACTCAATCCTGCATCAACCAACTTCTAGTTGCAACTTCGACAACAAATTCAACCTTGCAACTTAGTCCTGCAAATTCAGCGTTGTACACACTGCAGAAACCCTAATTCAACTTCTTCAAGAGGTTCCTCTTTGAGCAAGACAGATCATCCCAAGGTTAGCGAGGTCCAAACAAAATATTTCCTCTCCCAGTAACTTGATACTGCAACTCGTCCTACCACAACTCGAACCTGCAATTTCGGCATTCTTGGAAGCTGCAAAAACCCTAATTCTTTGCACGTGTGAGAGAGATAGACCCAAAAACAAGACCTTCGCTCTTCTTGTCTTCTTGCTTCCCAGCTACAGATCTAACTTCTTTTCTTGAGATCAAACTTGTGAGTGAGTGCCAAATAAGGTCAAATATGCTCCTTTATATAGCCTTTCCAAGGGGTTGAATTCCCTCCTTTAGACCAACTTGAAACTCCCAGGGCCAACTTGTACTTTGGAGGCTTCCAGGCCTTTCTAGACTCAAAATAAATTATTTTACAAGATATATTTTGCCTGGAAGGGTCTTATAAACATGATGTTGACTTTCTTGACTCATGACAATAAATCCTATCACCTAAGAAATGTTGATTTTTGTAACATTGGAAAGTGCTCTAAGCCCCCAATTTTGTGGAGAGGCTTAGACACTGGTATGCTAAAGAACCCAGAAACCGTTTGTGAAAATTCCACTCGGTTAATGTTTTATTAAAAAAATATATATATTTTAATGGAGACCCTAAGTCTAAACTTAGGGAAATTAAATAATTAAAGGACATTAATAAAACAGAGTGAGAATAATCTAGAAAAGGCAGAGATCAAGTATAATCTAATCTTAACCGTTGATTAGAGATGTAATCTCAGAGGTTGATTTCTCAATGAGAAGACTATAAAGGAAGGCTTGAGGGTCATTTAGAAAGACACACAAGGAATGAAACTTGAGATCGAATTCTTCTAACGGAAGAGTGTTCGGACAAAGATCAGATCTAAGTGATTTAGTGCAGTGAGAGGCAAAGTAGCTTCTGGAGAGAGATTTTCTCAAATGGAGAATCATCAGCAGAGAGAGGCAGATAGACGTAGCGCAAAGCTAGCGCAAAGCCACGCAGGGCTACACAGAGGTTGCACAGAGGTTCAAAGGGTTTCTAATATTCCGCTGTCGGATCAAATCCAGAAGCCAGAAGTCGGGGTGTGAGACCAGGAGGCCAATATCTGAGGTTCTTGGAGTTAGATCGATCCTTTGTTGGGGTGACGCAGTTCGTAGAGGAGGTGACGCAATGCCTATGCAGTGACTGCGCAGAGACCTCTAGAGGCAGTTCTTCCAATGTCCGAATCAGCAGGATTTTTCAGTGATTGAGTGAGGTAAAACTCACATTTATTTATGTCAGTATTTCTCTCTGTAACTGAATAACCCTTGAGGTATTCAGAGATGTATTCGGGATTTGCTACTGCTTAATAATACAAACTCTCAGATATGTTGCACTGGTTTTCCCGCATTGGGTTTTTCCAGGGACTTGTGTCCAAAAATAATTGTGTCCTATGTGTGATTGATTTCTTGCTCAGTTTCCTTGTTTCGAAATCATATTTTTATTCAATGTAGGTTGCTTCAATAATTCAAATCTGACTTAATTATGTAAAAGTAATTTACATAATAGGAGAAGTACACTCAGTTGTTGCAGTAGGATTCCTAAGATTGATGTGAAACAGGAAGAGCAGATCTGAAACTGAAGTGAAGGCCAATTTGTTGCAGTAGCAGCAGATCGAATCCCCAGAGGGATTGCGTAGATATAGCCAGGAGGGTTGAAGTTTCGGGGTTGTCTCTCTCTGAGTGAGTTGATAGAAAGATAGGACTTCCAGTTCGAGATTTTGCCGAGGCAGAAGGAGTTGTGCAGAGCATTCATGTAGAGCCAGAGGGACACAATTTTCTGCAGGTAGTTGTCAGAGCAGAGAAGCATCAGACGAAAGAAAAATAGCATTGTGGGGAATTCTTCCTCAATGAATTCCTAGCCGAGGAATTCAGCATTTTTCCAAGATCTGAGCAACAAATCTACGAGCTCCAAAGGGAGTGTGTAAGCCTGCCTAGGTTGCGCAGAGGGGGAGAAAGAGGAAGCAGTTCGACATTTTTTCGACTAAGATAGCATCTCATGGTCTTAGAGATCAGGACCAGTTGGCGGGTTCCTCCAACTATGTAATCTGGAAGAAAAGGATTCAATTCCTTCTAGATGAATACGATCTCAAGACATTCGTAGAAAATGTGGTTGTTGTACCTACAGATCCGAATCAGAACAAAAAGCACAAGGTCGACATGGCAAAGTGCAAGAGGTTAATCCTTGATGGAGTCAAGGATCACATAGTCTCACATTTAGCTGGCAAGGGCACCGCTAGGGAGATGTGGGAAGCCTTGTCCTTGTTGTATGAAGGAACTTCCAAGCAATGGAAGATGTACTTGGAGCAGAAGCCCTGCATGATCCAGATGCAGAAGGGGGAGCACATTGCTCTATTCCTTACGAGACTTCAGGAGATACGAGACCAGTTGGCAGCCGTGGGATCCAACCAAACTACAATGACTATGGTGAGGCTGGCCCTTAACGCAGTCACGAAGGAGTGGCAGGTTTTTTTTCCAAAGCATTTTGCACAGGGCTACGCTTCCAAGTTGGGAGCACATGTGGTCAACACTTCAGGAGGAAGAGCTGAGGAGAGATCTAGTCAAGTGCAAGCTTGACGACAGCAGCGGTAGTGGATCGAAGACTTTGGAGGAGGAGGAGAATGCAGCCCTCGCATCGAAAGGGCAGCAAGGGCAACGG
Source organism: Pinus albicaulis (assembly GCA_034641835.2). Classification (NCBI taxonomy): domain Eukaryota; kingdom Viridiplantae; phylum Streptophyta; class Pinopsida; order Pinales; family Pinaceae; genus Pinus; species Pinus albicaulis. The sequence continues at coordinate 785,169,557 of CM076574.1, forward strand.
AGACAAAAGAGAGATGTCTCGAATGTCAAATGCTTTAGATGAGGTGAGATGGGCCACTTTGCATCACAGTGTCCTTTGAAGAAAAAGGGCAAGGATGAGAAGCATGATCCAACAATTGCAGCCGCAAAGATCAAGCAGGATGAGTTTGCTATGAGTGCTCATGCTTCTCCAAGTGAGAAGTGGGGCTACATTGAGTTGTAGTTCACCTTGAACTTCAATTGGGTCGGATCCTTGAGGAGCCCACCTCATGGATCATTACCTTCCTACGAAAGCCCATGATTAGCAGTAGCGAGATGGAAGAGTTTCAACGAGAGTCAAGGAGTGATGGAGACTACAGTGCAGTAGATAGCAGCGCCTATTTCTGGAGCAACACAGAGTAGAGCAGCAGCAACGTAGCAGTCGCAGCACAATGCAAATCAGTGTTGCGCAGTGCAGAGCAGCAACAGCACAGAGCATCAAAGGGACAACACAGTAGTTATCAGTAGTTAGAGTCTTCAGCACCAAGGTGCATCCACTGAACACTCGTTCAGTTTTGGGTGAGTTTAGTTGTTTCTCTCGACAGCTGAGTTGCAGTGGGGATGCAGTGTTAGCAGTGGCAGTGTTAGCAGCGTCGCAGATGCAGCACTTGAGAGGGAGTTGTAGTACAGATGCAACAGTGGCAGTGGCAATGTCATGGGCAACAGTACAGTAGCAGCAGCAACGCAAAGGTTTATGGACTTCAGCAGCGCAGAGGATGCTTCAGGGACAGAGCAGTATGCAGCAGGGATATTGTTAGAGCACCTTCCTCGCTAAGAGGGAGTGTTGATTTTTGTAGCATCGAAAAGTGCTCTAAGCCCAAAAAATTGTGGAGAGGCTTAAACACTAGTATTCTAAAGAACCCAGAAACTGTTTGTGAAAATTCCACTCGGTTAATGTTTTGTTAAAATAATTAAATATTTTAATGGGGACCCTAAGTCTAAACTTAGGGAAATTAAATAATTAAAGGACATTAATAAAACAGAGTGAGAATAATCTAGAAAAGGCGGAGATCAAGTCTAATATAATCTTAGTCATTGATTAGAGATCTAATCTCAGCCATTGATTTCTCAATAAGAAGACTATAAAGGAAGGCTTGAGGGTCATTTAAAAAGACACACACGAAGTGAATTTTGAGATCGAACTCTTCTAACGGAGTAGTGTTCGGACGAAGATCAAATCTAAGGTGCAATGGGGAGCAGAGTAGCTTCCGGAGAGAGAGATTTTCTCAGTCGAAGAATCATCAATAGAGAGAGGTTGATAGACGTCCAACAGAGCCAGCGCAGAGCCACACAGGGCTACGCAAAGGTTGCGCAGAGGTTCAGCGGATTTCCGAGATTCAGTTGTCAAATCAGATCCAGAAGCTGGAAGCCGAGGTGCGAGACCGGGAGGTCCATATCTGAGATTCCGGGAGTCATATCGATCCTTTTTTGGGGTGAAACAGTCCTTAGAGGAGGTGACGGAGTGCCTACACAGTGCCTACGCGATGACTGCGCAGAGGCTGCGCAGAGACCTCCAAATGCAGTTCTTCTCGTGTCCGAATTAGCCGGATTTTCCAATGATTGAGTGAGGTAAAACTCACATTTCTTTCTGTCAATATTTCCCTCTGTAACTGAATAACCCCTATGGTATTCAGAGATGTATTCAGAATTTTCTATTGCTTATTAATACACAAACCCTCAGATTTGTTGCATCGGTTTTCCCGCATTGGGTTTTTCCGGGGACTTATGTCCAAAAATAATTGTGTCCTATGTGTGATTGATTTCTTGCTTGGTTTCCTTGTTTCGGAATCATATTTTTATTTAGTATAGGTTGCTTCAGTAGTTACTTCAATAATTCATATTTGAATTAATTATGTAAAAGTAATTTACAAAATATGAGAAGTACACTCAGTTGTTGCAGTAGGATTCCTATTGTCAGATCTAGGAATTTTCACATGGTATTAGCGCGTTTGATGTGAAACAGGGAGAGTAGACCTGAATCTGAAGTGAAGGCCAAATTTTTGTAGCAGCAGCAGATCGAATCCCCAGAGGGATTGCGTAGATCTAGCCAGGAGGGCTGAAGTTTCGAGGTTGTCTCTCTCTGAGTGAGTCAACAGAGAGGTAGGACTTCCAGTTCGAGTTTTTGCCGAGATAGAGGGAGATGCGCAGAGCATTCACGTAGAGCCAGAGGAACACAGTTTTCTGCAGGTAGTTGCCAGAGCAAAGAAGCGTCAGAAGAAAGAAAAAACACATAGCAGGGAATTCTTCCTCAATGAATTGCTATTCGAGGAATTCAGCATTTTTCCAGGATCTGAGCAGCACATCTACGAGATCCAAAGGGAGTGCGTAAGCCTGCCTAGGCTGTGCAAAGGGGGAGAAAGAGGAAGTAGTTCGACAGATTTTTCGGCTGAGATGGCAACTCATGGTCTTAGAGATCAGGACCGATTGGAGGGTTCCTCCAACTATGTAATCTGGAAGGAAAGGATTCAATTCCTTCTAGATGAATACGATCTCAAGGCGTTCGTAGAAAATGTGGTTGTTGTACCTACAGATCCAAATCAGAACAAAAATTACGAGGCCAACATGGCAAATTGCAAGAGGCTAATCCTTCATGGAGTCAAGGATCACATAGTCTCACATTTAGCTAGCAAGGGCACTGCCAGGGAAATGTGGGAAGCCTTGTCCTTGTTGTATGAAGGAACTTCCGAGCAATGAAAGATGTACTTGCAGCAGAAGTTCCGCATGATCCAAATGCAGAAGGGGGAGCCCATTGCTCTGTTCCTTACGAGACTTCAGGAGATACGAGACCAGTTGGCATCCGTGGGATCCAACCCAAATGCAATGACTATGGTAAGGCTAGCCTTTAACGCAGTCACAGAGGAGTGGCAGGTTTTTGTCCAAAGCATTTTGAGCAGGGCTACGCTTCCTAGTTGGGAGCAGATGTGGTCAGCACTTCAAGAGGAAGAGTTGAGGAGAGATCTAGTCAATGCAAGCTTGACGCCAGTAGCAGTAGCGGATCGAAGACTTTGGAGGAGGAGGAGAATGCAGCCCTCGCATCGAAAGGGCAACAAGGGCAACGGAGACAAAAGAGAGATGTCTCGAAGGTGAAATGCTTCAGATGTGGTGAGATGGGAAACTTTGCATCACAGTGTCTTCTGAAGAAAAAGGACAAGGATGAGAAGCATGATCCAACAGTTACAACCGCAGAGATCGAGCATGATGAGTTTGCTATAAGTGCTCATGCTTCTCCAGGTGAGAAGTGGGGCGACATTGAGCTGTAGTTCACCTTGAACTTCAATTGGGTTGGATCCTTGAGGAGCCCACCTCATGGATCATTACCTTGCTACAGGAGCCCATGATTAGCAGTAGCAGGATGGAAGAGTTTCAGCTGGGGCCGAGGAGTGATGGAGACGACAATGCAGTAGGTAGCAGCGCCTATTTCTGGAGCAACGCAGAGCAGAGCAACAACAGCGTAGCAGTAGCAGCGCAGTGCACAGGAGTGCAACGCAGTGCAAATTAGTGTTGCGCGGTGCAAAGCAGCAGCAACACAGAGCATCAGAGGGACAACACAATAGTTATCAGCGATCAGAGCCTTCAGCACCACGATACATCCACTGAACACTTGTTCAATTTTGGGTGAGTTGAGTTGTTTCTCTCAACAGCTGAGTTGCAATGCAGATGCAGTGTTAGCAGTGCCAATGTTAGCAACATAGCAGATGTTGCACTTGAGAGGGAGGTGTACAGATGCAGTAGTGGCAGTGGCAGTGGCAGTGGTAGTGTCATGGGCAACAGTACAGTAGCAGCAGTAGTGCAGAGGTTGATGGACTTCAGCAGCACAAAGGACGCTACAGGGATAGAGCAGTATGCAACAGGCATATTATTAGAGCACCTTCCTCACTAAGATCACTAAGGAGTGTTGATTTTTGTAGCATCGGAAAGTGCTCTAAGCCCAAAAATTTCGTGGAAAGGCTTAGACACTGGTATTCCAAAGAACCCAAAAACCGTTTGTGAAAATTCCACGCAGTTAATGTTTTATTAACATAATTATCTTTTTTAATGGAGACCCTAAGTCTAAACTTAGGGTAATTAAATAATTAAAGGACATTAATAAAACAGAAAGAAAATAATCTAGAAAAGGCGGAGATCAAGTCTAATATAATCTTAGCCATTGATTAGAGATCTAATCTTGACCATTGATTTCTCAACGAGAAGACTATAAAGGAAGGCTTGAGGGTCATTTGAAAAGACAGACATAGAGTGAATCTTGAGATCGAATTCTTCTGACGGAGCAGTGCTCATACGAAGATCAGATCTAAGTGATTCAATACAGTGAGGGGCAGAGTAGCTTCCAGAGAAAGATTTTCTCAGTCGGAGAATCATCAGTAGAGAGAGGCAGGTAGCCATCCAGTAGAGCCAGCCACACTGATGCAGAGCCAGCGCAGAGCCACACAGGGCTACGCAGAGGTTCAGAGGGTTTCTGAGATTCATCTGTCGGATTAGATCCAGAAGCCGAAAGCCGTGGTGTGAGACCGGGAGGCCCAGCAGTAGCAAATCTGGGAGTCAGATCAATCCTTTGTTTAGTCCTTAGAGGAGGTAACGCAGTGACTGCACCGAGGCTGCGCAAAGACTTCCAAAGGTAGTTCTTCCAGTGTCCAGATCAGCCGGATTTTCCGGTGGATTGACCGAGGTAAAACTCACATTTCTTTCTGCCAGCATTTCTCTCTGTAACTAAATAACCCTTGAGGTATTCAGACTCCAGAGATGTATTCAGGATTTGCTACTGCTTAATAATACAAACCCTCAGATCTGCTGCACCAGTTTTCCCACATTGGGTTTTTCCAAGGACTTGTGTCCAAAAATAATTGTGTCCTATGTGTGACTGATTTCTTGCTCAGTTTCCTTGTTTCGGAATCATATTTTTATTCAGTGTAGGCTGCTTCAGTAGTTACTGCAATAATTCAGATCTGAATTAATTCTGTAAAAGTAATTTACATAATAGGATAAGTACACTCAGTTGTTGCAGTGGGATTCCTAAGATTTTCAGATCTAGAAATTTTCACACCCTATAGACATGAAGAACATGCTTTTACCTAGAAGACCATCAATAAAGAGCATGAAACCCATGCTTTAAAATAATAACTTTTTCTTTTCTTCTTTTGTTTGTTACATAAGATACATTGAAATGAGTACTTATGAAGACCGAAACTACATAGATTTCCGACAGCTTCCCTAGTAGCCTTAGGGAATCCTTGTACCTCTCTTGACTGTCCTGGTACTGTTTATCTCCTTCATTGCAGCAGTTCAGTTGGTTTTGGTTCTGTTCGATTCATCCTAACACTTGTGAATCTCAACAGCATTCAGTCAATTTCGTTTTGCTAATTATTTTGCTATATATAAATCTTATTGAAGTTGATTCCCATAGATGGATTAAAGTGCAAATGATGAGCTCTACAAGATGCCTCCATGTTGAATCATAAAGATACATGTAAGTGCACAAAATGAGATCTCTCAGAGATCTTCTATCCATGTCCTCAATGTTAAGTATTTAATCTGGGTATCTCATTTTTATCCTGGCCACAAGTTGCTTCATATGCAATATTTAGTAGATTGCAAGCTTCTTAAATTGCAATTAGTAAATTGAAGAAGTGAGGAAAAAAAGGGATGAGAGGTTCAGAAATGAACAAGTTTCTGTTAAATTAAAATATTATCAACATTTAAATTGCAAGAATATTCTTAATTGCAAAATAACTCAAAGTACTACAGAAAACAAAATTGGAATCATTCCTGCTACCATCCAAACTATTGTCCTTACATAATAGGGAAATGATCTGCTTATTAGATTACAACTAACTCTGATATGTAAAATGTTAGAACACTATTACCTCATCCACAAGATTTTCATTAGCATCAACGACAGTGCCATATTCTACAAAATGACTTCTTGGTTGCCATAAAAGTGACTTTAGATTATTCTTCTTTCTTGCTGGTCGAAATATTCTTGTAGCAATAGCAACTGCTGACAGGCCTGACAATCTGACAATTCCAACAGCACTTGGTTGACCACCCAAGGCAGTAACGATAGCAGCTACTGTATCAGAACACTTGGATGACTGATATAACTTCTGTGCAGCTGTGTCTAACATGCTTCTCTCATCTTTGAGATATTGAATGCTCCCAGCTAAAAACAAACATACAAAACTCAGGATAAATATTTACCTTAATTAACAACTATCTGTCTTCTTTATGCAGCATTAAATGAGAGGCACATCTTTGAGAATGGCCAAAAGCGGATTGAAAGACTCCACTGACAAATATTGTGAATCAAAACTCCTATCCATGGGCTTAATAACGAACTAGAATTCTAAGCCAATGTTCCAGACTTGAGGAATAGGATGGTGAAAATACCAATGCGCGAGGCCAATGATGAAAGCATAAAAGTTCTAAAAACCATCAGAAAAGCTCAAAGCTACAAAACCAAGTTTGAGAAACCAAACCAACAAAAGCAATTGGTCCCTCACATGGATTTAGTGGCACACACGCAGAGAAAATAAAAGTGTTGCTCTAAGAACTGTACTCTAATTTAGATGGGGGTAGGAAATTGAACAGGTGGATAAATTTTAGCTTCTTATTCCAACTCATAACGCAGGAACTGATGACAAAATATTCAAAAACATATCATAATAATGCTCAGGAGTTTGAAGGTGATAATTTTGCCATCTAATACTTCCTGTGTACAAAAAGCCAGCAAGTAGTACAGAAATCCGTAGCAATACCCAGTATTACCACTTCCGGTATCCACTGATCCGACCTGACGCGAGAGTTCAGCTCTGATAGTAGATGTGGTGGACAGATGGCTTGTTTTCTCAATAAAACAGGTCAAACACAATTGACTCTTGTTGAATTTTGTAGCTATGGTCGGCCTTCATAATTTATATTTTATCCTTTGTAATGTTTAAATAATTTGGAAGGCATATTCTTCATGTCATTTTAATTATTTAGCCCTTTAAAGAATTATTGTAAGACATGTTCTTCATGTTGGATTTAAAAGAGAAAATTTTGAATTTTGAATTTTTGGCTCCAAAAAAGTCAAGTTGGCCCTCCCTCAAATTAAGTCGGCCACAGTGAAGAGACACACCCATTGGCAAAGACAGAACACTATACAAAGGCATTCGACCTCACACAAGAAAGAATTTTGTGGGCATCCAAGCGAAGGACAAGAAAGACAAAGAAAAAGGACGAAGATCTCTCTCTTTCTAGCTCGCATTTCTCTCTCTAGTCCTCCCATGTGCGAATTCTGGGTAGCAGTTTTTGGGCAGGCCGAAGTTGCAGGGCTGAGTTTTGAAGGCTTGACTTGGGGGTTGTGGACCAGGTTTGACCATAAGCTTTGTTGGTCAGTTTAACCTCATAGTTGACTAGCTGCACTAGATGTATCTCTTGTTGAACTGAAGAATTTCTCTAAGAAGAAGGTTGTTGGGTTTTTCCCCTAAGTGGGTTTTCCTAGGGTAAATCTTGTGTTCCCTTTGTGCATTGTGATCTCTACTGTCTTTATGGTTTATGGTTGAATTTCTTAAATGTAATTGCTTAATGATGAACTGGAATTTAAAATATATATATATATATATATATATAGAGAGAGAGAGAGAGAGAGAATTACCAGTATTTCAGAAATATTGTGGTCGTATCTTTTGCACTTGAAAACTCAACAATTCTGAGTGAACCAGTTGAGTTTCACTACATTAATTATTAGTTCACAATAAGTCTGGGCTCTTGGTTAGAAAAATTGACTAGCTATGATTTTCTTTTCAATTGCATCAGTTGCATGACCATGTATATGTGGAATGAATGCAAACACAGAAATTTAAAAACGTAACCCAGTGCAATTGATTATCTGCTTAAATGAATCCTACTTCTCACCTAAACACATATGCTCCATGGAGATATAAACTTTAAAATCAGATAACCAATCCTTCCGGTGCCAAAGAAATAATTTTAAAAAAAATGGCAGAGGTGATATTTCCAAATTATATTTCAAGCATTGATCTCCAAATGATGGAAACGTAAATCAATTGGGCCACCATAAACCAAGTTGCACAGGTATGGATATGGTAACCAGAACGGATACAATAAGATTTTAGAACAACCTAGTTACAATATGGCTGAGATACATCATATAAAATGTACATATATGGAAAAATAGAAAACAAAGTTTCAGATTGATATTCATGAATTTGTAAATAAATCCATATTTGCATATGTGATATGTAAAAAAATGTGCAAAAGAAGGGCCTTACCAATCTGCTTGGTGTTACCTCTTCAACTTGCATCTAAGAGGGAAAAAGCCCTAATCCACAAATGCAACCTTGAGGTAAGTCTAGGAGAAGTACCACTATCACCTCAATACAATTCTCCTCAATACAAATCTCCTCTCACTAACCAAGTTGCACAGGATACGGTAACCAGAATGGATACAATAAGTTTTTAGAACCTAGTTACAATATGGCTGAGATACATCATATAAAATGTACATATATGGAAAAATATAAAACAAAAGTTTCAGATTGCTATTAATGAATTTGGAAATAAATCCATATTAGCATATGTGATATGTAAACATTATATGCAAAAGAAGGGTCTTATCAATCTACTTGGTGTTACCTCTTCAACTTGCATCTAGGAGGGAAAAAGCCCTAATGCACAAATGCAACCATGAGGTAAGTCTAGGAGAAGTACCACTATCACCTCAGTACAATTCTCCTCTCACTTCTGGCCATCTCTCTCAAGGCCAAGGGGGGTATCCCTAGATGTGAACAATTAAATAAACCAAGTCTAAAAAATATATCAACGAAAGCCTTGGACTTGAGATGTAAATCTGATGGCTCCCAGGGGTAGATGAGTTGGCAATAGAGTGTACTGTTCAGGCACTCCCTGCAATGTAGCTGGTTCAAACCTCACTTAGCCCATTAGTGGAAAGACACCTCCCCTCTCCATATTTCCAACAGATGATACAGCATGATACAGCATGATTGTTGATTGGAGTAGAGAAGTAAGGGTTCTGCTTGACTAAGCGTTAAGACTAGCAGAGGAACTCGGAAAACAGCCACTTTAGCAGAATATTAATTTCTTTAACTATTTCCTAAAGTTAGAATTCAGAAAAATTAAAAATTCCTAAGTTAACTTATCATTTAATCTTAGCCATTTATCACGATTTAATCTCGGTCATTGAGAAGGAGATTAGGGTTGAGATCAAAATTATAGGAGGAGATGGAGCGAGTTACTGGCAAGTCAGTTGAGCATGAGCAGTGTGTCAGATCAGCAAAGGAAGAACCGAGGGTTTCAATAGATCGCAAATATACAGGATCAGAGAAGAAATTGAGTGAGGGACAAACTCTTAGAGACCAGCACAATCATACCATTTGCACGTGCACGCAAGAGAGACAATTTACGCTCGCACGTGTGCACGGTGTAGCTATCTGCAAAGGGATTTTGCAGATCTAATGCGTAGCAAAGGGGATCGATTCATCTTGGAGGATTGATCAGTTGTTCTTGTGATAAAAGAGAAGTTTCTCCCTTGTTGTAATTCTCATAACAAAGCCCTTTGCTGAAGAAAATAATAAAGACACACAACATTGCAGTTTTCCCCAGAGTTGGGGTTTCCTGAGTATATCTTGTGTTCTATGTGTTGATGTGTTTGTCTTCTGATTTATTTTCCATTGTAAATATTAAGTTAGAAAAAACTGTTGGAAATACTGAGAGGGGGGGTGAATCAGTGTTTCTTTCAATTGTAATATTAAGCCAGTTAAAATCTTTCATAATAGGAATCACAAGATATACCAAAACAACAACAAGAACAAAATTATTATTGAAAAAATAGTGAGGACTCCAATCATCTTTTACAAAAATCCAACCCCAACTTTTTCAAATTTTCAATGCACCAACCTTGTGTTGAGAATTTGGTAGGAGAGAGTTTAATTCAATTCTCTTCTTGATAACTGCTTGTATTATACTTGCTACGCTTCTATTACTTAGATCTTATCTTCATTAACTTATTATGTCTTTCATCAAGTCAATTATCAAAAACACAAGAGACACAGAATTTTGGCTCTTCAAGCCAGGGCCAAAACCTCTCCCTCTTGGAGAGGAAAAACCGAAAGTAATTCTTCTTCTAGACCTTCAATTGACAAGTACCAAGACCATGACATAGACCCTTGACATCAGTATACCTCCAAGACCCTTGTCACTATCCTTCAACTCTTCTCAACTACTTATGTTGATCCTCCTTTTCCTGCACAGTTTTGCACTTCTACTAGGGAGCTCGGTCCCTAGTCTAGCAGCCCCAAAACAATCCTAGCCTTGAATTCTTCGTGCCCTCTTCTTGGTCCTTCTTCCAGGACTAATCAATTACTTACCTTAATGTTGTGGTAACCCTCTTATATTTACCCTTAACCTTCTCTAAGATCTACGAGAGCATAGACCCAAGATCGAGGCTTGTACTGCCTCTCCTTTGCACTAATTACAGTCACCTTTCATGTGTTGTCTAGCCTTCCTTCTTCGCACTGTATACTAGTCCGAGCTTCTTAGACCGAAATCTTGTCTTCTTCCTCGCACTATAGTTCGGATATATATTCCTGACCTTGACCGAGATGGATAGACCCAACACAAAGCCAGATTGCCAGATTGTCCTTGCCTTCTTCATTGATTGCCTTCCAATCTTCACACCAATTTCAAACCCTTAACTTGTTCACCTATTTTAGACTTGTCTGAATTTCTGTGTTGACAATGAGGCTACAATCTCCTTATTTATAGAGGTTGTCTCTCCTGCTCTAGGCCAACATGATCATCTGTGGGTAGACCGACTTTACCAAGGAGTATCTTTACCATGTTTTGAGTCTTGGAGTATACTTTTACATCAACAATGTGTCCTTTTACAAGTGTAACATGACTTAATAATAATATACATGACTCCAATTATATTTATGACAAGATGACAAATCCCTAAAGACATCAAGAAGAAGTCTTTGACCTATAATAAAATTTCCTTGCTCATGAAACCCATGATGCAAGCATTACAATAAATACGTTTTATTATCTTTGTCTCTTCATTACATAAAATCATAATTACATGTCATTATGAAGACCGAACCTAGTTACACTTTCCAACACTCCCCCTTAACTAGGGAGGTATTCATAATGGTACATGGTCACTTTCAATCTGAAGAATCTCATAAGAAGAATTTGATTGGTAATCCATCTATTATAGCATCATATTAACCAGCATTGTTACAATGCAAGGCCTTGACTAACAACTCCATCTCTCCACGAAACCAAGAGCTACAATGTTTGTGAGACCAATGATTATAGACACCTTCTGTGAAAATTTCAGAATCTTGATAGACAGAAATCCTATTGCAATTATTTGATTTGTATTACCTATTTGTTTTGTTCATTTAACAAGTTATTTACAAAATTATTCAATAAATTATAATACAAATACACTATAGCCTACACCAATATACAGATCAAGAACTGAAAAATAAATGAGGCAATCACACAAAGGACACACTTATTTTTGGACTAACGTCCCCCGAAAAACCCAATGCGAGAAAACCGATGGGGAAGATATGAGGGTTTTATTATTAAGCAGATTTTGAATACAGTCTAGGGTACCAAATCCGACTCACCCAACAGAGAAAATCCCAGCAGAAGTACTTATATCCGAAGATAGATATATTGGTTCATCCAGCAGTTGAATGAAGAAGCCCCACAGGTGACTGCGCTATCCCCAGTGTTGCACAGCAATGGTTGTAGCAAGCTCTACGCTGAGACTGCGTCACCTCCTCCAGGAGCCACGTCACCCTCCTCATGAGCCTTCTCAGCTCAGAAATCGATCTATTGAATTTATGCCTGATCTACCCCACAGTAACCCCAGCACTGCCTCTTCAGTGACTGTATCACCCTTCTAGCTTTGCGTCACCCTCTCTGGTGTTGCGCTGCCTCTCCTGGTGCTGCTCTGCCTCTCTTTCGAACTGCCCCTCCCTGCACTGCAAGCTCACTCTGATATTCTCAGCAAACCACGCCCCAGAATTTCAACTTTGCTCAAGTGTCGCTTTCCGTGTGTGTGTGTTCTCCCAGACGTAAAGAATAGTGAAAAAAGTCTCTAGGTTAATGGGTCTTTTCCATTCTGTAGAAAGATTCGGGGTTATTCGTTTTCAGGATCAATAGTGTACGAACGGAGAGAGAGGGATTCCTCGATGCTAAAGCTTCCTCTGCTGCTAATATGTGGTGTCCCTCTAATGCCACTGCGTTGTTGCCACTCCTCACTGCGTAAGCACCGCTTTGCACTGCGCTGCACCACTGTGCACTGCACTATTGTTGCCTCTGCTATGAGCTCTGCCACTCTCGCTCCATCATCCCTTGCACCAACTGACACCCGTCATTCTACTACTGTCATTAAGGGCCCCGTAGTTGTATGTGATCCAAGAGTTTGGGCACCTCAAGCATCCAACCCCCCACTGTAGTTTCATCTACAACTCCATATCGCCCCACTTATTAAGTGCATGAGCACACATGGCGCATCCATCATCATCATCCTCATCAGCCTGAGCTGGAGCAGCCTTCAAGTAAGATTCCTCCTTGCCCTTCTTCTTCAGAGGGCACTGTATGGCGAAATGTCCCAGTACCCCACATCTAAAGCATTTGACCTTCGAGAGGTCCTTCTTCTTCCTTCTCTAATGCCCTTGTTGTCCCTTAGATGCGAGAGCCGCATCTTCCTCTTCCTCCTCCTTGACTTTGATCCCTTTGTTGTTGCTTCCCACCTTGGTCCATCGTCTGATATCTTCTTGTCAAAGAGTTGCACACATCTCTTCCCAACTTGGAAGAGCGGCCCTGCCAAAAATACCTTGGACAAAAGTCTCCTAGTCTTTAGTGACTGCATTCAGAGCAGTCCTGGCCATAAGTCCACCATCTGGTGTAGCCCCTAAGGAAGCTATTTGATCTCGGATCCCTTGCAATCTAATGAGTAAGGGATTGATCTCTTCTCCTTTCTGCATCTGAAACAATCTCAGTTGATTCTCAAGCAACATCTTCCATTGAATGGAAGATCCCTGATATATAGTGGTCAATGTTGAGATTTTGTGTATTTGAGGTAGCATCGGATGTGCTATAGCTCCCAAATTTTGTGGAGGGACTAGAGTACACTTGATCTACAAGACCCAAAAAGGGATTTGGGAAATTTCATCTAGTTTGGGAAATATTTAATTAATTAACTATTTTAATGTATTTCCTAAGTTTAAACTTAGGAAAATGAAACAATTAAAGTTAATTAAATTAAACATGTGATGAAATTGTCTTAAGTCACACGGATCAAGCTTTCTTTTAATCTTAGCCATTGATTCAAGATCTGATCATGGTCATTGGTTTCCCAATGAGAAAAGTATAAAGGAAAGGCTTAGGGTCATTTGTAAAGACACACAGAGGAAGAGCAGTTAAGCTAAGCTGAGATTCTAGGGCAGGGTTTGCTAAGAATTCTCAGAAGTGTTTCAGCTACAGAGAGGGGAGTTTAGACAAAGGGGATGATCTGATCCCAGTGTCTAGAATCAGCAGGAGACGGAGAGCAACTTCAGAAAGGCAGCGCAGAGAATCAAGGGCATCAACTGCGCAACGCAGGGGCAGCTTCAGCTAAGCAAGTGTTGCGCAGTCACACCTAAGGCAGCGTAATGCAACTGGAAACCCTCAGAGGTTACACAAAGACCCTTAGGGGCAGCGTAGGGACTGCGTCACCCAGTCTGGGGTTACGCAGCCCTTTCCAGGCTAGCGCTGAGGGACACAGGGGCTGCAGAGGCTGACGCAGGGGCAACGCTGGGGTTTCTAGGGCCTAATTTTGGCTGAATCCTGTAAATCCCATTTGAGGGTGTGGATCAGTTAATATTTTGGCTTCAGAAGAGTCGATGAGTTGCAGATCTATATTTTCTCTGTTGGGTTTTCCAAATCTGGAACCCAAATTTGTTGTATTTAGAAAACTCTTAATAATAAAACCCTCCAACAGCCAGCAGACCGGTTTTCCCTCATTGGGTTTTTCCGGGGACTATTGTCCAGAAAATCACTGTGTCACTTTGTCTATGAGTGCATGTACTTTTTCTAGATCTGAATTGTTGAAAGTCTGTTATGTGTTTTGCTTCGATATTAATCTGAATTCTTCAGTTAATAACTTAATTAAGTAGGAGGAGCATAACCAAATCTAACTGTAGATTTCTACATAATAGTAACATTCAAAAATTTTCACAGTCAAGGCCTCCCACATTTCCCTTGTTGGGTTCTTCTCAGCAACATGTCGGATCACATGATCCTTGACTCCGTCCATGATCATGCGTTTTACTTTTGCTTGAGCCTCCTCGTACTTCTTGAGAGGATCAGCATCAACCGGAACACAATCGTGTTCAAGGCATGATCCTTGATGCGATGTTCATCCAAAACTGCCAGGATCCTAGCCTTCCAGATGACAAAGTTGGATGCTCCATCCAACCTGTCCTGATCCCTCAATCCATTCACGGCCATCTCTGCTCAACTAAGTGTCGGACAAGTCCCTTTCTCCCTTTTTTGTTGTTGCCCAAGCAAAACTCGGATCTGGATTTCTTTGGCACTAGAAACCCTCTAAGGAACAAGCTCCCTCTGAATTTCGATTTCATTCACGGAAATCCTTCTACCAACAAATGTCGAAACGCTACTCTCTAATCTTGCTTTGCTGCTGCTCAGCATTGGATCTAGACTTCTTGGCAATAAATCTTTTGAGGAACTGCTTCCCTCTACTTTGCTTCTACCCCACTAGACATTGTTCTGCACCAATAGAATCAACGCCCGACCAGCAACTCCAGAAAGAAACTGTACTGCACCTCCAGCCACAGAAATCCAGAAAATTGAGACTCAACAGCCTCTACGTTGACCCAACAAGCACTATAATGCCTTCTGCAGCTACAGCGTCACCCTAGCAGGCTGACGCAGGCTCTGCGTGAGCCTTCCCAGGTGACTGCGTCACCCTTCCTCTACCTCTCCGGCCTAGGACTATGTTGTCTCTCAGGACAACTGCTTTCCCGATGCAGACTTTATTTTGTCCTTTCGTTGATGGCTTCAGTCCTCCTTGATCTGTAATCACTCTGATACCATGTGAAAAAATTTTAACCTTGACAAACATAAATCCTACTGCAATTATCTGATTTGTATTACCTACTTGTTTTCTTCATTTAACAAGTGATTTACAGAATTATTCCGTAAATTCTAATACAAATACATTGTAGCCTACACCAATATACAGATCAAGAAATGAAAAATAAATGACGCAATCACACAAAGGACACATTTATTTTTGGACTAACGTCCCTGGAAAAACCCAATGCAAGAAAACCGGTGCAGCAGATATGAGGGTTTTATTATTAAGCAGATTTCTAAATACAATCTACGGTGCCAAATCCAGCTCACCCAACATAGAAAATCTCGGCAAAAGTACTTCTATCCGGAGACAGATATATTGGCTTATCCACCAGTTGAATGAAGAAACCCCACAGGTGACTGCGTTGTCCCCAGTGTTGCGCAACGATTATAGTGATCTCTGCGCTAAGACTGTGTCACCTCCTCCAGGACATGCGTCGCCCTCATCAAAAATTGATCTGTTGAATTTTTACCTGATCTGCCCCACAGAAACCCCAGCGCTGCCTCTTCAGTGAATGTGTCACCCTTTTGGACCTGCATCACCCTCTCTGGTGTTGCGATGTCTCTCTCGGTGTTGCTCTACCTCTCTGCAATTGTATTCTTGGCCTTGGACTGAAGTCCCGCTGTCGAACTGCCCCTCTCTGCACTACAAGCTCACTCCAAAATTCTCAGCAAACCACGCCCCAAAATTTCAACTTTGCTCAAGTGTTGCTTCCCATGTGTGTGTATTCTCCAACTAACCCTCAAGCCTTCCTTTATACTTTTCATGTTGAGAAATCAACGGATGTGATCTAATTCTTAATCAATGGCTAAAATTAAATTAAACTTGATCCTCGTCACTTAGAAGCTTCTCACACACATGTTAAATTAATTCACTTTAATTATTTTAATTCCCTAAGTTTTAACTTAGGCTCCATTAAAAATAATTAATTATTTGAATAACTTTCACTCGAGATGGAATTTCTCCAAACGATTTATGGGTCTTGGAGATTTCATGTGTTCTAACCCGTCCACAAAATTTCGGAGCTAGAGCACATCCAATGCTACAAAATCAACACCTTCATCATTGTCTCCTAGGTACATACTCCACCCAGGTCTTCACTGAGTATGACCTTAAAGGACTATTCTTATTGGGATAGCTAATCCTCAAAGAATATCCATCCTTTCATGACTACTCTTTCCATAGATGTCCTAATACATCTCAAAAGAGTTTCGGATGCCAGATGATTACCCAATCCCGCATTCTGTCTTCCAAAATGATGTGTCTATCTCTCCCTCTTAACTAGGGAGAACATATTCCTAAGCTTCCCTCTTAGCTTAGGAATTACCGAGTTTCTTCCAAGTAAAACTTATTAACTAGGCTCCCTCTCATCCAATGACTTGTCCATGCTCCCAGAGACTTGCTCCCAAGCTCCCTCTTAGCCAAGGACTTGTCCAGGATCCTAGGGACTTTCTTTTAAGTTTTTATCAAGTAAGAAGATTATTACCAGGCTCCTCCTTAATCTGGGACCTGCGGCAGTAATGATGAAAATATCCAATTGCTCATGAAGAACTCCTTCCGTTGATGTCATGAATTGAGGAGCCTTCAATTTTGGCACAGATCATTCGTCACTTTTATCCATGAGTCATGTCTTCAGAAAGTGATCAATCAATCTTCTCATCTAGTCTAGCTTCATCTCATGTTGCTCTTCTTCTGACCATATTTATTTCAAGGATCTTTCATAATGCATATGGTTATCAATTGTGGAAGACATATACTTCCCTTTGGCAACCCTGCATAAGCTCATCAGATATTGATTAATTATAAATATGAACTTTTAAATCAGAAGTTACCTTAGTGATGATCTTTCACCATGACATCTTCTTGTAGCATCAAATTCCTTTGTTTACAGATTGACACATCTCCGAAAGATATGTATTGTCAAGGGTCTCCATCTTTTCCAGACTTCTATTAGAGTCTACATATCTTCCCAGGAGGTTTTCTAGTCAAGTCTTTTTGGCTTCCTTGGATGTTGCAATGACTGCTTCTTTCCATGGTTGTACTTCCCATGATCTCTTCCTTTTTCTTTCTCCACACAGTTTTATTACATTCCCAGGAACTTCCATAATGCAGTTCCTTGATAATGTATAATCACCTCATATTCCATATGAGGACATATTATGTTGATTTCAACTTGGAAGAGTTTCTGCTTTTAATTTGGTTCATACTTCTTCTACCTACAACCATATGACTTGTCTACATAGAATCCAGTATCAACATAAATATATACGTACCTCATTTTCTTCCTTTGAGTCATTCTGCAACAGTTTTCCTTGGAGTGAAGAATTTCATTCCCTTCACTTGCTTTGTCAATATGTCATCATATCCTGATCCTGGAATTCTGCAAATTAGAATTCTCGAGGAAACCTATTGCTTTCTTTCTAACTCGTGAATCCAAAGAGGGCTCTATTAGAAAATGTTAGCATCTGTTTTCATATTGATTATTGAATGATGGCCCTTGATCTTAGATGACTGCCTTATGTAAATGTTGTTTTCAGTGAGGTTCCCAAGAGCCACTTTTATCTCATAGCATAGATGTCACATAAATGTGTTCAGACATCCTCCCATGACAAGTACTCCTACTTTAATGCTTCCATCATGATGCCAATTCTAATGTGATGTATCATATTATTTTACAACCGACAGATACCTCTTAAAGAGGAAGATGATCTCAATCATAATAGAGATCTTTCACTTCTTCTTTCTTAGGTTTCTTTGAATTTGGTTTCTTCCATTTCTTCGACGACATGGCCTTCTTCCTTTTTCCTTTTGTCCTTATTATATTTGGGAAAATCCTTCTTGTAGTGCCCAAGTTCATTATATCCATAACATGGTATCTTATCGATGTTTCTTCTTTTCTTCCTTGACATGGCAGCATATGCTTTCTTCATTTGATCCTATCTCACTTTTTAACTTTTAACCTCGTCTCTTCTAATTCTCATAGAGACCATAGATCTTAGAATGGTGTTGCTTCTTTCTTCCCATAGATACTTGAAGTGAAGTTTTCCCATCCCTCTGGCAGAGCATTCAGTATCGCTGTAGTTATTTCTCTATCAGACATTTCTTCTCCCAATTCCTGCAATTGATCTTGTATTTTGGAAATCTTCATAAAGTATAAAGTTATTCCCTCCTCTCTAGACATCTCCAACTTGTATAGTTCTTGTCTTAGAGATATTACTTCCCCTGCAATACTCACGGAGAACAGCTCCACCAATTTGTCATATATTTCTTTTGAAGATTATAGTTTTGATATATAGGGGATGAGAGAGTCCTTTATGGATTCTATAAGAATCCTCTTGGCTCTTATGTCTCCCTTCATGTATGAGCTTGAGTATCTGCTTTTGAAGGTTTAGTTACTGACCCTTAGATATAGTCCATGAATTCATTCTTAATAAGATTTGGATCTGTCCTTTTCTTCCATGCAAGAAAGTTTGAAACCCCAACCAAATTGTTGCTTTCTTTGCAAAAAGACATTTTGACAAATTCAGAGGAAGTCACAAAGATACTTACTTGAGTAGATGCAATTTCTTCATCTATTAGCTTTCTTGTTGATGATGATGTAGATAGCAGCAAGAGCTTCCTCTTAGATTAGCTTCTTCAATAGTGGTGAATGAGAGCTAGATCACCTTGAATCCTTTGATGATGATGATGATCAAGAATGGCTTGATGGTGACTCCAACAATGTTGATTTGATTTCAACATCAAATAGTTTTTTATGGTGATGGCTTCTACATGGTGTCCTTGAACTTCTTGAGATGGCTTTCCAATTTCTACAAACTGCCTCTTTAGAATATGAATATTGACTCTTTAATGTAGATCTCTGACTTTTGCCTTCTAGAAAACTGATCCTTGATCTTCTTGGTACATGTGTGTCTTCCTGTCAAATAGCCCTTTCTAGCACCTTAGCTTTGAAACCATGTTGAGAATTTGGTAGGGCAGAGTTTAATTCAATTCTATTCTTGATAACTGCTTGTGTTATACTTGTTATGCTTCTATTATTTAGATCTTATCTCCATTAGCTTATTATGTCTTTCATCAAGTCAATTATCAAAAACACAAGAGACATAGAATTTTGGCTCTTCAAGCCAAGG
Organism: Pinus albicaulis; assembly: GCA_034641835.2. NCBI lineage: Eukaryota > Viridiplantae > Streptophyta > Pinopsida > Pinales > Pinaceae > Pinus > Pinus albicaulis. The sequence continues at coordinate 785,188,882 of CM076574.1, forward strand.
CCAAAACCTCTCCCTCTTGGAGAGGAACACCTGAAAGTAATTCTTCTTCTAGACCTTCAATTGACAAGTACCAAGACCATGACATAGACCCTTGACATTAGTATACCTCCAAGACCCTTGTCACTATCCTTCAACTCTTCTCAACTACTTATGTTGATCCTCCTTTTCCTGCATTGTTCTAGCCTAGCAGCCCCAAAAATAATCCTAGACTTGACTTCTTTGTGCCCTCTTCTCGATCCTTCTTCCTGCACTGATCAGATGCTTACCTTAACGCTATGGTAACCTTCCTGTACTTACCCTTAACCTTCTATGAGATTTGCGAAAGCATAGACCCAAGACTGAGGCTTGTACTGCCTCTCCTTTTCACTAATTACAGTCACCTTTCATGCGTTGTCTAGCCTTCCTTCTTCGCACTATATACGAGTCTGAGATTCTTAGACCGAAATCTTGTCTTCTTCCTCGCACTACAGTTTGGATATGTATCCCTGACCTTGACCAAGATGGATAGCCCCAACACAAAGCCAGATATGTCCTTGCCTTCTTCGTTGATTTCCTTCCAATCTTCGTACCAATTTCAGACCCTTAACTCGTTCACCTATTTCAAACTTGTCTGAATTTCCATGTTGACAATGAGGCCGCAGTCTCCTTATTTATAGAGGTTGTCTCTCCTGCACTAGGCCGACATGACCATCTGTGGGTAGGCCGACTTTACCAAGGAGTATCTTTACCATGTTTTGAGCCAACTTCAAGGGGACCTAGTGACATGGTCTTGGAGTATACTTTTACATCAACAATGTGTCCTTTTACAAGTGTAACATCACTTCATATACATGACTCCAATTACATTTATGACAAGATGACAAATCCCTAAAGACATCAAGAAGAATTCTTTGACCTATAATAAAATTTCCTTGCTCATGAAACCCATGATGCAAGCACTACAGTAAATACATTTTATTATCTTTGTCTCTTCATTACATAAAATCATAATTACATGTCATTATGAAGACCAAACCTAGTTACACTTTCCAACACCTTGTTCAAGGACACTAATCCTTTCAAGCAAATCTAAGCACAAAGCTGGTCTATTTGAGGACACCAAACCTCCTAGACAAATCCAGGCATCAACCTAGTCTATATGAGGACACCAATCCTCCTAGGCTCCAATCATCAATACTTAACCAAAAAACTTCATAAATACTTCCTTCAAAACGTCTTCAAGGCTGCCTCAACAGTCTTTAATCAAGCTAGTCCAAGGTTAGCTCCAAAAGTTGTGCAAGATTGCTCCAAGAAGAATCTCCAAAATCTGCTCCAAAGATAGCCAAAAGTTGCTTCAAAAGTTCTCTTTAATAGTTGTTCCAAGGATGACTTTAGCTTTGCTTCAAAAGGTCTCCAAGTCTATTCCAGCAGATGTCTACAAGTTTGCTCAACAAATGTCTTCCAAGGTCTCTAATAGCTACTCCAAAAGTTCTTCAAGAATTACTCAAAAGACTAATCCAGGGTCACTCCAAGGACTACTACACAAATACTTACAAATGCCACTTCAAGGATTGATCAAAGATACTTCAGAAATTTCTTCACAAATTGCATCAAGGTTTGCTCCAAAGTCTTCTTCAAGAAAGGCTTCATTTTCTGTTCAAAAACTTCATTCTGCTCCAAAACTCTCCAGACGAATATCTAGAAAGACTACAAAGTTTGCTCTAGAAAGATTTCAAAAGCTTCAAAGCTTCTCCAAAAGGACTACTCTTGAAAGTACCTCCAAGTTTCATAAAAAATTAGCTCAATACTTGTTCCAAGTCAGGTCGAGGTTGCAAGAACAAATTATTCACAAGAGGAGCTAAACAATAAGGTCGAGTTTGTCCACGGGAGTGCCCTAGTTACAAGGACGAAATTGAGGTATAGAGCTGAAAATATCATATGTGAATTGCAGGGTCGAAACTGAGGTACAAGACTAAAAATCTCAAATGTGAATTACAGGCTAAGACGGAAGTACAAGGCACAAAATATCAGTTGTGAGTTGCATGAACGAAACTGAGGTACAAGGCTGAAAATCTCAAATGTGAGTTGCAAGGTCGAAGTTGAGGTATCGGGTCGAGTTGCAATGGTTAAGGTTTGTCTTTAGGAAGCCAAGGTTTGTCTCAAAGAAGGTTGAACTTTGCTTACAAAGATTGCTCAATAATACATCGGAATATGATCAGCAAACCCTTCAAAAACCTTTTACCAAGAACAAAGAAAAAGACAAGGAGATTTTCCTTTAATCACCTCCAAGGTTCATGAGATATGAACAATTAGACTTCTTCCTCAAGCCCAAGTTCTACAAGTGTCTTCCTTGACCAATTTGCATAGCTAAATGAGGGAGAAAGATTCCTTATATATACTAGACAAGTCACTATAAACAAGGTTGACCTGACTGTAATCTTGGAGCCACCCTGTGCACTAGTTTTAATATTTGTTTAAATTCGTTTCACGGGCTGACCTTAGTAATAATATTTTTAGCAGACATTAGTAATGTGTAGTTGCCAGTTCAAAAACAAGTGGAGTGCATAACATCATGTTACAATCCATATGCAGTTCAGCTACATAATGAGAGATGACACTTGTCATGGTTAATTTCACATTCCATTTTCCTCAACAGTCATCCAACCTGGGAATGATCGTAATGTGTAATATCCCCAATTTTGATTTTTCATTTGAGGGGATTAACAGAGTTTATTGGGGAGGTGCTAAGCATAGCACAATTTTGTAATTTGGACATTGGAGACATTTTTGGCGTATGGGACTTGGGAGAAATGGAAAATTATAGCTCTAGTGGAATTTGGGGGCCACAAGAGAAGGAAATTCGACCCAATGGAGCAATTCTCACTTCCTGGAGGACATAGAAAGAGAAAGGGTGAGAATTAGTGGAGAGTGGGGGCCACCAAGGAGTAGAGGACCAGCAATTATAAATAGAGTATGGAGGCTCTCATTTGGACATCTTTGGTCATTTTTCAATTCAACACTAATTCTCTTGAATTTCTTAGCCAAGACAACCCGTGTTGTTCAGCACAAGGAATTTCCGACCAAGAATTCCACCCTCATTTCGGAGAACTTCAAGTGTCTCCCTAGTGAGACAATTTGAGGAGCTCAATTCAGAGCTTCCATTGGACATCATTGCAAGAGTTTACTCAGTGGTGCGCATTTTTTGGGCGCAAAGGTATTTTCGTGGAGCATATTGTGGGAGCAAGGTGGGCCAGAGGCTTTGGGCTTTGCAGGGAATTTTCTTATTGTTAGACCAAAGTTTGGAGAGCGATTTATCGAGTTGGATTGGAGGCTAATACCTAGGACAATTTTTCTATGTATTGGCAAGGGCACGGAAGCTATTAACCAAGTGCTACGCAGGGGATTAGAGAAGTGGAGTCGAGAGAGATAAGGGTTGGAGATAGGAGGTATTTCTCAGTGGAGAATTTAGCCGGAGATGGGAGAAATTTCTCATGGTGGATTTGGGCATAATTTAGTAGTATCAATAATGTGCGGCGTATTCTGGCCAGATTGGGCAATTCGCACTTGTTGGGGGTCACCGGGGTTCGGTGGATTCAACCCAAACCATTTCTGGGTTTTTGTGGGTTTATTGAGAGGAGTCTGGGTTAATCTTTCATAAATTTCTGAGCATTTTAAAGGGCAGAAACCCCAATTCTATTCCAGCAAGAGTAGCAGTAATTTTTTGGGCATTACACAAATTTTATGGGACTCATTTCTAGCACTGGGGTCCGTGAGATTTTTCTTGGTTATTCTGGGTTTCTTGTGAAGAGGCTCCAATTGATTTGCTATAATTTCTAAGTACTTTTGAGGGGTGAAATTTAGGGCCATTTCCCAATAACTGTAGCAGTTTCCAATAGCAGTGCGTAGTTTCATCAAGGGCACTTTCCAACACATATAGCATTGTATGGACACTTGGGTTTTTGCTATAGCTTGTAGTAGCAAGACAGGTTCCATTTCTATCATCGATGTATTTATGTTTTATAAATTAATACAATGGCTCAACTATTTGGTCCCATTTATCGTGTTTACTATTTATAGCTTGGGTGCATCAGAGTTTATCTGTTGTAGCTTAGTTCATGTATCTGTTATTTGTTGTAAATTTCAATTTGGGATACTACATGATTATAACCAATATCAACATCTCTGATTAACGAAACAGGGTTGAATTGTAGTCTCCATAAAAACATGTATTTCTTCAAAAAAAATCTCCCACTCAAAAGAGTCTTCTCACACATCTCTTAGCAACAATTAATCAACACTTGTATATGCATGGTATTTTGTATTCTTCTTAGAAGTTCAAGACTGGTATTGAGTTATTATTTGAGAATGATTTCTCTTGTGGTGGGATTTCAACCATATCTCTACTCCAGGGATTGCCAGGTGCACCATTAGTAAACCCAACTTCTCTATTAAGCCTCACAATCACCCATTACTTTGACATCAATGACAATATCTCAACAAACTTAGTGTATTTGTGATTTAAGTTTACGCAAAATCATTTATTTGTGTTTTTGGGTTTTTGCACTTAGAAAATTGCAATTCAACTTATTGGGTTTTAAGGAAATCTAACATGGCATCAGAGCTCAGTTTTTTATTGAAGACCAAGCATAGATTTTATCTTCTAGAGCATATTTTGCGATTTAGAGGAAGCAAGTTATCAGATAGATTTTTCCAATAGGGTTCTGAGCAATGTGCATTGATTCTACCAGTGTGATTTGTATTCAACAATTCAATTTTGGCAGTATGGCATATCAAGGTCTCATATTTGAAGACAGATTGGAAGATGCGTCCAACTTTTGTTCGTGGCATGAAAGGATGGCAATGGTGTTGGAGGAACAAGGGGTTTGAAAATTTGTTGATAACATCCCATCCGCACCAACAAATCCTCAATAGTTAGCTCATCATATTAAAATGGATGCCAAGGCAAGAAAGAATATCTTGAAAGGAGCCAAAGACCACATTATCCCCCACTTGACTAGGAAGAAGAAATCCAAAGAAATGTGGATTGCCATCATTTGTCTCTATTAGGGTTCGAGCGAGGCTAGAAAGGCGATACTAAAAGGCAAGCTCGAGAGCATTAAAATGTCTCAAATTCTATGGTTTCTTAACTTACCAGTTTTCCAAGGTAAAGTAGGAGTTGGCTAGTGTGCGTGAGATAGTTCCAGATAGAGATCTGGAGAATTTTTCTATGTTGTGCTTCACCAAGTCGTGGCAAGTCTTCACGGATGGGATATGTGCATGAGAAAACTTTCCACATTGGAAGCATTATGGGGTTACTACGTCCAGGAGGAGATTCACAAACAAGCTCAAGTTGGATCTCATGTTAAAAGCGATGAAAATGAAGAAAATTTCACTCTAGCTAGCAAAGGGACCAAGTCCAAGGGTAAAAACCGCAGTGGTGGTGGTGAGTCGAGTTCTAAGGGAGAGAAGAAGAAAAAGTATCTCAACAAGATCAAGTGTTTTTCGTGCCACCAGTGTCGGCATTATACTACTAAATGCCCCAACAGGAAGAAAGGGTCCAAGATGGACCAAGTAGCAGCCTTTGCAGAGATGGATGAATTCTCTTCTCATTTTGAGGAGTTTTCAATCATTATATGTACAGAAAGTTCAGTGGCTACCAATTTATGGTATGTGTACAACAGTGCATCCTATCATATGACGAGAAATAAGAAGTATTTTAGCAAACTGTAAGAAAAGGACATGTAGTTCGATATTGAGATGGGAGACAATAGGAAGTATTGGGTCAACGTACTAGTACAATTCATTTTGAGAGGGAGTCTCAAAACCCTCTATATCTCAAAGATGTCTTTTACGTACCTGGGATAAAGAAGAATCTTGTTTTAGTTTCAACATTGGAGGATAAGGGGTACGCGATGACCTTCAGACAGGGTAGGGCTTTTATAAAACCCTCACACTCCAAGGTGGTAAAACAGGTCAAGGTTAGGAACAAGAGTCTGTATAGATTACAGTGTGAGACAACCGTAGCATTGACTAGCAGAGGAGGTCGTGACTCAGGCAGCAAGCTTGGAGAGTTATGGCATAAGCGCATGGGACATTTGCACCATGGAGCATTGAAGATTCTTAAGGAGATAGCAATAGGGTTGCCTCAATGTAGTGTAGATCAGCATGAGGTGTGCAAGTGTTGCACACTTGGAAAGTATGCCAAGTCATCTTTTCCCATCAAAGATAACAGGGGCAAGGGTATCTTGGACCTTGTTCATTTAGATGTATGTGGTCTCTTCTCTATAGTATAGTGTCGCCTTCATAGATGATCACTCGAGGAAGACCTGGATATTTTTTGTGAAGAAGAAGGATGAGATTTTCTCAAAGTTTCTGGAATTTAAGGCCTTGGATGAGAACTAGACTAGCAGGAAGATCAAGGTGTTGATCTGGCAATGGTGGGGAGTATACCTCAAACGCATTCAAGGAGTTGCGTGCCAAGGAGGGCATCAAGAGGGAGTTGACCACACCATGTAATCCTCAATAGAATGGGGTGGCAAAGCATAAGAACAAGGCCAGAGTTGGAGCGGCCAAAGTCGTGTTCCATGACTAGGAGTTGCCCAAATTTCTTTGGGTCGAGGCATGCAATACTGCAGTTTTCTTGTAGAACCAAAGTCCACACAGAGTGTTGGGGCGAGTTACACTAGAGGAGGCATTTATAGGGAAGAAACGTAATATGTTTCATTTTCGCATATTTGATAGCCTAGTGTATTGCCATGTACTAGAGGAGAGGAGGAAGATGCTGGAAGCCACAACAAAGAAGGGAATTTACATGTGCTACAGTGAGACATCCAAGACACACAGGGTGTATATTCCAACACACAAGAAGACACTGATCAGGAGAGATGTGAAGTTTGAGAAGGATTGGGCTTTGAAAAAGTCCTTAGAGCGTGAGAAATTTTTTGTAAATGAGGAGCAACAAGCTCCCAAAAAGGAGGCTCAGTCAACACCTCGGCCCACAATTGTGCATGGGCAAGATGAGGGCAAGAGGGACACGTAAACGCAGGGGCAAGTAAAGCCCACTTAGATAATGACTCCCAGTACCAGGAGAAGGAGAGCAAGATGGGCAGTGTTGACCACTCTGTGTCAACGACCCTATAGCAATACACCCCTTTTTTCGCAAAAGGGATTTCATCATTCATACCATCCAGGATTCATCAGTAGTCTTCAGTTTGTTAAAGATGTAAACCCATTCTGCATGTTTTTGATGTAAATGATCTTAGTAAGACCATTGTGTGTGTAACAAACTAGGTAAGCCTATTATTTTAGTGACGATTTCTATCCTAGGATGTTTTTCGTCTCACTGATTCATCTGTGTCTCTAGACACAGATGATTGGCATAGTTTTTCCCTCCAGCCTCACCCCAAAGCTAGGGTGGATTTTGTCGTCAAGATATTAGGTGAGTCCTAGTGTTTTTTATCGAGTCCTTGTAAAGTGATTTGGGAATAATCCTAGCTAATTAGCTAGATTATTTTATAATCTGCACTACTTCTGTCCACACTTGGACACGATCCAACATGAATCTAACAACACATACCTGCATTCATCTGAGGTTTTATTCTGCTGCAACTTTTTTGGTTTGGTTAGGGCTTCCTTCAATCCACGTCAGCCCTTCAACACAACCCCACAGACATCTTTTATGTTGCGGATAGGGTCATTCAAGCTCCCTCCTTCCTCGTTGTTGTTTAGGGTTAAAACTGAGCCCCAAAACCACCCCAAACATCCTTTGTTTAGGCCTGCATCCTACTCCACCTAAACTCTAGGGCTGCGGCTTCATAACAGGGACAAAATTCCCTCACAACCTCACCTGAAATCTGCTCAATAAGTGCAGCTCATTTTGTTGCTCAAAACTCAGACTAGAAGAGGAGAAATACTCCTAAACTCAACCCAGAATTTACCCTTAAGACTGTGGTTGTCCTCCTACACTAATTCGGCCTTACAGCAAGTGCAAACTTGCCCTAAAAAAAGACCCAGTTGTCACTGTCCTTCTCCTTATGAGCTCGGCTGCCTTTCTAAGTTAGATCTATTGATAGGAGGCTGACATTGATGTCAACCCAAGCAGCACCAGGAGCTACCCCAATCTTCCATGGCAAATTTGACATGGCAATTCATGGAATCTTGTGTCAATATCTTTCTAGATAGATTCTCCTCAACGAGATGTTTCCGTTGATATATGGTACACCCTATGGTTCCTTCTGGTTTGAGAGAAATTTGAGTTTAAAGTTGAAGACCCAGTAATTTGGGCTAAACCCCCAGGGGGTAGAGACATGACACCTTATTCATGAATGGTTGTCAATATATGATAGGGATTATCACCGCAATCTTATTGTATATAATTGGAATAACTTCATAAACCCAAAGACAATAAATCAATCATTGACTTCACAACTTAGGTAGGACCATATGCACTAAGCCAATCATTGACTTCAAATTTTAGTAGAGCTTAAGGCAAAGCATGTTATTAAAAAATATATATATTAAATATTTCAAAATAAGTAAAAATCCTAAAGTTTCCTCCAACAATCACTAAGGAAGCCCTCTCCAAAAATACTATAATACATTGACCGAAGGCTTTTCAAAACACGTCTACATCTAACTTTTTACTATAATTGTTTGCTTAGGGCTTAAGCTAATATATTATTTAGTTAAGCTAATATTTAACTTCAACGTCTACCTCAAAATCCTCCTCAAACGTTCACCTATTGAAACCCCTTCTAAGTTTATAAATATGGTATCACACTTTCATCAAAAAAGGATATGTGAAGTAACGCATTATCTTGAGAAAATACATTCTGAACTTTTCGGTGACCCTAAAGCTCATAATGCAGGCATCCTAATTAAGTAGGGCTCATATCTGTTGAGGTGAAGCAGCTCGTTGTCGTACAGGACCTATTGTGCATGGAATGAAATATCCCTATAAGTTAAGCTCTGAAATTTTAGAGAGACAACAAAAAATTCTTGAGAAGAGGGTTTGGAAATCTTGAGATTCGATTTATTGCAGTGTATATTTGTTATGAGCAGCATAGGATTAAAAGACTCAATGGCATATTTAGGATGGTCTTGAAGGGTTTCGGACCTGTAATAAGATATTTTATTTAAGGCATGATCACATTCAATTCTTGGAGTGAATCTACAGCCAAGTCTAGAGACTCGAACCTGTAGTTTGACTTTAAAAATTTGTTGACTGTCAAGGAGAGCGAAGACTGAATCAGATTCTTTTTGTTTTTCTGTTTGAATTTGAGATTCATAGAGGTGTTTTCTCATTGCAATCCAAGCATAATTTCTGAAGTGAGATAGGCTGTAAAACAATCAAACCTTGATTACAAAAACAACAAAAATTGGAGGACAGCCTTTTGATTGAAAGAGCATCCCTCGTTCTGATTACAACAGTACTAGCAAAACATCCAGATTACTTGCGGGCTTTGTTTTGTGCACAAGGATTTTCATAAGCCAGCAAGTATAGAGGTTCCAAGTGATCCGAATTGCAACAACAGGCATGTTTCTTACAATCATATTGTTGACTGGGTTAGTCTAGGGATAATGTATAGATCTGTTAGTTTTTGAATTGTGTCTAACTAAAGCTTCGTTAGGGCCTGTGTTGAAGTCTAGATATGTGTCTAAGATTTTGTTGTGACTTAGATTGTATATGGTCTCAAGGTCATTAGAGTCTGTGTTAGAAAATTGTCCTCAATTTGATTGATCTAGAATAATACAGAACTTCAAGCAAGGTAACACATCAGCATCACAGGTAAGTTAAGGTAAGTTTGTTCATTAATTTCTTTTGTATTAATTCTTATTGACTTGCAGGAGTATTCAAGGTAATGTGTTTCTTTGGGTAACTGTTATTAGTTTTGTTTTGGAAAGGGAGAATTTGCTTGTGTGTGCTGCAGGTACAGTGCATCAGGCTAGCAACATTGAAAACAAACAGCCAAGAATCTCTAGATCATCAAGAGCAGCTTAACATCAAAAGAAGAGCAGCATCTGTGAAGGACAAGTTAAAGAACTTCAAGCAGTTAAACCTTGAAGCAGTCATCATCACTTCTACAGCACCAGCAGCATCAAGTCTTGTATCACTTGACAAGAGAGTCCTTTGTTAATTAAAGTCTTGTATATCATTGTAATTTGGAAAGTCAGTGACACTGCCCAGAGTTGAAGAGGGAATTTTGTTTGGGTCAAGGGTTTTTGGTTATTGGGACTACGGTTTAGGTCTTAATTGTGTTGGTCAAAAATTCATTGTAAAATCTTATTATAACGTGGATCATTGTCCCTGGTACGGGAGTCCACATTTTTTATTCTATTTTTTCTTTATAGGGTGGTAGGGTGGTGCTAGGTAGGTGAATGAAGTCACCTACAGGTTGGGACCTGTAAACACTTCAAGGTGGTGCTAGGGTGAGTTGTCGCTCACTTAGGTGTTGGGGCATCCTTTCAGCTGACTGTTGATAAAACTAAGGCATTGGGATGTTCTTCTAATGGGAGTTAGAGAAGAATGTTTTTCTAGAGTTCTAGGAAGTTGTAGCTTTCTTTTCAGTTGGAGCTGAAGATTAAAGAACTTATTAGAAAAGCATTCGGTGGTTTTTGACCCGAAGGGGGTTTTCCACCTAAAAATTTTGTGCCTACTATCTCTATTTTTGCATTGTTGTTTACTGCTCTTCATTAACAATAATAATAATAAAAACTGAAGATTAACTAATGCTCTGGAAAAAAATTATTAAAGTGGTAATTGCTAAGAAATATTGATTCACCCCCCCTCTCAGTATTTCCAACAAGATCACCTATGAAATGATGTGCTTGGATGTGTGAAAATGATCCTCACACACATCATATTTATACACAAACATGAGGGCTACATGTGGTGTGAAAAAATCTAATTTGGACACAAGTCGACCTGCTCTTTTCTCCCAAATTAATCCACAACCACATATATTAACTTAAAAAATTCATAACTCCATTTCTACAACTCAGAATCGGATGATTCTCGTTGCGTTAGATTCGTTTCGACGAGAGTTATCGTCCTCATCCATCGCATGTCGAAATGTGCTCATGGTTTTGGCCCAAATCCTGATGGGTGCAAAAGCCCTACCTTGGGTTCCAAACCCACAAGTGACTCTTGTGGCGCTTTGTCCTCCAATCCCTGAACCCTAGGGCTTGGAGTACCTCCCAAGCTACTCAAAAATCAACATATGCCACTAAGTGTCCTAATCAGAAGGAGTTCACTAAGGATCATGTAGCTACATCAGTTGAGGTAGATGCATTTCCTTCTCGGTTCGAGAAAGATTTCTCATTGATAGCTTGCATAGCAAGCTCAACAGAAAGCAATGTATGGTGTATTGATTCAGGAGCATCCTTCCACATGACCGAGAACAAGGAGTATTTCAGCCACCTAAAGGAAGACGTGCAGTTTCAGATTGAGCTAGGAGATGATGGCAAGTATGCAACTAAGGGAGTTGCTACTGTCAGTTTTGAGAGGGATTCAGGTAGCTCTATCCATCTCGGAGATGTCCTCTATGTTCCAGGCCTAAAGAAGAACCTTATTTCGGTAGCTACCCTTGAGGACAAGGGTTATGATATCATCTTCAGCAAAGGTAAGGCTTACCTCAAGCACTTAGCTTCCTTCTGGATGTAAGAAGCAGATAGGTGTGAGGATGAAGAATTCGTACCTGCTACAAGTTGAGACAGGCACGACCTTGAACAGCAAGGGAGTAATTACACAGAGTAGAGATATGAGGGTTGAGGAGAGCGGAGCATTGAGGGAGTCCTTGGAGCAAAAGTAGGTTAGAGCTCCCCAGAAGGAGCCTCTGCAATATCATAGTTTGAGTCTCAGCTAGATGGAAAGTGGGCCGACCACCAAGATGATGGGGAGAAGAGACTAGGATGAGTGGAGGAAGCCAATCAGTCAGCGACTCCCAGCACAGGGAGAAGGAGAGGCAAGTAGGTTGATCACAAGGCCCAGGAGCGAGTTGAGACTCTTATCTCTATGCTCTAGTAGAGCGGCGGCCACAAAGGCACACCGAGTATATGGCGTCGATTAGTAAGTTGATAGACTCAGAGCCAGATGGAAAATATGTAGTAGGCTCAGATGGGGTGTACAAGGTGGATCATAGGAGTATGGATGGAAGGAACAAGTCTTCAAAGCAGATTCTGCAGTGGGAAGTAGAGAAATCTTCTAGTTTAGAGGGAGTAACTATAATAGCAGATAACGCCGTGGTGTTGGAGACAGATCCAAGTGGAGGAGGTTCTTCCAAAATTAATTGCCACACTAAGAGGGAGTGTTGAAAATGTAGCGAGTGAAGGTCTTTTGCGTGTGCCTTAGCCAGTGAATACCTTGATTTGTCCTTCTCCCAGTATGAGTGCGAGCTCATGAGTTAGACTTTAGTTTGGATAAGTTATTTCTAGTCTACAAGTATAATCATCAAGTTAGCACAAGTAGAGTTGGAGCTTCAATTAAGTGGACTCTTCATCAGTTTGACTACAGAACGAGGTGGCAGTTACAAGTTCAGTTAGAGCGAGTTAGTCTTCAATATTGATTGAAGGAAGAACAAGTTAATACTCTAAGTGAACATCAGAGAGAGAGTTAGTTGGACTCTCAATTAACTTGTCAATCAAAACTTGAGTTCTAAATTGAGCTAAGCTCCCTTGCATGCTCGAATTGGGTATATAAAGAGGAGGACAAAGGCACAAGAAATCATAATTTTTGTACACAAGGTTTGTGAGACAAGACAGTTCATGAGTTTGTAAGATCATCCTTGACTAGGGAGAGCACAGACAGCTTGTGTCCTAAGAAATGGGAGATCACAAGTGCCCAAGGAATTAGGAGACTGATTGTGCGCAGATTTGAGGAAGCTTGCGTGCTAAGAAATAGGAACCACAAGTGTGTTAAGAAATAGGAGACTTGTGGAGATTTGCGCAAGAGAATAGGAGCCACAAGTGCACTAGGAAATAGGGACTTGTGCACTAGAGAATAGGAGCTCCTTGTGCACAAGGAAGGAGGAGCGGGATCAAGCAAGAGGCAGGGCAAGTCAAGGAGGTTGCACGGGAACAATTATGTGCTAGAGGGCCAAGATCAAGCAGTGATCAAGGCAAGCCAACATCAATTGTATCAATTGAAATTAGTGAGAAGAAGCAGAATGCTTTTTCAGAGATAGATTGCCTTGTAATAAATCAATTACTCAAGAACAATCAAAAAAATACCACAACCAAGGAAGCAAATTTTCATTGTTGCCTTTCTTGAGTAAACAAGCATGTCAATTTGTGTGATGTGTCTTTATCTCTGGTGTTTATTCCGCTCATGGTTACTTGTGAGTGGGAGCAAAAGTGGGGAGCGGGAGCGAGAGCGCCGTTTTCAAAAGCTCCCGGTCCGAAGCGTTTTTTTTTTTTTTAAATATATATATTTTTTTTTATTTTTTATATTTTGATGCATATATGTCAACAAAAGCATGTAGAATGATGAATTAGACATAAAAAAACATAAAAACATAGATTGAATCATATAACATCAATCATCTAGAAGTTATAATCTTCATCAACCATGCCCACAAGTTGGAAACATACAACATATTGACTCTTGAGTCTCACGAATCATCAATCTTAAGGTTTCAAGCTTTCAAAATTCAATATATAACATTTATCATCATTGATTCATTGATTTCAAAATTCAATATATAACATTTATCATCATTGATTCATTGATCACCATAGAACTTTCATGAAGCATCATATTCATAATTCATAATGACTTATAAACTTATAAATGCCAACTTCAAAGTTTCACCTTTCAAATTCAAACTTCAAACTTAAATTGTCATATATTGTTTACAAAAATTATCATAATAAATATGAAAGAGTCAAGTTTCAATTGTTCAACAGTTTTAAAAGTTAAAAACTAATAGAAAATAGAAAAGACTAGTAAACAACAAATCTATTGTATCTATTGGCTGGCCCCTTGCCACGCCCACGAGAAATATCTAATTTGTGAGAACCACAAGGCAATGGTGGTCTTCTAATACTCTCAAGAGTACCAAGACCATGACTAGAAGGCGGAGGGAAACGTGAGGATGTAGGTGGAGGTTGAATCTGCAAAGGAACAATAGTTGGATATCGAGCACTGGCACTGGCACCTGCACTGCTACTGGATGGTGGGACTAGCCCTGTGTGTGGCGGTGGCATGGCTGTTGATGCTTCATCATCATCCCTCAAAAGTTATGCTTCCAATTCTTCCATATGTACAATGTCGTCCTCCAAATTATCATCCTCTGGGTTGTTGTCCCAAACTTTATATGATTGATCCTCATATGCCCGATCACAGTAAAGACTCAACAACCTCAAGTTGTAATGCACATAAACCAAGCTTTCAACTCAGTTTTCATTCAGCCTATTCTTCTCACATTATGTATGAAGTTATATGTGCTCCAACACCTCTCTGCAGAAGAAGTATTCACAACTTGTGAGAGAAATTTTTTGCCAACTTTGGCAAAAGTCCCATGCCGCCATATGCTTCCCACCATGTGAGAGCATCAAATCTGTCTCTGTCTTCCATTGCATGGAAAGAACCAAAGTTACCAGTGCAACTGAAGTATCTACCTAATTCAAGGTGCAATCTAGCACACTCCTCCCTGTCGGGGACCAACTTGTCTAATGTCTTCATGTATCCCTCTTGTACCTCTGGATCTGTGTGAGGTTTGATCCTAACCCCACCTCCAGGTGCAGGTTGGCCAAACCAAGATGGAGAGTAGTATTTTGGCATAAGGATATATGCCAAGGCATGTAGTGGAACATTGAGTTTATTCCACCGTGCATACACGCAGTTGTAAATCATTGCATACAAGTTGGGATCATTATCCTTAACAACATCTTTTATTTGCCCCAACATGCTATCCATCTGCTCATAAACCTCCCCAATCACTAGTTTATCTGTATCCGAAAAACGAATCATGTGATAAATGGGCTTGGTGAAATTCAAAATTTCCCTCACACATGCCCAAAACAAAGGATCAAGGGCAGTCTCCTCCACATGTTCAAAACCTTGCCTATCAACTATTGTTGCTGCCCTGTCCTTTAATACCTACCAGTGTGGACTTGATGCCATGGCTGCCAATGACTCTCTTACCTTCAAAAGGTGCCTGAAGGTGAGGTAATAGCTAGCAAATCTAGTCTTTGCTATCTTCAACAACTCCAATTTGGAGTGAGTACAGAAAAGCCCATGGGTATTGCTATGATTTGTAATAAATCTTATCATTTTTTACCTCTCTTGTACAAATCACCAAGCCATTTGAATTGAGGTAGTTTGTTTTTAATGATATCATGCATCAAAAGGTTCATTGTGTGAACCAAACACCGAGACCAAAATATGTTGGGATATTCATTGCTGCCTTACAATTAGCAACATTATCAGTGATGACTTAGATGACATCGTATGGCCCAATACTTTCAATTGTTTCAAGTAATGGTTCTGCAATGTTAATGCCGGTCTTGAATTTGTCTGAATAATCATATGCTGAAAGGAATATTGCACCACTAATAGACATAGCCAAAACACTTATCAATGGCTTTCCTTTTACATTGGTTCATCCATCAGATACAATGGACACCCCATGCTCATTCCAAGAATTTTTCATTCTAGCCAAAGAATTATTTATTTTAGCTTTTTCATGATCAAGTCCCACGGTTCTGCCCTTGTCATACCCAGGGCTCTTGTATCCTTTGGGGGCATCATTAATGGCAGAAACCATTTCATGCCAATAAGGTGAGCAAAGAACATTGAATGGCACCCCACATGCATATAGAAACCGGAAAAATTTTTAATCCACATCATTCCTACACCCTTCGTCAAGGAAATCGGATATGGTTCTACCCCTTAAGGAGACGTTTGGTCTAGGTGTGCCTCCATATCCACTGCCATGGGTAGAAGTTGATGGACTTCTTTGTCCATGATGTGATGGACCTGATGGTGCATAAGAATCAATGAAACCCCTAGATCTTTTAGATCTTTGTAGGGCAGCCTCCTCTTCCTTTCTGTATTTCTCTCTCTCTCTGTTGCTGGCACACTTACACAAATTTTGATTCCTAGATTTTTCTCTCCATCCCCTGGCATTTTCCCACAAAGGTGCCTTCTGGCATGGGTGTATGAACCTGTTTATTCTTTATTGCAATGGGGGCAAAGAAATTTAGTGGTTCCACCACCTTTCCCTCCTTCCTGCCTCTAAACATATTTCCACAATGGTGTTTGACTTTGGTCTTGTTTAGTTGGGGTCTCTGTGGCCTCATGTTCTCCACTCTCCCCTTCCTCCTCAGCATCCTCCTCCTCTTCAGGATTTTCATCAAATCCACTATAACCCGCTTCTTCATCCTCCTCTTCTCTAATGGGCCTCTTTCTTCTACTCTCCAACACCATTATTACAAAGAAAGGAACCAACATGAAGGAAATCCCTAGCCATATAGCCATGATGTTTCAAGTTTCAAGTTTCAAGTTTCTAGCCTGCAAAAAAAATGGAGAAATGCCAAATGGGAATAAGAAATGCAACATAGGAAAAAAAACAATTCAATTTTTCACTTTTCAACACACTAAAATGCAACATTGAGAAAAAAATTCAAGTTTTCATTTTTGAACAACTTAAAAATGCAATATAGAAAATAAAAAACTAGATTAGAAGTCCTACCTCTTTGTCCTAACTCTGACTCCTTCAATCCTCCTCTTGCTCTCTTGCAGCTTGCTCCTTGCTCTCTCCTTCTCTCCTTGCTCTCTCCTTGGCACTTCCGCTCTCCAAACTCTCAAGCTCTCTTGCTCTCCAACTCTCAAGCTCGAGCTCTCAAACTAAAACAATGACAAACAAATGAGGAGGGTGGGCTTTTATTTACCCAACCCCCCCTCCCTCCCAAAAAAAAAAATCGGAAATTTGTCGTCCGAAATTTTTTTACGCGTCGGGGAGCGTTAGGGAGCGAACACTCCCCGACCGCTCCCTTCATTAAAAAAACACTCCCGAATCGTTTTTTTAATAGGGGAAGCGCTCGGGGAGCGTTCGCTCCTAAGCGCTCCCTGAAACGCTCCCAAAAAAACAGGGAGCATTTTTTCAGGCTCGGAAGTGCGCTCCTGAAAACGCTCCCCTTAGGAGCACGCTCCCGAACGAAGCGCGTTTTGGGAGCGGGATGGGGGGGGGGGGGAGCTTCCCCGCAACCTTGATTCCGCTGCTTATAAATTGTTAAGAAACTCTGTATCTTGGTGAAAGTAAATTTGGTTTCAGTATTAGTTGCCTTGTTTTTAGTTATTCATCTAAGTAGTTGAAGAGTTCCATGGAAATTTAACAAAAACTTTCGGGAGCATTTTGAGTCATCAAATGACGTTTTTTGGGGGTAAAACTTTGTCGCTTTAGCACAGCACCTTTTTTTCATTTAATGGCACAAGAATCGCATCAATTGGAGTATGTATACAAAAGTTATGCCACTCAAAGTTGACCTTTCTGTTTTCAGCACCATATTCAATAGGATGCCACGTCAGCCCCCATTATTTATGAAAAAGGGTCTAGCCACATGATTATGATGAAGAAGACTCTAGAGGAGTCTATATTGTAACTTTGGTTAAGAGTTGATGTAATCAAACCTAACCACTAGTAGGATATCGGGATGTGTTATAACTAAGCCACAAGGAGGAAAAGGGATTCCATTCTTTTCGAGTGCATTTGTTCCAGAGATGAGCAAAAATAGCCGGGAGGGATAGGAGATAGAGCACACAGAGAGGATTTTTCCTTTGTTGTAGCCTATGGACCACAAGCCATACTTCTTTGCAGTCGCAATAATTTTCTATTCAAAGACAGAGAACAGAGCGACCTCACCTTCTAGTTGGGTTTTTTACCAAAAGGGTTTCCCAAGTCATATCTTGTGTCGATCATGGTTTGTGAGTTTTTATTTCATTCTCTATTTTCTGCATAAATTTTTTTAGATGCATACGCAACTAACCATAATCTAGAGATCCATAAATCTAAAGAAACATAAAACCCTAATAGTGTAGATTTCAGATTTTGAAATGTAGTTTTATCAGATCTATTGTGATGAACTATCCAGCGGAATATCCACGGCAATTTACAGATCAGCCAAGGCGCAAATTTTTTTACCTCAAAGAGAAGTTGGGTGCAGTGCAAAACATCTTCCTCCCTAAGGAGTGTTGATTGGAGTAGAGAAGTAAGGATTCTGCTTGTCTAAGTGCTACAACTAGCAAAAGAACCCAAAAAACTGCCACTTTAGCAAAATATTAATTTTTTTAACTATTTCCTAAAGTTAGGCTTAGGAAAAATTAAAAATTCCTAAGTTAACTTATGATTTAATATCAGCCATTGATCACAATTTAATCTTAGCCATTGAGAAAGAGACTAGGGTTGAGATCGAAATTATAAGAGGAGATGGAGCGAGTTAGTGGCAAGTCAGTTGAGCACAAGTAGTGTGAGCCAGATCAACGAAGGAAGAGCCGAGGGTTTTAGCAAATCGCAGTGATACGGGATTAGAGAAGAAATCGAGTAAGGGTCGAGCTCTTACAGCCCTAGTGCAATCATACCATTCACAAGTGTGCACAGGAGAGAGGAATTTTGCTCATACCTGTGCGAAGTTTAGCTTATTTGTGCATGGATTTTTCAGATCTAGTGCATATGTAGGGGGGTTGATTCATCCTAGAGGAGTGATTAGTTGTTCTTTTGATAAAAGGGAAGCTTCTCCCTTGTTGTAATTCTTAGAAAAAATTCCCCAGAGTTGGGGTTTCCTAGGTATATCTTGTGTTCTATGTGTTGATGTGCTTATCTTCTGATTTATTTTTCGTTGTGCATATCAAGTTAGAAAACTCGGTGTATTTGTGATTTAAGTTTCCAGAATATCAGTTATAACTTATTTGTGTTTTTGGGTTTTTGCACTTAGAAAATTGCAAGTCAGGTTATTGGGTTTTAAGGAAATCTAAAAATGACATGGCAATAGAGTGTTCCACGCTTGAACGTGACACTGGGAAATTACACATTTACCAATGACCTCTATGTAGTGGATCTTGCAGACACCAATGTTGTATTAGGGGTACAATGGTTATACTCGTTGGGGAAATTCTCAATGAACTACCAAGTAATAGAGATGGAATTCAGGGCCTCAAATGGAAATAAGGTAATGTTGGGGGATATGCCCAATGGCACTCCTAGAACCATATCAGCTAAGAGAATGGAGGCAATATTCAAGCATGGAGATATATCTTGCGAGAATGTCTAATTACGAAGAAGAAGTCGTTAGATAGCAGCCAAAAATATTAGGCAGATATTCAGTTATTGTTGAATAAACATAACCAGTTTTTGCCATAAAAAAAAGGTTATTTTTTAAAAGATGTATCTCCCCGCCTGGGGCTGGGTTTTCACCAACTCCTAGATTTGTGCATGTGCTGGACTGTGGGCCTGCTGGTGAAGGCTCTGTTTTCTGTTTTAAATTCTTCCGTGGCTATTGGTATGGTCTGTGATGTGCCCAAGGAACTAAATCTTGGTTAATAGTGTTTTTTGTGTTAACCAGCCCAGCTGTGGACCCGTCTGTTGTGGCTTTTTAGGCAGATCGATTTTTTATACAGTACCATGTACATTATTGTCCATATTAATAGTCAAAGGAAGCATTTATGATTTTATTGGGAACATGGTTAAAGGAAGTATTTATTGAAAATATGTGGATTGGGTTTAGCTTGGATGGTCAGGAAAAATGACTGTTGTCCTCCCCTGTCCAGGTTCAATTCCCACTAATAACTTGTTGAGCTCTTAATGGGTAGACTGCTGTAATGGCCTTGAGCCTTGTTAATAGAGGTTCAAGCTTCTGCAAAATTTAGGTTACCTGGGTATCAACCTCTGAATGAGAAGTACTGGTGGATTTCCACTGTATATATGTTTCATAGAAAAAAATATTCATGGGAAAAAATATTTATTGAGAAAATAGAAATATATATATATATATATATATATATATATATATATATATATATGAAAATGGTCAGTCAAATTTATGGTAAAAATATATTTATATAAACATTGTGTATCTCAAAAGAATTGTTCACTTCTAAAAATTACTCCAAGATAGGGATTTTTAATTAGTGAAACTGTGTATTGTAAGTTTTTAATCATTGTGAACATTTTTCTTGAAATGCAGGGTAGAACATCAAATTTTAAGCTTCCTTTGCCATGTAAGTGTTAGCTTCACACCTGTAAGTATTTCAGCGTCGATTAAGAAGCATTGAAAACTATGAATTCTTTTCAAAAGTTCGGGAGTACGTTTATAGAAAAACATGAATAATTCTAATTTTGCAATTTTTAACAATTTATTCTATTGTTCTGTTTAAAAGCAGGACTCACAATAGTAAGGAAATTTTCAGTGACAATCCATCTCCTGATTACTGAGGTCCAGCAAATATCTGAGCAAATATACGTTACATGAGGGTTGAGAAGGAAGGTTTTGTTTCGGGTTTAGACTTTTTCCTATATGATAGTCATTTGTTCAAACCCCATGGACTCACACTTCAACAGAACATACTGTACGGCCCCCTAAACCTATTCAAATTTAACAATGCATAGACAGAGAGGCGGCCATTAATGGGGTATGTTGAATTGCTCGGTGTGATTACGACAAGTATATAAGCATTTAACTGTGACAAAGCAAATAGCATATAAATCGTTAACAGTTTCATAAATCTTACCTTGAATTTGTGGGGTATTCTGAGGAACTTCTGATTTGAGTTTCTCCTCTTCACAGTGCTCTGTTGGCGTGCTGCTCTTCGTATTGTTATGGGAGTATGTGCTGAATCTCAGAAATCTGTGCGTTTGCCTCTGCCTTGCGAGAATGCAGAACGGGGCAAGGTTAATGCCATGAAGCCGAGTAATGTCTCCCATTCGCTGCATTTTAATTGCAATTTAAGAGCACGGTGTCATTCAAGCTCGAGTAATGAGATTGAATGTCTTTGCTTAGAAACCAGCTCCAAGGTATCGAATGATTGGTGCGATGCTATGCGGGTTGAATAACTGAGTGAAGATACACGAATGAATAGGAGTACAATTCTCACACCAGAGTCACCATCTTCATTTGAAAAGTGGCATAACAATTATCGTCGCAAAGGGGCATTAATATAATCGTAGGGCTGAGCATAGATATAGTAGATATAGTTCTTTGCGGAGAGTTACTTCGGACTTACATGACTTCAGTATAAGTGCCTCTGCAATACTTTCTCCATTGGAAAATATTTATTTATTTTTAAATTGTAAATATATGTGTGGAAATAAAATTTTATTAATGTTTAAATAATATTTATAATAGGAATGCAAGTTGTTTAAAGAATATTAATCAAACACAATATTCATTTTATTATAAATTTATAATAAAAATATTTTATCTACATTTTGATTTTATTAATAATTAAATTTGTATTTTTTATTTGGAGAATATAATGATCTAATTTTAAGGTTAATGTTAAGTTTAAAATTAGGCTAAGTTTAGAATTTTGTTTTGTATTTTTTATTTGGAGAATATAATGATTTAATTTTAAGGTTAATGTTAAGTTTAAAATTAGGTTATGTTAAGCTTAGAATTTTGTTTGTGGAACCAAAGACATGTTTTGGTGTAGTGATTTGAGTGGTTTTAATGGTGATTTGAATGGTCTAATGGTTTAGAGCATGTGCTTCTTCGTCAAATTTCACAAGTTTAAACTTAGAGTGGGTAGAGTATATATCTCTATAATCTTTAGGAGCATGTGCTTCTTCGTCAAACTTCACAAGTTCAAACTTAGAGTGAGTAGAGTATGTATACCTCTATAAACTTTAGGAGACAAATCCTTATAGACAAGTGACTTTAAAATTAAATTATTATTAATCAAATTATTTTTTAATTAATATGAATTACTAATTTATATTAATATAAAGAAATAATTTATATGGAAAAATGTTATTATAAAATGATTATTTTTTAATTAACATGAATTACTAATTTATATGGGATTATATTTTGTAAAAGTTTTATGTTATGTAAAAAAGTGTAAACTTTAAATATCTTGCTTTAAGGTAGATTTGTAAAGTTGTATTGTTTAATAAAAGTAAATTATTAATAAATAAAAGAATAATATATATATATATATATATATATATATATATATATATATATATATATTATTCTTTTATTTATTAATAATATATATATATATAGCCAATAAGTATTAGTTAAAATTAAAATTAAGTTTATTGAAAATCAACATTATTCTTTAAATTAAATTCAACAAATTAACCACATAAAGGCAATATGAGAAGTTCGTGGCAACATAAAACACTAAATTTTGTTCAATCTATAAAACACAAGTTTAATGGCATCAAACAACCTATAAAACACAATTCCAATAGCATCAAACAACCATTGGGTGGTGGTTATTCACAAAAAATTTGGTTGCAAAGCACCACCCTAGACATTGTTATTAATGTTAGGTGGTCATTCAATATTATAAATGGCGAGAGAAACTCTGGAAAAAATTGAATGTAATGAGGACTAATTATGTTTGTGTTCCTAGGGGTGGCAAGAGGGGAAGGGATTATCTTTAATCCCGATGGAATAATAGTGGATGCATGGGGACTTGGCATCAATACCAACAATCAAAAAAAAATTTATAGCTTGTATATGGGACTCTTTCTAGCGAAGAAGAGGGAAGTTAAAAACATCACAATTATGGTTGACTCCTATTTTATTATTAGACATTTAAGAAACTCTTCATTTTCCGAAGACAATCACCTAAGATAGACTCTCCTTTGTGTTCAAAGCATTCTTCCGTCCTTTGAAAGCTCACAAGTCTCGCACATACTTTGAAACCTTAATTCAGAGGCAGACCTGATGGCAAGAAAAGCATGTTGATTACCTAAAAGAAATTTTGAAATACCCTATTCCCTAACCCTTCCCCGTGATTAGCCCCTTCATGTACCTCCCCCATATACCCCCTTATCCTTGGCACATATGGAATATTTTTGCCGCCCTTGTCACTCCCCAGTCGTTCGTAGCATGATATCTCACCATCCTTCTTTGCTCGTCGGTGTGATGACACACCTCCCCACTCTCATGTGGCATGGCCTCCATTATCTCCTCCACGTGAAGCCATTTGGGCCAAGTTTGCAATTAAGCATGGGAGTCTTCGCGCTAGTTTCAAGGTTCATTGCAAGTATGTGAAGTTGGTTTCCATGTAAGCCCTCTCTCCCTACCTGTTGCATTTACTCCTCATGGCCAGGACTAGACAACCCAACTGCTCAAGATCTCGTCTACAAATAATGCTCACTCTCTCTCCACTCAGAGAAATGATGATGTCGTATTGGGATCCTGGTGACTCGAGCTTGTATCTGTCGGGCCACTGTTATAAATTACAAATGAATTCTCTGACACCTCCCATTCTGCTTGTGATTTTCATTTCGAGTTGGATTGGGTTATGTCGCCTAGTGAGAAGAATACATAAGCCTCTCTAAGGTGCGGTATTGCACTCTTTCTCTGGGACTGGGTCTGCGTCCTCCCTTCTGGTCAGTGCTCCAGCTTGCCCCCGACAAGCTCAGTGGGGGTTAACTTAGGAAGAGCCTCACCAATGCGCAACCTCTCGGTCTTGTTCCATAATACAGTGGCACTCTAAGGGGATGGCTTTAGGTTCATGGGGAATCAAAAGCCCACGCACTGGTTGGGTGACAGAGAAGGAGGCATCGCACCAAGCAATGGGTCACCAACATAGTTTTTTTTCCTCCCCGACTCTGGTTGTTTTTTGTAGTGTGCACAGGGGCTCGCAGAGATCAAAGCAGAGCTCTCATACATAAAGGACTTACTGTATCGTTAGAGGGTTGTGGCTTACGAAAATTCAAAGACTATTGATGCCAAAAGTAAGCAAGTTATTAAGCTTGAGGATGAGGTTGGAGCGTTGCACACCATGATTAAAGACCTTCAACTCCAGGTGTCAAAGTCGAGATCCCGTCCAAAAGAATAGAGCAACTCTTCTAAAGTTCAGAATTTAGGCATAGATTTAATTCGCTCAGCTAATCTTAATGCTTAGCTTCAATTTGCAATGACTGGTTTTTTCTGTGTAATCTTGCTATCTCAATTTTTTCAAATGTATACTAGTAAGATAAATAAGATTATTGTATCAGTTGTATCTTTTTGTAGTGATCATGAACATTTGGGCTTGGATAATCAATCTTGAAATGACAAAATTGAAGCCCATGGAAAAATTCAAAATGTAACTCACCTATGTGTTTTAGCTATCGTGGAGGTGGCATTAATTTTCGCCTTTAATTTATAATTTCTCATCCTATGGTCGATATTATTCATCTGCCTTCAAATTTCAATTATATTTTTGTGGCATGTTCTTGTTAATTATTATCATGTAATTGTATTATGATTGTGCAATTGCTATCTTCAAAATTTGTTATGCATCTAAACAAAGAATTCAAAGAACAAACTCATGCAACCGCACACCATAGAATATGGAATATTTGCCCTAGAAACCCAAATAAGGAAATAAACCTAAAATAGGAAGCTTGCTTAACTCTAAAGAATTTCATGAAATAATAAATTACAAATCAAGTCATCTAGAGATCTATTAATCTTTTGCTAATGACATAAATTAAAGAAAGGATACCATCCTTAATCTACTTTTGATACATGCAACTAAGCGAAAATTATTGTATAATAAAGATACTTATTTTCTTTGGATTATGACCAAGCAATTTTAGCAATGGATGTTGGGCCAAATTACCTTTTTCACAATTTAAAGAAATGTTGAATGCATCACGAAAAAACAAAGAAGAGAAGGAAAAAAAACTAGTTTATAGCTCTTAAAGAAGTGGAATAAACCTAGTTAGCCTAACAAGAAGAAGTGGACTTGCAATTCACTCGATAAATTAGAAGAGTTCATAGCTTGTGGGGAGGTAAAAATTAAACAGGAACCCATAATTCCTATATACAAATGAAACCCTGGTAAGATTGGTAAAATAATTGTTTGATTTAAGCATGGATTGAAAGTTAAATTAACATTTCCCTTATTGAAGTAGTTTGGCCCTTGTTTTTTATTTTATTTTTTATTCTTTATTTTTTTGTCGCAACAAAGAGCCCATAGATGAGCCCATACATGTTGTATGCATGCAAATTGATTTACTAATAATAAAACATATCCTCTTTGTTTATTTGTGTCATTTAAATGCTACATATGTTCATTTAATTTTCTTCCAATACAGTGTTGTGCATCAAAGCTTGTGCAGTCTAATATTCATATGTTATTAGGAGTTTCAATAGTTAAGTGAGACTATCTTATAGCCATCTTATATAAAGAAAAAATAATAATGAAGCAACAAACATTGTAGAGATTTGTTAGGGGTGTTTTTCTCTTGAAATGGGAGAAAGTGTATTTCACTTTTCAAATACTATATTGCAAATATAATCTATGTCCATTCTTTGTGATTAGGTATGTAAGATTTAAACTTTTCAAGTGAAGTGATATATATATTCTAAAGTAAAATACAAACAACAACAATTGCAAACACACATTACATAGAGATTTAGCTTGAAAACTCTCAATCCAGAAAAATAGTCTCTCTTAGAACCGCATATCTATCTTCTTCAAAGTATTAAATTAACTTTCACAATGAAACTTTTAGGTATATGTAGCATCTAAAGCTCTAATCCACTAATCCATATTAGGTTACAACTCTAATCCCTTAACCAAAAATCAAAGTATTAAACTTAACGTTCACAATGCAATTTTTAGGTATCTCTTAGCATCAAAATCCCTAATCCACTAATCCATATTAGGTTACAACTCTAATCCCTTAACCAATATTAGATTTATGGACCAAAAAAGCACAAAAGCATAAAAGAAAAAAGTAATCTTGAATCTCATCTAATGCTCACATGAACGCCCAATGTTACAATTAATGACAAGTGCATGACTACAAAATCTACATACAAAGAATATAACACATCTCCAAGAAGGAATTCACCTCTCTAAATTTAGACATTAGATGTTTGACTAATAAATCATTATAAAATTAATTTTCATTCAATGATGTTTAATTTAAGTAGAAGCTCTATTGTTCTTATAAATATTGAGAATGGACAAATATTAAAAAAGAAAAAGAGTAAAGAGAAAAAGTAAGGGTGGATTGAAGTTTCATAGTGTAAAGCATAGTTTGGTAAAAAAACATTTAGTCTTCTAGAATAAGCAATGAGTTACCAATTCACCATGGTTAAAAAAAAACAAAACCAGCTTTACTTTGATTAAATTTAGAAATTAAAACCATAGTAAGTAATAAAATACTTGTTGAAAACTTCAAGGAAATTTAAATTCTTATCTGTTTTTTAAATATTAAATATAAAATTAGCTTTGAGAGTTAATTTAGTTAGTCAAATCCCCTTCATTAAAACACATTTACTATTGAAAAGTTATGAGTTCAATTCTCTTAAAGTTGAGGCATAAAGTTGAGTTAACAATGATTTTTTATTATAATTTTAATGTTTATTTTAAAATTTAATATTTAAAATCCATAAATTAAAAGTAAAGTATTAAAAATTATCAAAAAGTAAAATATATATTATATTATATTATTTATAATTTTATTAATTTTTATAGTAATATCAAAAATATAATAAGTATATATTAATTTTTCTTTAAAAGTATTTGAAAGTAATAAATTTAATATGATTTTTATTATTTGATATATGAAAATAAAAAAAAATAATATAATTTATATTATATATGTATTGTTTTTTATTATTATATATTAAAATTAAGAATGAATATATTTTGAAATATGATTTAAATTTAAGAAAAAAAAGAGATAAAAATTCTACTCTAAAATTAATCCAGAATGAAGTTGGTTTTAAAAGAGAGTTAACTCAATTACTAATTGAGAAAGAAAATAGATATAAAAGATATCTATGATATTTAATGATAATTTAGCAAAAAAATGTGATTAATATTAATATGTTTTGAGAAAATAGATTTAAAATATATTTATAATATTCAATGATAATTTAGCGGAAAATTTTGATTGATATTAATATGTTTTTTTGGTTTTGTTGGTGTAATTGACGTGAGAGAAATCCCTTCCCTTTATGAATTCTTATGGGTACCACACGTCATCTTCTGGTCTGGACCGACCGAGCTTGTTGAATTAAACTATATATCCTTTTCAAATGACTTTCAAATGAATGTACAAAATTTAGCCCAGTTTTATTTGAATTAGAATAATTTTTTTGTTTTATTCAAAACTTTCCAATTTAAGAAAATAAATCAAAATCAATATTATAAATATAAAAGTTTAGTTTTTTAAATTACCAAATTCAATATTATAAAAATTTTGTTTTTAAAATTACCAAATTCTAACTAATTAACAAAAGGAGCAAAGCTGAAAACTTCTCAAAAGCAGTGGTTAACGAAAGTAAAGACTCCCAAAGAAATCGGCCATTGACCCTTAAGAATAACTATAGAGACCGGGAATTTATGGTTACCGTGTAAAATTCTACCCAATTAACAAAAGGTCCAAATCTGATTCACTTTTGAGACAAAAACCTTCTCAAAAGCAATGGTTAATCTTTGTCGAAAGTAAAGACTCACCAGGAATTCGGCCATTTGACCCTGAAAATAAGCTATGGTTAAGCTTTGTGAAAAATATAGACTCCAAAGGAATTCGCTCATTGAAAAAACCCAAAGGATTTCGGCCGTTGAAGCTCATTTTTAACTATATGTGTAAATGACCGTAACTATGAATTACTCTTTTTTCTTTCTTTCATCGAACTCGCTACCTCCTTTTTACCAGCCACATCAAACAAACATGAGAGTAGCGAGGACCAACCAACTATATATGTAAATGACCGTATACACTGTATATGTAAAATTGTAAATGACCATATAGCCAACTCTACCCTATTAAGTGTCAATCTCTACGGTATAGCCAAAAAAATCCCATCACTAACTGCCAAAATAAGACTACTATAACAAAAATATTGTGGGACTCAAATCAGTAACCTAATCTAACCTACGTTAAGTAGGGTTAACTTAATCAAACTTCCTTCGCCTACATATCAACCCGCTTCTAAGTTTCAGCCATGATTATGTGGTTATTTTAGAATGCCATAGACTGGTTTCAATAAAAAGCGTCGATCATTCTAGGCGCGGTATTTTATATATGGACTTCCCGAGTGGGCAGGCATGTTACACCTCAACCAAAATCAGAAGAAAAACAAAAGTACAGGAAATTCCGTGATTGATTGAAACCAGATGCATATGTAAAGAATTTTAGAGCATATTCTCTCCCAAAAAATTTTAGCACTGTGACTATCCATCAATTATTGTATAAAAACATGTATCTACTGACTCTTTTTATGTTGGAAAAAACGAAAACCCAATAAATTGCAGGTCAGATTAGTTAATAGACGCACCTACCTGAATTCATCTAGGGCGATTCTTTGGAATTTGCTCTTTTCATAGTACCACGGGAGCCATCCTCATTTCTTCACTCAGAACATGAACGCCTGCTTTGCTTCCGAGAAACGACCTGAAAGATGGAAATTAAAGAAACAAACAACGCAGAACTTGAACGCCTGCTTTGCTTCCGAGAAACGAACTGAAAGATGAAAAATAAAGAAACATGAAAAGCTAAAAATACACTCGCATAACATTATCATTTAAATTTGCTTACAGATGGTTGTCTATTACTTCTTTCTTCACTCTCCTCCTTCTTGCTTCTGTGACATAAGGCCGTTCTTCCTGTAAAAATAAATTAAAGAAACAAACAACGCAGAACTTGCACGCATACTTTGCTTCCGAGAAACGATCTGAAAGATGAAAATTAAAGAAATAAATAACGCAGAACTTGAACACTTGCTTTGCTTCAGAGAAACGAACTGAAAGATGAAAATTAACGAAACAAACTCGCATAACATTATCATTTAAATTTTCTTACAGATGCTTGTTTACTACTTCTTGCTTTACTCTCCTCCTTGCTTCTCTAAATAAGTCATTTACTCCTGTAAAAATAAATTAATACTCCAAATCAAAAATCAATTGATCAGAATTTTTCTTCTTGAATGACCAGCTTGCAATAATCAAAGCAGGAAAATAAAAAGAAACAAACAACCTAATCTGCTATCATTGTAATAACATATCAACACAGGAGCAATAAAAATTTAGATCGCCCTCCTCCCTGAATTGAAATTAAATTTACATTTGATAAGAGATTGAAGCCGGTTGAGATCATCATATTTGCTGCTATTGTCACTCCTCTGATTGTGCATCTGTCTCCGTCTCTCAGACTCGTCAGTGAATGTTCAAACAAAAACATAAAAAGACAACAAAAATTACAGATACACAAACAGCCACAACACAGAGCCACATATACAGATCAAAGAAACAACACAAAAAAAACGAGGAGCGCTCCTCAAAAAACATCACCGCCTCGCCTGAGAGACAGAGAGCAGGAGAGCACAGAGTTGAGAGGGCGCATTGCAATGCAAGAAGAGGAGGAGATCGATGCACTAAATAGAAGGAGGATTAGCTTTTGTAACGGTAATTAGCTTTTGTGAAGGGTTGAATTCTAGGGGACGTTTGATCCACCGACCGATCAAAGATCATTCCCACCGTTAAAAAAACTATCTCACACAATTTAAATTTAAATCTTGCCAACACTGCCCTCCCCTGAACCCACATTCACTGTTTGCAACAATCTGAACAAAAACTTATATTCAATAGGGTCCTTCGAGATTCAAAAATATCTAAACTTCAATTTCTTCAATTTCTTTTTTCTAACTGAGGTCACGAGGTCGAACCGTAAGACGTAATGCTTTATTCCAAAAAGAGGCCTTAGGTATAGATCATGAGCGAAAAACACTCATATGTTAGACGCTCTGGTTTAATATCAAAAGTGTGAAAGTTCATTTAGTGAGGTTTGGTTTTGTTGCCTTTTAAAAATGAGAGAAGTTTAGATTTTGGATTTTATTTTAGATTTACAATAGGAAGGGTTATTAACATGTTTTTTAATATAATCTCAAGTTTCATTTGAATTTTTCGATTATATATGTATTTTAGGGTGTTATTTTTTTAAATTAGACTAAGTTTAAAATTTTATTTTAGATTTATAATGGGAAGGGTTATTAATATAAGTTTCAATTTTATTCTATTTTTTAAGTTAGGAAGCGTAACGGGCTTTATTTTTATTTAAAGGGTTTTTTATCAGATTTTCCATCTTGTCCTGATGATGAACCACACTGGTTGGTTCGAAACGACATAATCTATTTTGATGTGATTTTCTCCGAAAAATTTTAGTCACAATCTATGGATCACAGAAGCAAAATTCCTAATATAATAATATTACTATTTATAATTTGTAGAGATTAAAATAATTAATGGAAAGAGTTATTAATATAAGTTTCAATCTTATTCTATTTTTTAACTTAGGAAGTGTAAGTATAATAATATTATTTATAATGTGTAGAGATTAAAGTAATCAATTAACTGAAATAGGAAACATATAACAAAGTGAGCATGGGATGTAAAGAAAATTCATGTATTCATGAATTTTGATGTAAATTTTACTATTTTTATTTTGATTGCTCATTGGTTGCATGGCTAACATAAGTGAATGCTTAGCATCTACAAAAGGTATTTTTTTCCTTGGGAAATATATATATATATATATATATATATATATATATATATATATATATATATATATATATATATATATATATATAATTGGTAGAAAAATGTTAATGGGTTAAAAGTATGAAATTTAATGGAATTTATGACTTCTTAATAGAAAACATGTGCTATTAACCATTATGCTCATTCAAGTTATATATGCATTTATGTTTTTTTGGAATGTAATCATTTATAAAATGTAATGAATTATAATTAGTGTAAATCTATTTTAGTTTTAGGTGTATTAAGTAATAAAAAATATTTTAAAAGTTAAAATATAAATTCTCAAGTGTTTAAAAGATTTTTAAGTTAAGATCTTCTCCATTTAACAATTTGACTACTAAGTTTTACATAGGTGTACATGCTAGATCTCTTCAGATTGGAAGAATCTAACTTCTTAGGAGGAAACATGTGCTTTTAACCAATAATTCCACTTAATTAATAGCAAGATATGAAGATAGAGTTTTGGAAATGGATGTTGAAAGTAATAGCAAGAGTAGTTATGGCTATGGAGGGGAAGGTTAATTGTGACAACAATTACATTAGTATTAATGTCATGAGTAATGATGATGTTTAATTATTGATTTTGACTCTCAATAGATCTATCTCTTTACTCATTTAAACAAATAGTTTAAAGTGTGCTCTATGTACGACTAAACTTTCTAAAAAATGGCAACCCTTAATCCATCACTTATCATTTTATCAAGTGGGTATCAAGAAGTCCACAAGGACAGTGCCCCCCTCTATGGAACATATTCTTTGATTATGCCTTTGAAAATATTTTATTTTTGGCTATTTGTTATGGCCTTAGTATAGTTCATTGTCAAGATAATGGATACTATGAATTATGGAGAGTATGGGAGAATGGAGGTTTGTGCATATGAGGGGTTGAAGCTATTTGGGAACATCTTCATTAGAGAGGGGTAAAGTGTGTGGATGAGCCATAAAGAATTATCATAAGATTGTTGGAGAGCTTCATAGTCATGGCCATTAATTTTCCAAATGTAATATCTGCCATTAAAAATCTATGCAAGAAATTATATAAATTTTAGTACCATTTAAATGTGTTGATAATAATAAGATTTTCTTCTAAACCATTTAACAAAAATCCTACATTTATTTGCACTCATGTTAACAAAACTTCTATCCAAACTATTTGCTATGGTGATACATATTAAATCTGTGTGATTTATTATGTACTTTATTGAGAAAAATATCCGTAAAACAAAATATGAAAATACATGTATTTAACGACCATTGAAACTTTATATTATTTCTAAATATGACACATATAAAGGTTCAATGATTTTCTTAATCTTACAACTTTATTAGAAGTGTAAGGGATAAAGAGATACGTGTAACTACCAACAAAGTGCCTTGAATGCCTAATTAAAAATACAGCCGAACATACACTTACTTGCTTTAGTCTTAAGCTTATTAGAGTGAAAGCCCAACATGAAAAGATGTCGTTTTCTCACTAATAATATTTGTCGGAGCTAACACGTCGGAGAGGAAGATCTCTATGGAGAGTAAGAGTAAATCAATTCATGTTTTACTGCCTTAGTTCAACTTAGCCGGTCAAAAGCGAGATAGTTCAACTATCTCTATGGAGATGGTTTTTCAATGATTTAAACTTCAATAAAAACAAGGTATGAATTAGCGAGATATGATCATTTAAAGATTTTCACTTTAAGTGAGCTCTATTTTGGAATTACCGTGTGGTAAATAGTATGGTACTTTAGAGAAATATGTCACCATAAAGATTGACACCAAATCCACTTGACCATTCTATGTTATTCATTACTTTACGATTAATAAAAAAATTATTGATTTAATATATTTAACTCCATATAATTATATCAATTTAATAATAATAGTAAATATATTTAATTATTACATCATGATTAAATTAATAAAAATTTTGTTTATACAATTCAAAAATTCCAAAAGTTTTACTAACTTTACAATATAAAACCTAAAACATTTTGTGAATTGTAGATTTCTAACTATTCATTGATACTCAATTCTTTGGATGAGTCATAGAGTAGATCTTAGCAAGTTTAGAATTTGCATTACAAATTGAAGAAGATTAACTCTATTAAAGAAAATTTTCAACTTTAGGATCAATATTCTCTACATCACACTAAAATGATTGTAGACTGGTCAAAAAAATATTCTCATATATGAAATGTACTGAAGAAAATTTCTCTTGTGGAATGAGTTATTATTATAATTTATTACATTCACTCAACTAAACATGATTTATGGTCAGAGTTTACTTACATTAAGATTTATACTTAAAGATTCAAGTCAAATTCCTTAGAAGCAGGAAAATTCTGACTTTCTTAACAAAAAAAATAGGTGAGAATCATATGTAAATGAGCACACTTAGAGTTTTTATGCATTTAAAACAGTTCATGTATCAATCATTACATTCATAGCTACCAAAGTTACTTCCCCACTAAAAGTTATGCACTTTTTCTTTTGCATAAATTTAGGTACGAGGATTATGTAATTAATTTATCTACTTCAAACATCAAATTACTCCCAACAAGTTCCTTTAAGCTTCTAATAATATACATTAATCAAACCTAATTTTAGATCTCTAAATAAATACACACATATATAAATGAACAAATTTTCACTTTCATAAATTAAACATTACAACTTTCAATCTCGTATGGTAATAACCAAGTTTCTACCAAATTTACTATTCCTCCATTAATTATTCCGGCCCTGGTATAGGTAGATATTTGGGTCTTACATTAATATACATTTCATCTAGTTATGCATTTACAATTACATGGTTTTATTGAGATTTATGGCAAGTAAGGCTTACTTCTAAAGCAAGCTCAATTGTTCACATTTCACCAAATCCCTCAATTGGTTTTATTGAGATTTATGGCAAGTAAGGCTTACTTCTAAAGCAAACTCAATTCACCAAATCCCTCAATTTTTTAGATTTGACCAAATCCAAATCTTACCTTTGTAAATGTGGAAATAGGGAAGCATCAGGTGATATACTTATACACTATCAAGTGACCATACTGTATTTGTATGATAATTTAATTTATGTACCACATTTTAAATTTCCATATAAGAATGGGCATGCAAAATTCATTTTTAGAGAGCAAAAAACACACTAGTGATGTTCTTGTTCTAAAATTGGCACTTTTTTTTTGTCATATTTGGAGACCCAAAATTCAGTATAAACACTCAAAATATAGAAACTTTTCACTCAAAAATGGCAGCTCGTTTCTCATGAAATCATTGCTCTAGACATCCATGTGCCTTTCATCTATGAGAGCGTGGTCTAAAATGAATTCATGGATGTTTGATCCACATATTTTTCCTCGTTTTCCCACATCATTCATGAGTCAAGCCTCCAATTCTAAGATGGGTACTTGTCCATGCTACCCAATGAATTTTGAGGGTGCTCAACAACCACCACTTAGCCCCCATGAATGTGGCAAGTGGTTGCTTCAGCTACTCATTACTTCATTCATTGAATTATGGGTGGTAAGAAAATAAGGTAATAAAATTTCAAATTCAAATTTTGGAGTAGATCATTAGGTGAGGTTTTTATAGCAATAGCAAGAATGATTAATTTCTTGTAACACCCACACCAATTTCCTACTCATGGTATCATATATTGTGTCAATGATCACATTCCTAGTTAGTTGCTCAACATTTTTAGTCATTAAAAAATAATAATAATAAAAATAATAAATAAATAAATAATAATTTATATATGAATCGTTTTTAAATCATTCAAATTGGATTATCACCACAACAAATTTAAATCACTACAAGCAATAATGACATAATTAGTTATAGAAATTTTGGTGTTTAAAAAGGGGTTGTTACAATCCTTACCCCCTTCACGATTCTCAGTGTTACGTTATATACAATAATGTCTTATGTAGTAAAAAAAATTGTGTATGTATCTCTTATGTCATCCTCTAGTTCCCATGTGGCTTCATCCACTCCATAGTGCTTTCATTGCACCTTGACCTATGTGATGGCACAGTTCCGAAGTAGTCTCCCCTTGATGTCTAGTATGCATTAGGGTTCTAGTTGGTATTATCCTTCTAGTTCCACCTTAATTAGATTTGGATCATTACATTGTTTGTTATCCATATTGATGCTTTTAGAGTGGAAAAAGTTGAGTAATAAACTCATAGGACCATTTTTGCGAGTGGATCCCAGTTTGGCAAATTAGAATCTAAAACCTTCTAGAAGCAGTTTGAGGCACCAAATGACATTTTTAGGGGCTAAAACTTTGCCACTTAATTGTGCACCCCTTAGCACTATTCTAGACACAGATACCTTTCCAACAACGCAAGAATTTCCTCAATCAAAGTCCATATGCCAAAGTTATGCCACCTAGAAGTTGACCTTCATGTTTTGACCACCATGATTCGAGAGGATGCCATGTCATCCCCCATTATTCATGGAAAAAGGGATAGCCACATGATTGTGACGAAGAAAACTATAGAATATTATATATTTAACTTTAGATAAGAGTCGAAGGAGTCAAATTTAACTACTGGTAGGCTTTCGGGTTGTGTTACAACAAGGCCATTAGGAGGAAAAGGGGTTCCATTCTATTTGAGCGAATTTTTTATTTTATTTATTATTATTATTATTATTATTATAATTTTTTTTTTAATTTTTTTTTATTTTTTTATTTTTTTTCTGTAGATGAGAAGAGTAGCCAAGAGTGGATAGGAAGAGAGAAAACAAAGAGTTTTTGTGCATTGTAGTAGCCCAAAAACCATGAGTCTCATTTCTTTGTACTCACATCCATTTCCATTCAGAGAAAGAGAGAGAAAAGCAACCTCACCTTCCAGTTGAGTTGTCTCCCAAAAGGGAATTCTAGGCCATATATTTTGTTTTATATTTTTCAAAGATTGTATTTTTTTCTCTATTTTTTGTATTTTCTATATTGTATTTTTTTCTCTATTTTTTGTATTTTCTATATTACCTTCATAAAAAAGTAACTAATTAAATGTGAAAGTCTAAGGAAAAATAACCCTTATACTATATAGTATAAATTTATTAGATCTGTTGTGATGAACAGTCTAATGGAAAATCCACAGTAGTTTACAGATCACATATGTATCATGGCCCAATCAATGATGTGATTAGAGTCATAAACATATTTCTTAAGCAAATACACATGGATTATATCTTGTGTTTAACTTTAAAAGGTAAGGTAAGCTTGTATGCCATTGGTCGAGCTCTCTCCAAAATTTCAAATGGTTCATAGTAGTGGGGAATCGATTTGATGCATATTCCCACTCTCAAAGAACTTATTTTCAATATAATGCAGAGATACACATGATCCCCCACCTTAAATTCCTTATGGATTATGTTTTTATTTGTGCAATTCTTCTTGTGATCTTGGGTTTTGTTCAAAATCTCTTTAATTTGTAAGAATTTTTGTTCCATTTCCTTTAGCATTTCAGGTCCAATCTTAATATGATCCAATAGATGGTCCCAACTAATCGAAGTATTACACTTTAGCCATATAGTGCCTGAAATGGACTCATTGTCAATTATTCTTGATACCCATTATAGGATACAAATTCTACTAATGGTAGATAATCCCCCCATTTAGTAGGTTTACTTATCACGTACATGTGAAGTATATATTCCAAGATCTTATTTGTCCTTTCTATTTGCCCATTTGTCTAAGGGTGTTAGGTAGTATTGAATGCTAACTGTGTTCAATTTCCTTCAAACGATGCTTTAGAAAATATTGAGGTGAATAGAGCATCTCAATCATACACAATTACCTTCAACATACCATGCAATATAAAAATTTCTTTGATGAAGATTTCAACAATATCAATTACCTTGTGAGTGGATTTCACTAGGATAAAATGAGTTTAGTTTCTAATCTTATCCACCATTACCATTATTACATCGTGTTGAAACATAGTTTTCAGTAATCCTGCGATGAAATCCATAGTTGTAGAGTCCCACTTCCATGGGTTGTAACAATCTTCTCGTATGTCTATGATTAGACTTGACTTGTTGGCATTCCAAAAATTGAGCAATGCATTTCACAATTTTTTTCATCATCCAAGGCTAGTAGTATAACTTCATCATGGTTGTAATCATCTTCTAATAACAAGGGTGTCTAGAATAAGGTCTTTTATGTAGTTCATCCATGATGAGTTTCTTAAATTCAATGACATTGCTTATGTACAACTTATCTTGGTACATTAATAACATGAACTCAATTAAATGATATCCCACACACCTTGTTCCTTCAATCCTTTGCTACAAGCATTCCTCGACGTGCTTAAAATGTGCATCATTCTGCAAAGCATATTTTTCCTTATTTCTCAAGTTAGTATCATAGGTCTGATCACTAGAATGTGTAATACCTTCATGTTGCATTTTTATGTATATACAACATGATTTTATTTCCATTTAATGTGTGGAATCTCAAAGTCATACTCATAATTAGTGCCAACCATCTGGATCCTGAAGCATCCAGACAAGGTTGGTTAAACAAATACTTCAACCCACTATGGTCAATCATCAATACAAATTTGCAATCCAGCAAGTGATGTCACCACATCTTCAGGGTGTGGATAAAAGATACTAGTTCTAAGTCATGTGTGACATAATAATTCTTGTGTTCATTGGGCTTCTTAGATTCATAGCTAATTACATATCCATATTGCATAGGGACTATTACTTGCCTTTGCTTACGTGTGTTAGTGCACATCATGAAATGTTTATTTGAATATGCAATCTTCAATATTGATGTGTTGGTAAGGAGATGCTTTAGCTACCAAAAGCTTTCTTCATATTCCTTTAACTAGGCAAACTTCATTCCTTTCCTCTGTAATGAAGTGATTGAGTGGTTGATCTTGGAGAATCCTTTATTGCATCTATGAAAATATCCTATCAATCTCATGAATTCAGTAATGTTACTATAGGTGGGATAATCCATGGTGGCCTTTATATTATTAGGATCCACTGTGATCCCTTGCTCAAAGCTCACTTGACCCAAATAATAAATTTGCTTACAATAGAAGTCACAGTTGTTGATATTATAATATAAATGATGCTCCCTTAACACTTGTAGCATGGTCTTTAGGTGTTCTTAATGATCTTTCCTAGTCTTTGAATAGATGATTATGTTGTCGAAGAAGTCCAAAAAAAAATTGTGCAATTACTTACTAAGGATGTTGTTCATCAAGCACATCAATGTAGTTGGGGCATTGGTATGTCCAAATGGCATAAACATGAACTCGTAATGCATGTATCAGGCGTAAAATATTGTCCTATGGATATATTCATCTTTATCATGACTTGGTGGTATCTCGATCTTAACTTAATCTCAGAGAACATTGTGGCACCCTTCAATTGATTGAACAAATCATTGATTTTTGGCAATGGGTACTTGTTTTTAATAATTACCCTTTTTAGTTTCCATTATTCGATCCACAACCTAAGATTGCAATTTTTCTTCTTCACAAACAAGTTTATTGTTCCCTAGGGGGACACACTTGGCCTAATATATCCCTTATCTGGCATCTCTTTTAAATATAGTTTCGACTCCACCAGCTTAAGTGTGCTCATTCTGTAAGGTACTTGAGATACTGACATTTCTCCTAGCATGATATCTAACGACAAGTCCATATCTCACTTAGGTGGCATTCCTAATATCTCTTATGGAAATACATCTTAGAACTCTTGCAATATGGGATAGTATTAGAGAATTTCATCTTTTTTATCTATTGATGTACATGAATAACATACAAATAACATCGTTTCCAATAGGATTTATTAAGCTACATCATTTATACATGTATTGCAACCACAAGCTTTTATATGCCTCTACGGGTCCTTGGATGTCGATTGTCGTCCACACATTCCAAAGTCTTGTTGTAGAAATCTTGCTTGACTCAGTATGTTGCCAACAAATCCATATTGATTAAGACATCATATGAACCTAAGGGAAATATTTTCAATGTTTTTTGTGTGTGTAATCCATTCATTTCAATGAAACATTCTTCCACTAACTTAGTCACCTTTCTTTTGTCCCTGTAGCTAGTTAGACAAGCCATGGTTCCCTGTGCTTATTTTCCTGAAGGAAACAATAATCAAAAACTTGGGGTGAAACATAAATAAGGTTAGTTCTAAGCTCAATAAAAATAGAAATAAGTCATTGAATGATTATACCTTATGATTTGACCATTGATACCTAGTGGTGTGACATGTCAATTATCCATAGTTATGTAAATTCAAGGCATCGTTGGCACTACATCATTAATGGTAGTAGCTTCCTATACTTTACAAATCCTATTGTTATCATCTTTCCTATGGGGATAGTCTCAAAGTAGATGCTCTTCTCCACAACCCCAAGACTTCGAGAGTCCCTTTTTACAGTCCCTTATCTTTCCTTCCATGGTTTTAATCAACATATTCCCTTTTTGCACTAGGAAATTATTTTGTTTTTTTATTATTATTGGATAACTAATCTTCAAACCATTTCCTAGAGTCTTGAGTTGCTATGATTTGATTCTCTTCTCATCTAAGAAATTTTTTTCTTTCTTCTTCCAAGGATTATGCATCTATGGTTGGCAGCTTGATTGTTATTGAAGCCCAAAAAAAATTGTTTAATTTTGTAAGGATAAGGGAGCGTAGTAAAGATTAGGGGCATGAGAGGTACGAGTAGAGCGCAACACGGGGCTGGCACAGGAGGCAGAGCGTGACGCAGATAGACGTTGCCATGCAAGAGGATGATGGTTGCGCCTTGGATAGGGGGCTCATATGAGGGAATATTGGCAGTTATGATTTTGCAGAGGAATGGAGTTGATCGAAGATGTCGTGGTAGATATGAGAGTGGGGAAATTTTGTAGAAGGAAGAGAAAATCAAAGTGGATTCAACTGGTAGGAAGATATTTTGAATGACTAGTACTACGCATGGGAAAAATCAAGAAGAGATGAGTAAATATCCAAGTCCTGACTCAATCCCATGCTGATCCTGCTCTCCTGAAATTGGGATGGAGTGCTGAAGAAATGATGACCTGGGCCCCACTGCCAGCTGGAATCTGTAACATCTGCTATGTCTAAGGGCCCCTGCTCTGTTGTGCTCCCTACGAAGAAAATCATACCATCAAGAGGGTACCAACTCATGATCTCACGCCAATCCATCATGGAAGAAGAATCTAATGTAGCAATAATTGTATATGGAACATGCCTGGAGTGTTGTCGCCAACCCGTAATCAACTCACACTACTCTGCCCTGTCTGCCAACAAAATTTGCATGTAGAAGAAATCCCCTCTCTCTATAATGGGCCAAAGTGGGCAAGATATGCTGCAAGCCCCATCGATGTACTCCTGGAGAGTACTACTCACTTAAAGTACTGTAGCTCGACCGACTGTATGTACATCTATCTGTACGTCATCAATGTGTCGGCCCAAAGATGGATGCTCCACCATCTCCAACAACTCATCCCTCTCATCGGGAATGTAAAGCTCCTGTTGTCCCCTAGCCTCCTGCAGAACTATCCCATCAACCTCCAACATCTCTAGAGGATATGGATCTGCAACTGCTATCACCGTACTCGGTGTTTGTGCATTTGAATGCTCCTTCTCAGTGGCTGACCCCACAGTTAGCCGCATATCCATCATAGACTCAATGTGAGCCTCCATCTAGCTCTCCCCCAAAGGAATATCATGCATGATGTGCACAGTATCCTCCTCTGCTAACTGAGGCTCCATCATATGCTGCTCTGGCTCAATCGTCACAAGTGACTCATCACCCAGAGTATCTCCTGTAGAGTCCCCTGACTGCTCACACTGCATATTGGAATGTAGCTCTGACCTACTGCCATCAACTCCACATGACTTCTCTCGCTCCCTAGAAGCGTCCTCAAATGATCCCATGGACTCATTTGAATAAGAGTCCTCACCCTGGAATACAGAAGGAATGCCCTCCTGTCCTGCCTCCGCCACATCATCTGCATCTCTCAAACATGAGTGATTAGGCCCCCAAGGTTCTTTGCAAATGAAGAAAAGTCCCTTCCTCCTCAGCTCATTTCTGCTTCCTGATCCACCAAACTGGAGCAGCTCTTCCCTGGTCAACTGTCTCCTGAGAAGCTCAATGTTCTGCTCAACTATCCCTTGGGCTAGCTCATAGGTAGTAGGTGAGACCAACTTCTCTCTCCTCCAAATGCTCAACAACCTAGTTTGCAGCTCCCGGCAAATGGCATCATGGTCTCCCATACATGACGACAGGATGGACTGCATATGAGCTATGGCTATGTCAGAATGATGTCTCCTAATGCTGAAGAAGAATTGGAACATCTGTAGAATCAAGCCATCACACTCAATATCGATCATGACCTCATAAGTCCGAGTCATGGCCATGGCTTCTAAGACCTTAAGCTTTCTCCAAAATGTAGAGTTTGCACAGTTGTATAAATCCCAAAAGGTTCCTACTATCAGTCTAAAAATTCTTTTCATAGTATCATCATTGTAGGGAGGGAAGGGTGTTGTTATCCTCAAAATATCATTGAAACAAGAGGCATCTATAAGCTTGACTCTCTCACTTGGATGTTCCAAGAATCTAGCTTGTACCAATGCAAACATAGATGGCTCCAAAGCCCAATTTAAACCCCAATCAGATTGCTCTACTTTTGAAAGGCAGGATTCCAATTTCTCTAACATGGGAAAGTCATTTTCTAACCTTCCACATTTGAATTCCATCCCAAGTGCATACAACCAATTTCCCACTTCTTCCTCCCTTTGTAAATTCCTCGGATGCTTTTGTTGGAGCAAATTATGTACCTTCTTGGAGAAGGGTCTGCTGTTCTGTTTTGTTTTCTAGTCTTCTGATGTATGGTGGTTTAAGGAACCAATTTTTACCCTTCTCAAGCTATTTAGGAATCCCTCCATGGTTCAACCAATGAGTACAAGAGCGTTTGTGATAATGAGGCTGTTGTTTCTGAGTTTAAGGCATTTTTCTGAGTTTGCTAATTTTCAGAGGAATGATGGTACATAATGATGCATTCAGCCATTTCTTAATCAGAGATATATTATGCTCGTTATTCTCATAACCAAAAACACCACCCTCATGCATGTTATAAACCAATATTAATATCTTTGTTTGCTGGACTAGCCCCTAAATGCACCTTTAATTTCTAAACTTATAAACTTCAAATGTATAAGGCAAGGATAGATGGAACCTGGTATGTAAGTAGCAAGATGTCCTTCTCAATGTGACATTAGTAGTGCCATTTTTAGGATGGAGGCCACCACTTAATTTATTTCGCCTCTTGTAGCGACCAATAGTACCTCCTCATAATTTTATTTTAATTATGATGCTCAACCTTCAAAGGAGATTAATTTCCACAACAAGTGCTTCAATCCACTCCTAAAATGCACGTACAACAAATTAGATAAAAGGGTTTGTCCCTCAAGGCAACGCATCCAGCAGGTCCTAAAGGTCACAAAATGTGGTCCCCATCCTCCAATTAAACCCAATTACTGGGTTCTGAGTCCACGTGCAGCTACATGGGATAAAAATTTAAATTTTCCAACGATCCCCTTATTACGCATATCCCCACCGTATAAATATTCTCGGCCAATGATTATGTGGACACACACCTCCAATTCACCGCCCCTAGCACCACAACATACTTCGTTGAATTCTCACAGCAGCCACGACCATCGATTGTAACTTCATTATGAAGAACAGTCACTAGCGACGGTCTACGATGTGGGACGTTTCATGTAGGTTCCGTCTTCTCTGTTCAACAATGGTGAGAATGCCCACTGCTCGGCTCTCGACCATACCGAAAGCGAGCTCGGCGTTTGTCTTCTGAGGCGGCTCCCCAACTCAACTTGCGAATGGAAGTTGGCCACTGCCCCACGCGATGCAATAACATACATGCCTCACAGTCATTACGTGATAGCCTTGCTGAATAATACCCCTGACAATCGATAGAGTCAACGTTGAATTCCCAGTTCGTCATTGATCACTCAAATGCCAATTTTTCTCTGCGATTTCACTGACACGGTCACTGCCTGGATGACAAGGGAAATATGACTGCCGGTGGTTTGATGTCGAAACAACATGACAACCAATTTCGAATTCGGGATGGATGCTCACGTCATCCATAACATCTATTAGTAGCCTTGGTTTTAATGAAATTTGGATGGTTACTGCTAACACCGAATTTTTAACCATTTTCTAATGCAATTGGCCTTTGTCCTTCACGCACATGAGAAAAGTAAATGCGGCCCTTCTTGCACAGTCTTGGATTATAACCTAGAAAGTTATTTTTGGATTGTAACCCCAAAAAAAAATTAAACCCTCAATCTCTTTTGAATTTGATTTGTATTCTCCTAGAAGTAGATTTATTTCGGCACCTTCGAAAATAAACCCCGGAGACTGAAACCTTGCAGGCTGAGCCAAGACAATGCTTTGATACCACTGTAATATCCCAAATGGGATATTTTAACTAAAAATGCAGAAATAGACTTGAGCAGCAAAATAAATGGAAAGAAACACACAACCACCAATATAACACAATGGATGCCGATAAAATCACTGAGCCATTTTATTAATCCATGGTAAAAAGTTCATCAACATAAAGGAACAATGGAACCTGAGCTTGCCAAGAAAGCGGAGAAAAACCCAGAAAGATCTCCGGCCCAACTGACGAATGACACTAGCAATGATGTAGATGGCTCGGCAAGAAGACTGCTGCAAATCGACTACGACAAAAGCTGTCACTGAACCCACTGAAGTACAAGTTGAAGATTTGAATGATCCTCACACCAATCCCTGAAGCTCTGCAAAATTTTTGGATGAAGTCTCCTCGAGAGAGTTGGGTTTTCGTCCAACACTCACAAATCACCCGAGGGTTTCCGTCCTAGGGCTACAACTGAAGTAGAGAGCCATGGTCTCACACCTCTCATACAAATAAAATAACATGATCCCAAAAGATATCCCTCAATGGCCTCCTCCCTTTTTTTTATAGATCCCTTGGAGCCTTCTAGAGCATTATTTTATTATTATTTTATTCATGGAGCACTTTTCCCTCTTATTAAAATATTCCTTTTTAATGCAGAAAAGAGTAAATTGGCCACCATGTCTCCCTTGGTCACTGAAACTCATGTCCAGCTGTCCCATCATGGAGGTATCCTCATCCCGGTTCCAATGAGCTATTACACTAAGGTGTTCTGTCATGTATTCCTCCCATAATGCCAATGTGAGTGTAATTAGCTGAGTTAAGCCCATAAATAATTCAAATTTTCGAAAGTTGTCAGAATGCACCGGAACGAAAGCCAAACTGCTTGGATGATGGAATATATCAAGCGAATGCCACCTGACCACATAGAAACTCCTCAAAAATCCTCCAAAAATCCCCTGGGCCCGCCAATGACACCAACCTGTACCTGTGACTGGTCTGCTCCTAACTCTAGAAGTCCATCCTAACCCTGTCATAGGTGACACCAAAAAAGGGAATATTACAGGTTCAACCGCGAGTTGGGCGGGTTCGTCGGGGGTGGCCTGCCCACCCCATACACCCCTTTTTTTACAATATATGATATCCAACCGTTGGGGTATGAGGTGGTGGGGTTTGACCGCTCGCCACCATGTTTATAATATAACGGGGGTGGCCTGCCCACCCCATACACACCTTTTTTTACAATATATGATATCCAACCGTTGGGGTATGCGGTGGTGGGGTTTGACCGCCCGCCACCATGTTTATAATATAATATATATAAACCCTTATTATATTATAAACATGGTGGCGGGCAGTCAAACCCCACCATCGCATACCCCAACGATTGGATATCATATATTGTAAAAAAAGGTGTGTATGGGGTGGGCAGGCCACCCTCGACGAACCCGCCCAACCCCGGGTATATTTATGTTTTGGTTGGTGGGGTTGGTGGCCCACCAACCAATTATATATATATATATACCCAACGCACGGAATTTGGCCACTAGAACAGGAAAATTTGTCGAATCATTAATTTTTCCAATAACCCTTATTTATATATATATATATATATATATATATATATATATATATATATATATATATTAAGGCATA
This sequence comes from Pinus albicaulis, assembly GCA_034641835.2. Classification (NCBI taxonomy): domain Eukaryota; kingdom Viridiplantae; phylum Streptophyta; class Pinopsida; order Pinales; family Pinaceae; genus Pinus; species Pinus albicaulis. Next base: position 785,233,684 of record CM076574.1, read on the forward strand.
CCAGTAAAGAATCATCGACTAGAAAATAAGGGTTATTGGAAAAATTAATGATTCGACAAATTTTCCTGTTCTAGTGGCCAAATTCCGTGCGTTGGATCACTTCCAGATTGTTGCCTCGTTAATACTGCCACTTGGACAAGTTTGACAAGAACTGTGACCAACCATAACTTGAGCATAATAACTCGGATTTGAGTGTCATTCGCATAGTTGAATTTAGGGCGATGTGCACTACGATCTGGTCCTAGTTTCACTTCCATCTAATGACTTTAATTTTTGAGTTATTTCAAAGCCACTTGTATTTATGGATCCTCCTCGATCATTCCTCCCCATTGAGAAGCTTTTGGACCGACAAAAGATTTATCAGTCAATTGGCAAGTGAGGGAATCACTTCCTCACTTTCTCCTTTTCCATATATAATGAAATAGGTAATCGCACTGTTACCTACTTTTTTTTTGTAGCATAAAAAGCACCCGATTTTGAAAAGTGGTGATGCAGAATCACCCATTTTTTTTGTGTACATTTTTGACACTCTAATATTTTTATTTATGAAGTATGAATATTTGTTTTAAAATGTTAGTGATTTTCATTAAAAATAAAATAAAATAAAAAGAAAATTAAAATAAAAGAATTAAAATAAAAGAAACTATCATTAAAAAACAAAAAAATGAAAAAAACCACGTGCAAATAATTAAAAAACAAATATCCATAAATTTACTGTTTTTTTTAAATGAAATAATTTATAAATTTTAAAAATGAAAAACTAAATAAACTAAAAGATTAAAAAAAAATTAAATTAAATTAAAATTTATTAAATTTAATAAATAAATTTTAAATTTTAAAAAATAATTAATCTAAAATAATAAATTAAAAAAAAAAAAAAAAAAAAATTAAAAAATTAAAACAAATTAAATTTAAAATAAAAATTTTGAATTAAAAAAAAAAAAAAAAAAATTAATTTTTTGAAATAAAAAAAAATAATATATATATATATATATATATATATTAAAAAATTTAAAAAAAAAAAAAATAATAATAATAATAATAATAATAAATCAAATTAAGAAAAAAAATATTTAAAAGAAGAAGAAGAATAATTTTTTGATCGTGGTGGTGGCGCCACTACCCCCGCCGCGAGAATCCGATCTCCGGAATCGCCCTCCCGCCGCGGGAGGCCGATTCCCAGAATCGGCCTCCGCTGCCACCTGGGCCGGAGGCCAATTGATGGCGCCACCACGATCAAAAAATTCTTTTTCTTTTTTTTTTTAATTTTTATTTTTTTAATTTGATTTTTTTTTTAAGTTTTTTTTTTTTTTTTTTTTTTAATTTTTAATATTTTTTAATTTTTTTATATTTTTATTTTTTTTAAATTTTTTTTTTAAATTTTTTTTTATTTCAATTAAAATTTTGTATATATATATATATATATATATATACACTTAATATTTTCGAATAAGTTTTTTGTTTGTTTTTTTTTTTTTTAGGGTTTTAAATTTATTAAAAGTTAACATATTTCTTTAAATTTATTTATTTATTTAATTTAATAAACATTTTTTTTTTCTTTTTTAAATTTAATTTCTATATTTTATTTTTTATAATTTCTTTATTTTTTAACCTTTTTTTTTTTTTTTTAACTTAATTTAATTCAATTTAATTTTTTTTAATTTTTTAATTTTTTAATTTTATTTATTTATTTTATATATATTTTGAAATTTTAATTTTTTTTGTTTTCCCTTTAATTTTAGGTTTTTTTTAATGTTTGAATTAAAATTTTTATTTTGATTTTATTTTAATTTTTTAATTTTTATATATTTTTTAATTTTAAACTTTAAAATGTTTTTATTTTTTAAATTTATTTTTTTCTTAAATTTTAGGTTTTTTTTTAATGTTTGAATTTTAAAAATTAAAAAATGTTATTTATATTTTTAAAAATGTCAAAAATATGACACAATTTTATTTTATTTTTGTTATTCCAGCATCAACTGGTTTTGTTTTGAGGGTGTTTTTTCAATCCTTTTTTCAAGAAACAATTTTGTTTTTAGCATTATTTTATAAAATGTTGAAATTTGACCTTAAAAAAAAATCAAGTGCGTTCTGGAATACACTTTTTTTGTTTTGTTTTTGGGGTGTTTTTTCATTTTTTTTGAGTCTTTTTGGGCTAGAGTTCCCGTTTTGAGATCAGGTTACCTATTTCATCAGTAACAGTGTTATATCAAGCCTTACTTGGATGCATTCCTTTGAAGCCAATATGAAGATACTCCAAGTCTCCCCGTCGTGAAGCCTTGATATTCTTGTCGAAAATGACGTCCTCTGGTATCTTGTCCAAGTATTCTGGTGCAAAATCATCCACTGTAGGAACCTGCCCAACCTCTTGGGTGTCCATGATCAAAGGAGGTGACGAGCGTTGTGATTTGGTCCTTGTTTCACTTCCATCTGATGAATTTTATTTTTTAGCTATTTCAAGGCCACTTGTATTTCTGGATCCTCCTGGATCATAGAAGGAGATTACCTAGTGGCTTAAACATAAAGAGCATGAGTTTGCAATGAATTAGAGATAGGAATTAAAGTATGTAGAAATGGTTGGAAAAGTACGTGTACACTTATTTTCATAAAGTTTTCTTTGCAGAGTTCCCAAATATCCTAACAAAGTGGATCCAACGGTTAAAGGAAAATAACTCGATGTATTGAAACCATGGGACAAGGAAGTGGACATCGAAGGAAGTACACCAGTTCTAAGCAGTGAGCAATAAGACATATCATGCTATTAATTTATGGTTTGAAAGTGTATTGGAAGGATATATCGTTGAGTTTGAAGTAGAAGCATGAATTTCCTTTACTACAATGAAGAAAAAATTTCTTAAGGGACCAAGAGGCAAATTCATCAGATCAATATCGTTGTTGATAAATATGTTGTTTTACAACCATGGTGTTCTGCCTATGGAATCTGATAACATGAGTAGCTACACAGCCCAAACGAAAGGGGAAGTGAGGGAGACCTGAGAGATGGTATGGGGAGTAGAAAAGGAGAAGACGAGGAAGGATTTCAGTGGAGGCTGACATTGGGCCTAGAACTGTGGATAAAAAGGAAATGGGAAACGATGGAGAAAGAGAGTTATGGGGATGACACATTTAGGATTGGGAGCAGGTACCGACAAGGTGATTCAAGAGGAGGTTAGTCAACATCGATGCCTACCGAAATAAGGAGCCCAAAGGGAGGGGCTAGGAGACGCCATCGAAGAACACAAAGTAGTGTTAGTGACTAGAGTTATGAAGGGACATAGTTTGGCACACCACGAAGGAAGGAAGGGCAAATAGAATAGTTAAGTCCGCACAATATAGAAGCTTCAAAAATGGAACAACATGATCAAACTTGGCATGGTGTTGATCCACGACACCATGTGCATCCACGAATCATGAGGTAAGTACTCAATGGACTCATATCACTAGTGTAGAAGGTAATTATAGTCAAATAGGAGGAAATATTAGTATTAGTGGAATTGGTTAAGTTGTAGGAGGATCGACACAAGGTGCCCAAACTTAGAGTGGTGCATAGTTGGGCGTGCAATTTTCAAGCAATTTAGCAAGCGCGGGTGGGAGTACTTCGTTAGGAAGTACTGTGCAAACACAATGGCGGGAATATATTTACAGATGCCCATGTTTAACAGAGCTTGGATCGAAGACTTAAAGTATAATTTTCTCACATGTGACACCGTCTAAACATCCAAAAAGGTCTAGGATAAGGCCACAAAGATTGAACAGCTAGAAGAAAATTTTAGGGATTGCGCATTAAAATGGCACATGAAGTTTAAAAGCGCAACTCTAGATGGACAGAACAATATCCTAGTCGATTTCAAGCAGGCGTTGATCAAGGAGTTATATATCCTAAGTCAGAGTCCCAATGTATTATGGAATTAAAGAAAATCAAGCAGAGTTCAGGTGAGTCAGTATGGGACTTTGATCTGTGGTTTAAAGTTTTAAAGGATAGGTTGATGTTCGAGATCCCAAATGAAAAACACAAAGAATGGTTTATCCAAGATGTTTGCCACATATAAGGGTACCTTTAACGCAACGACAAATAGGAACACAATTGGAGGCCTCAGATTTTGTGCTGAAATTATAAGCCTTGCCGGCAGTGGAGAGAGAAATGGCGTGGCACAAGTGTTGTGACCTGTCACCACTGGCTGCATTGACTTTTCAGTTGCAGGACCTAACTAAGGGGAAGTAAAATCAAGAGGAACTATGGTGCACCATCTATCGAACATAAGGTCACCATAGAAATTAATGCAATTTTTTTACCGACTATATGGCAACTAGTGAAACAAATACGCTTGTGCAAGGTAGGGGAATGTGGTGTGAGATCTGTCTTGTGTGGGGCCATATACCATCTAGTTTTATGATGATGAAAAAGTTTGAAGATACAACACGTACTATGTTTTTTGACTTCTACAAATCGATAGGGTGATATCCATCACCATCGCACACTAAAGTTGATGCATGAGCGCATGTTTGATTCGTTCCAGGTGCAGGGACCCAAAAGGATGGAGGTCGCTTCGATTGGATTCAACCAACTTGGATATAACTAAGACATATAGCATAACTAGAAAGGACGAGGAAAAGCAGCGATGACTTAGGGACTTGGGGGACCATGTTGTGGAAGAGGAGGATTTGGTCGAGGACAAATGTAACGAACAACGTTTGTATACAAAGAGGAATGCTCTAATACCAATGTAACGACCAAAAGTCACATACACAACATAAATATTTAGAATACTTCAAAGACATAATTATCCATTGTAATTAAGAATTGATGTAAGATATGATATGATTACAAATGAAAATGAAGGCTTTGTTATATACCCTAGGCAAGTGCCCTTTCTTGAATGGTCATGTCTCTACGACATTCCTCTTCATTACTAACTAACTAACCATTAGTTAATTAATTAATAATTTTTATTATTATATTTATATTTATTATTTTTATATGAATTATATTGATAACATTTCCTCTCTCTTCAAGAAGCTTTGTCCTCAAGGCTTACTCATAACATTTTATCATCTATGAACCTTCATCTTCATTGATACAAGATGATATGATGTTATGAGTGATAGAAAAAAATTTCGTACTGCGAATGGATTTTACCATCCTAGATTAATATTCTATGTAATATTCTAATCTATGAAAATTTGTGGTGAATAGTTATCATAGGACAAGATTCTGCAAATTTTGGTATTCTTGGGAACACAGATTTGTCATTTATGTCGTGAGTGATACTAGTACATAGATTGATTGGAAAGTATGCGCTTGTGATTCATTTCGATAACGAGTTCTTTTGGTTGGACTTTCCCTTATCATGTTAGTGGTAGTTCCCTGATTTCCTTCAAGTTTTTTTTTTTTTTTTTTCTCTGAATCGGTCTACAAAAAGATTACAAAGAGGTTGAGGCCTCAGAATAGCTAGCCCAAAGATGTGGCATTCTTACATTACATTGCTGATCATTGACATAAAAAAAAACAGCTGTTTACTGGCTGAGAATACATTGGTGACCAGGACCTTGTCCTCCTTTCTAAACAGCTGATACTTGTATCTAAGATGATGTCTGGAGTGTAGGACTCTACTCGACTTATAAGACCAAAACAAACACTTTCCATAGCAAAAATTACAAACAGTCGTTTTTAAGCGCTGTCCTGAGCACAGTAACTTGGATAGCATTGCTTGGAAAAACAGTGATTTGGAAACCGGTGATATGGCGAAGGAGAATGACAAGATAATTCCTGCAAAAACTGTAAAAAAGAAGGAGGGTGAACACCTTTTTAGTACCTATGTTCAAAAACTGGCGAGCGAAAACCATTAAGCATCATTGGTGGGCGAGGGCGCTTCTTCCACCACGGGGCATGCATACGGGTTGAAATCATCATCTGCTGGAGGAGGAGGTGCTTTGCCCGAGAAGTCACTGCCAGAAGGAGCGCTGGGCCTAGCTTGCTGAAGCTCGTGCTATGAGGCCATTGCCCCCTGTACACTCTGCAGACTAACCCCTGGGGGGCAAAATAGAATTTCGTCCTCGGATGCCGGAGCAATTCCAGAGGGGGCCGTGGGCTGAGCCTGAACAGTCGGGTTGATTCTGAGTTTAATGGAAACAGAGGCGATGAACTCTTGGTTGTTGAGAGAGCAGGGGTAATTGAAACGGGCGGAATGAAAGTGCGCATTGGAGGAGAGGCGGACATGCGCCGCAGAGGTGGAAGGACTGCTTCCTCGACCACGTCCTTGGCCTCTTCTGGGAGCTGCGACACGACCTTCACCGGAGTCAGAGGAATCCGACGAAGAGGCAGAAGAGGGAAAAGCAGGCGGCCTTATGACTTGCCCACGAGAGGAGCCGCGCCTGCATGTCATTCTTGGTCTCAATCGAGGCATGTTAAGCTTGGCAGGGAGGGCAGGGTGAAAAAACGAGAAAGGGATGGTGAACGAATGCAGAGGCGGCCTGTAATCAACGTAAGAGCTACTATAGTTGCAATACGGACCAAAAGAAACGTGAATGCCAGTCGAGAGCTTGAGGCAGCAACTCAGACGACACCTTTTCCCTGTACTGGTGCGCAAACAGGGTTCAATGTCAACCTGTGAACAACAAGAACACAGAGGAGAGACACAATGGATCGAAGGAATGGGCGCCATTGCAAAGGAGTTGTCGTGATAACGAGGCGATGAAGTCTGCATTAATGCAGCAATAACTGTGATGGCCGGCGATATTAACTTATGCTCGGAGCGCAGAGGGATGGCGGTGGTGGTAGACCACGTGCCCATCCACCTCCCCGTCAGCAAATTACGCACGATCACGTACACCCGCATCCGGGAAGGTTTTATTGTTGTTGAGTTGGCATAATCATTTGGAATATCCATCGCTTGAGCTACAACTTATGAATATGTTTTAACTTATTTTGATTTCTCATCCTCTTGAATTGTGATATTAACTGGATCAATATTTATTCCTTTATCTTCAACCTGGACTGAAACAACTGGATATTTCAATTCTTCTTCTTGAAGTTGTTCTAACTTGTCATTTAGTGACTTCTTGTCACTTTTAAGCTTCTTTATTTGCATAAGGAAGTTTTGGTTATGATTCGTTAGATGTAAAAGTTCATCATTTTTTGAATCATTGACTTTTTCCTTGGTATCGTTCTCTTTATCTTTTATATTTTTGACTTGTTCTAATAGCCTTTGATTTAGGTCTTTTAAGTGCAAATTTTATTCTTCCTTCTTCGATAAATTCTCGTTAAATTCCTTCTTAGAACTTTCATTTTCTTGCTTTAATTTTTGCTTCTTCACCTTGAACTTATTGATATATTCAAGTAATTTTTTTATTATGGTCTCTTAGGCCCAAAATATCCTCATTACTTTCTATTGATTTTTCATGAAACCGATCTTCGTGATCTTTATATTTCTTCTGTGATGCTTCGTTCCTTTGTCGAAGTTTTGTGATTTCTTCTTTTAATTATTTTATTTTCATCTACTCATTGTCTTTATGTTCTTTTGTACTAAATAATCTTCCACACCTTGGACATCTCAAATTGCATTTTTTTTTAATATAAGTATATCCAATTTCGTTTAAAGAAAATGGACATTTGGTCCAAAATAGGGATTGTTGTGTGGGATTCATCTTGACTACTTCCTTCATTATTTTCGAATTAGGTTGCATTTTCCTTGGTAATTATTATTATTATTATTATTATTTCTCAATATTTTTTTTTCTTAAACTCTCTTCTTCTTCTTCTTTTTCAAAACTTTTTTTTCTTTTCTTTATTAACTTTATTTTGTTTTCTTTTTCCTTTTTTTTTTCTTTTTGAAAAGTTACAACCCTAGTGAAACGCGGCTATTCACCTCTTTGGAGTATAATATAAAATATATGTTGACTTATATTTCTTTGACTCGGTTAATTTTATCCACGTAAAAATTAAAACTTACTATTCACATAAAGAGATTGTGTGCTCCTTTTGTTCTTCTTTTACCTTGAAAATACCAAGGGAAATTACCATGGGTTGCTAAAACCACAAGCTTGTAAACCACTTAATGAAGAATCAAGATAATCTTATCTACTCTTCCTTATCTTAGGTATAGTTTTAAAGATATTTGGAAAGATTCCCTTTTGACTTTATGATACACTTATTTATCAATAATGTATATATATATATATATATATATATATATATATATATATTCTCCCTCAAAATTTACATCGGACTATTGTTTTTACTAGAATAATTGAAATGTCAATAGCCAAATGCCTTTATTTTATTTTATTTATTTTTTAAGTGGCCAAGAGTCTGACCGAAAATGGAGAAACTCCAACTCGTGTAGCGAAACACTTTAGTTGAAACGACAAGTTGATGACCAAAGGCTGGGATGTGCTAATGTGGCTTTGATACCAATGTAACGACCAAAAGTCATATACTCAAAGGGATGTTCTGATACCAATGTAACGAACAAAGTTTTTCTACTCAGAGGAATACTCTGATACCAATGTATGACCAAAATTCATATACTCAGAGGAATTATCTGATACCAATGTGACGAAAAAAGTTCGTATACTCATAGGAATGATTTAATAGCAATGTAACGACCAAAATTCATATAAGGAGTTGAAATATTTAGAATGCTTCAAAGACGTCACTTCCCGTTGTAAGAATGTAAATGTATATTGATTATTGTATATTGAATTGATGTAAGATATGAGATGATTACAAATGAGAATGAAGACCTGGTTATATACCCTAGGCAGGTGCCCTTTCATTAATGGTCATGTCGCTAAGACATACCTCTTCATTACTAAATAGCTAACCTTAGTTAATTATTTATTATTTATTATTATAATATTTTTATTTATATTTGTTATTTTTATATGAATTATATTAATAACATTATGACAATGCTATTAATATAATTCATACAAAAATAATAAATATAAATATAAATATTATAATAATAAATCATAATTAATTAACTAATGGTTAGTTAGTTAGTAATGAAGAGGCATGTCTTAGTGACATGACCTTTCATGAAAGGGCACCTGCCTAGGGTATATAAGTAGGCCTTCATCCTCATATCAATTCAATATACAATTAAATGTCTTACAATGGACATTCTTGTCTTTGAAGTATTTTGAAGATTACTCCGCTAGGTATACAGACTTTGTTCATTACATTGGCATCAAAACATTCCTTTTAGTATTCAACCTTTGCTCATTACATTGGTATCAAATCATTCCTCTGAGTAGACGAACTTTGCTTGTTATATTAGTATCAGAGTATTCCTCTAAGTATACGACTTTTGGTTGTTACAACAAAGCACCATAATATGTTATGATTGTGGGCAGCAAGGGCACTTATCCTGACACTTCACTAATCCTTGTTGCACTTGTATCTATTAAAAATCCTTAGATCATCCAATGGAGAATTGCTCCCAGTTAATCTCCAAGTGGAAGGAGAAGAAGGAGCCCAACATACAGTTGATAGTCATTGAATCTCACAAGACCCAAAAATGGGTTGGCATAGTAAGGCATGGAGGTTTCTAGAAAAGAGAATAGGATGCGATGATCCAGGTGGCTCTTGACATGCTTATAATTCATAAGTGGCTCAAAATAGCTCAAAAAATCAAAGTCCTTAGATTGGAATGGAACTAGTACTGGATTTTAGTTCTTGTCGTCTTGATTCCAATAGTGTGAACAAAACTCAAATTCGAGTTCGTATGCTCAAGTTATAGTTGGTCAAAGTTTTGGTAAAACTTGGCCAAGTGGAAGTCCTAATGAGGCAACAATTTGACAAAGTCTCGGTGCACGGAATCTGTCCACCAGAATGAGAAAATTTTATGCCTACTTAATTTCGCAGGTTAACAAAAATTGGCTGGTTTTTTAATAATAAAAAAAAATATATATATTTAAGAGTGGCGGGCTACTACCCCCGCCACCCCGCCAACCAATGTATTAAATATGGGGTGGAAGGCAGTCAAACCCCTCCACCCTCCCAACATACATTATATATATATAATCGGTCGGGGTCCGCGAGTACCTGAGACCCCACCCAACGGCCTACGACCCAATCGTTATATATACAACACACAAAAATCGAAAGCCGACGAGGTTAGAACCCACCGGGCCCACGTGGGCCAGCCCCCTCAAGTCAGCCCCCTCAGGTTTTCCCCATTTAAAAAATATTACAATCCAAACCGTCGACCATACCACAAGCCGCCAAACCGTTACATTCCGCCATAACTGTTGCAGTTAAAAACTAACACGCCAATTTAAAATTGTAGCCGCCGATATTTGGGAGCCGTGAGGTTGGAACCCAGGTGGCATCCAACCTAATTTGGACATACACCAATGGCCCAAGTGACCTTACTTGCTTTGCAACGCCACTAATTTTTATTTAAACACAACAATTATGTCATTTAGACCAACGAAGGTCGAGAGGAAAAGGAGCATCGAACGAGGAGAAAGCAGAGCAGAACCATGCGCCCAAGGGAAGAACCAGGAGACAACACAATTTTTTCGAGGAAGGAATATTCTGACAGGGAATATTCCAAGGAATAATCTTATGTTGAATCTTGGAGGAATCTCAAAGATTCCCTCAGGGATGATTTTTCACAGTGAAAGAAACATGTCAACATTATACTCAAAAGAACCAAAATTTCGCAGGGAACATGATGGTGCAGTCCATTTCCCCATCTGAGCAGTGGAAATTCGGGTGGCCAACAACAAGGAATTTTTTCAGAATCTTTTGGAATCTGAAATATTCTCTTGGAGGCTAATTTTTGGCAAAGGCAGAATGATGCTGACTTTATAGTCATTTTCCATAGAATTTCGCAAGGAGCACACTGGTGTGCTCATAATATTCATCCAAGTAGATGATTTTTCAGCCATCTCCAGGAAGGAATATTTGGGGGAATATTCGAGATTCCCGAGGGTATATAATTTGATGGTGTCAGAAATGGGAAAAGTTTATAGTCGTTTGACTCGATTTCGCACAACGAATTCAAAGGTGCAGTCCATTGCGTCAGCAAAGCTTCACATTTTCAGGCCATCCCCAAAAGTGGAGGTAAATGATGTCATTATGACATGCCTTTCTTCTGATTTTCTGAGATGATGCTTTTGTTGTTGAGGTCCATGATTACTATTATGTTGAGGGATAATTGTATGCCACATCTTGTGAAATTTTATTAGCTTGTCATGCTAAAGGAGTTTCCCATTTGAGTGAGTGTTCCCACAAGGAGAACGTCTCATAAAGAGACATGCCACTCAAGTTGAGAGTATTTTTCCTTGTAATGAAAAATAATGTACCATGTACTCATCATCATTTTGAAACATTGAATGAAGCGTCCTCCCCACTCTTGACACCAGGGCCCGAAGACATAACCCACATTGGGTGGACTCTGTTATCAATGTGTTTGTGTTTCTGATTTGATGGTTGGTCATTATGTTCTCTCTTCTTTCAATATGCACATGTGGTTCTTTTATATTCGTTCACTTGCAATTATGCTAACATCACATAAGTAAAATATCATGGTTAATTCTCGTATATGAAGAGATATGGATCATGCGAATCCCTAGGCACCACTACCACAATGGGTAAGGAGAGCACCTGAGCCCCCTCCTAAGTTCGACCTTGTACAAGCAAAGACAATGTATAAGGAGGCCCAATGATAAATGGTTACGGTGGAATAGGATAGGCCAGAGGCTATGCACGAAGCGACCATGTCAAAGATATTTGATGAAACTGTAGGTAGGGAGTAGAGGACAACAATAGATCCACTTCATTGTCTACTGCAATTTTTTTTAGAGCTGTTAAAGGACCCCAAGGCCTTGGAAAATTTTAGGAATGTGGTGGAACTATGTTCCAATAGATAAGAGGAGACGACCATGCGAGCTTCACCGTGGTTCGTGAAACAAGTAGCTCATTGGAAGAGAACTAGTAGAGAATTTCGATTCAGCGCATAGATCGAGGAGTATGAGATGCATAAAATCATATTAGACCTAGGATCAGTTGTAAATATTTTACCAAAAAGAACATGGGAGATGATGGAGAAGTCAAAGATGACGTGGTCTCGTATTCAACTCAGATTAGCTAATTTGCATCGGAATTTTCCTTATTGGTTAGTTTTCAGGAGTACCAACAGACATCGACAGGGTGTTAAGCACCATTGATTTTGAGGTGATCGAGATTGTGGATGATACCGATCCCTATATGGATCTTTTGGGGATCGACTAGGATTTTGAGAATTGGGTAATTATTAAAGGTGGAGATATCCAAGTGATAGCACCATTGGATCTGCGTGAACGAGATCAATATGTCGAGCCAGTTAAAGGAGAGCTTATTCAAGAGAAACTAGACAACATATATAATGTCACAACTCAATGGGATGACTATTTAATTCCTACTACTGACAGAGTATTGATTTGGCATAGCATTGGATGTTATGCCTTAGATTTAGAAGAATCCTTGAAGAATTGGTAGAATCTACGGCGTGAAGTTAGTACCCAGAGATGCACACATGTTATGAGGATGATGCACTGGATAAAAACCAAGGTGCACAATCCCCTTCATTTCGATGGGTTGTCAAAATTAGATATTTTTGTTATACAAGAGTATGACGACCAAAAAAGAGACTGTCATATGATTATGGTGTCAGATGTTGCATTGTGTGCCACTCCATCCAGGTGGTGGGATGCACACAAGGAGAAAGTTGCAGGATGGAAACAATGTAGGCACATGATGAAGGTTAGGTTTGGAACTAATTCTGGAGTTCCTCGAGAGAAATACTTAGGCATGGAATTCCCTAAGCCTCACTTAAAGTAGTGTGTTGCAACATGGACCAAGGGATGAGTGCCAAAACAAGAATGGGTACATATATTTATACACACCTTGGAAATCATTCGAGTTATTTGGTATATCGAGTTGGAAGTGCGGAGAGGAACATGGGATTCAGATGAAATGGTGCAACATTTTAGGACTATATTTAGCTTTGAAGTAAAAGATCCAACGTTGGATGAAGATTTGAAGGTGGTGGAACGAAAGATATTCAATACTAATGAACCGATAATGATAACGAATGGTCCATTTTTTTTCTCACATCAACATCTGCAGCAGGTGCAATAATTGTTGGTTGCTACAATGTATTAGAGAAGGGAGAGGACGATGATGATTCCCGAAATATTCAAATTCTAGAAGTGGAAGGTGAGCGCATAGTATAGGGACCACCATTACAGTTTGCAGAGTATGAAAAACCAATAAAAATCTGGAAGGTGAACATCGGGATTGAAGAAAGTCCCAATATGGCAGTCATTGGGGATTATTGGGACGATGACACCATCGAAAAGGTTGTGAACTTAATGCGCAAATACCAAGACCAGACTCTTGATGCTTTAAGGAGGTGGGAAGCACTATTAAATCCAAGGTCAAAGAAGTAGGGGAAAGAGGAATGAATATGCATTGTGAGAAGGTGAGTACGATCTACAACCACACCACCTTCCAAGAAGTGGGCTAGTTCACCAAGCGATGATGGGAGAGGGTGCCATCCCCTATGTATATATGTAAAGTTGGTTTTAAATAAGATTATATTAAGTAGAGTGTAGTAATAGTCAGGCTGTTGATTGGAGTTGTAAAGTTGAAAATACCTTAATTGATTCAGTTTGCTGGCAGGAAAGAGGTTGAGTTAGAGGCAGCTCAGTATGCGGGGATGGAAAAATATGGACAATAGGTCGTGTTGGGGGGCGCACTTCCAAGGAATAATCATGTGAAGATTTCAAGGTAACAGACGGGAGTCCCGATTCTACAGACTAGGCACACCAGTGAAGACATATCTTAACATGTGAAGGCTTAGGGACTTAAGTGAGGGATAGGATCACGTGATAAAAACTACACCATAATGACCATTCCCTTCAGGAAATTCTTCATTGAAATGAAAGAAAGTAGATGAGTATATTTTCAAATCTCATTTTGTGATAGAAGGAAACCTGCGAGTTTTCAATCAAACCATGGATTATCAGGACAAGGGGTCAAGAGGGGTTAGTACTGGGGTGAAGAAATTAAAATTGACTGAGACTAAATAGGGAGAGGTAGGTAGCACATGTGAATCACGATATTAGGTTGATATGAGAGATGATTATAAATTAGGTCGATGCAAAATTGGAGTGATTTGAATTAGAAAATCATGATAGCAAGATAAAAATAACAAGCAGATATGATGAAGGAGTGAGAAGTAGTAAATTCTATAAAGTACCACCCAAGGGACCTATGAAGAATAGAGGTACATATAAGAGGAAGCCATAGGTTAATATGAAAATAGAAGGAATATGGATTGTTTGGAAGTGAGTAAGAGAGGATCGTGCTAGAGTGGCGCGACAAAAAAAAGAATACTTGCGAAGGAACATAGAGGGAATGAAAGGAAGCGTGAGAGTGGAGAAAGGAACCACCCTAAGATTTATTTTTGACAAGAGGACATGACTGTGGAAAAGGATACTACGTCGAAGCATCCTGAATGAGAGGAATGGCAATGGGAGATATAGGAAAAAAAGGGTGGTTAAGTTGTATCGGGTGGCATAGACAACAGAGGGTCCCCGTCGCTCATAGAGATATTTCTCATGTTTCGCTACAATCTCACCAATAAGTCTAGCCCAATACCCCTTGAAGGATGGACTTGCGATTACGTATGGTAGAGCAGTGTTGTGGAAGTTCCCACACTAGGATTTGTAGCAGTACGATGGGATTCTGTCCCCGTGCATGATGGTAGGATAGGGGAACTTTACCCCTAATTGTTACTTGAAATATGTTAGAATCCCTGTTATGGTAGGTAAAAAGTGTTGCAATTTTTTTGAGGAGACAGGATGGTTGGTGGAAAAAGGATGAATCGTCCCACCCCAGTAACCCTTGGAGTAACTTGGAGAAGAAAGGAAAATTATAATTTTGTCATTACCCACCAAAGAAAAGAGAAGATACAACTGCAGGAAGGAGATAAATACCAAGGACAAACATAGAACTCAAACCTACAGAAACCATGGTGGTCAAATTTCTCTTTCTAAGAGCACTATTGTGGGAGGAGGGAGCACAATTAACACCTCCTCTTTTGTTCGAAGAGATCTAAGGCAATCAAGTTCCCTGTTTCTCCTTGTGGAAGTTATACTAGGAGAAAGAAGACAACCTCAGTAAAAACTGAGGTCCCAGATCCATGGGGATAGAAGAAGGATTGAGTGGCTTGGGGCAAGCCAAATTTTTGTGTTGGAGATTTGTTGGAATTTATTTATTTATTTTAATAAATTTTGTAATCATAAGGCCGCGTATTAGGGATGAATGCGCAAGTGGCATGAGTGGAGCATAGTAGGGGGCTGGCGCAAGAGACAAAGCGTGACGTAGATGGACATCACATAAGAGGATGATGGTGATGCCTAGGATAATAGATGCATACAAGGGAATATTGGTAGTTAGGATTCTTTATAGGAATGGATCCAACCAAAGGTTTCATGGCAGATAGGAGGGTGGAGGTATTTCGCGGAAGGAAGAGAAAATGAAAGTGGACTTGATTAGTGTGAAGATATTTTGAATGGTCGGTACTACGGATGGGACAAATCAGGAAGGGATGAGGAAATATCTTAACGAATTACAGGACAAACGGAGAAATCAGGCAATAGCAGGCCGAGAGGGTTCAAGAGGTTTCTAGGAAAAGATAAGGAGGGTCGTTGAGGACAGAGTGCAGGTTGGATGTTGGTTTCTGGACGTTGAACATTAGATGAAAAAATGAAGGAGAGAACAAAGTTATGGCATATATATCTGGTTATTTGATATTTGTGTCTATTTATCATGGGTCTTAGGCATATGTTTGAGTTTGCAGCTGTCGAGTGACATTATTGTAAATAATTATGTTTTTTTTTTGTCTTAGTTTGGACCCAATGGGTTTGGTTTATAGTTTGTTCATGTCAATATATGGTGTCTATTTTGAAGGTTGTTGTTCTTTTTGATCTCATGAATGTAACTCTTGTCACAACGCCTCTTTCATTAATGTTAATATAACCCCTGGATGGATGAGTTGTTCCATATCTCTTATGCATTTTTCTGAATGTTACACGTTGTTCAGGTGTATTGTTTTCCTATATGTTAAAGAGATTTACGAGGATCTAAATGTTCATAGCAGTGTTTAATAATTTGAATGTTAATAATAGTTATGTGGTATGGGACTATCGTAGGAAGATTGGATATTTTCTGTTATGAACAGTTATGAATATGTTTGAAGGGTCGAATAACTTTCAAAGGGTTAAATTAATAACTAATGTTGTCTGTCAGTAAGCGAATTAATCTGGGTTTGGTATTGATTTAACCTTAAATGACTGAACCTGCCACCTACTCTTATCTACCTCACGTGCTTGTCTCAGACTGATGTGTTGTATGATGAGCTAATGGGGTTATAACTTTGCATAGTGCGCAGTAATAGGTAGATAGTGAAGGATGCGTGAGTTGGAAGTCTTGCGTTGTAGGTCATAAGACAATCTTGTCAGAGTGCGGAAACCTACTTCCAATAGTGACCCATTAGCATCTCGGGAGAGAATTCACTCACTTTGTGGGTGTTGCCGAAAGGTTGGATGTTGAGCTGGTTTTTGTTGGCTAGTGTGTAGCAAATCCCAGGTCTATCAAAATCTCGGTGTGCAACCAATTTCTCATAACATTACTCAACATTTCTTATCATATCATCAAGAGTCCTGGGACTAAGGCAACCTGCTGAGAAAATTTACTTTCACATCCTCAATATATGGCACATAGCGCAATAGTTCTAGAAATATTTTGGTATACCCTCCATAGTTAGTTCTACCAAATACAAGTCATGGAACTCCCTAACATTCTCATCAAAGTATCTTTCTAACAAGTACTTCTTCTTGAAATATTTTTCAAATTGTTTCCAAGAGATACTCTCACTCATTCCTTTTATGTTTGTGAGGTGTCCCCACCATATGGAAGCCTTTCCACTCATGTTGAATATATCCACTCTAGGTTTAATGTTCATGGAATAGTTGTGTACATGGAAGTAATTCTTTAATACCAACAATCATGCCTATACCTCTTCACTTTTCTTGATTTTTCCTTCAAAGGTAGGTGTCCTTGTCTCCTTGAATTCTTCATGCATCATATTCTTTGAATGCTTGTCTTTTTCTTCTTATGTGGAGTAGTCTTAGACTTAATTCTTAACATTTCATCTGAGCTAGTTATCTCTTCACTAGAAGAATCGGTGGATGATCTATCATTGGATGTACATGAATTTTTATTTGCAGACCTACTTCTAAATTTTTTCACCTTCTATTGCTAGTAACTAGCCCATGTGTTTAGATATATGAAAAAAATTTCACTTTTCTAGAGGGATTTAGCTTAGTGTTGGTAGAATTTGGTCAGTGCATCATTTTCTTTTGTATTTCAAATATAATTTGCAATAGCACGACATGCAGTTTCATTTGTTTTTATGTTCCTTGATTAATTTTTCGTTATCTACCCTATAGCTTCGAAGCCCTACCTTTACACTTCTCATTTTTTTGTCAAATTTGGAGGTGTTTCCACATTCCTCCTTTCTTCAAATTTTTCGTATTTGGCGTGTGGGGTTTCTTAATGAGGTTGAATAAT
Source organism: Pinus albicaulis (assembly GCA_034641835.2). Lineage (NCBI taxonomy): Eukaryota > Viridiplantae > Streptophyta > Pinopsida > Pinales > Pinaceae > Pinus > Pinus albicaulis. The sequence goes on from CM076574.1 coordinate 785,251,316, forward strand.
TTTGGTAAACTCTGTGAGGTTTCTTCCAAAGGGAATTATACCATCTTGTACTTACTACAACTTTTATTACACTCTTGGAACCTAGTGATATCTTCTTTTCAATGTTGTAAGGAAGAAAATTCAATTGTTAGTTATAGATTATCATCATAATAAATACAATAACAAATTTTAACTTTTAAGCTTATTTTTAGCTCATGACAAGTCAATGTTGTAACTTTGATCTCATACCACGTGTAACTACATGGCAAGCACCTTAATGCCTCATTAAGGATAGGAGGTACCATTTTTTATTTTATTTTTGTAATGCAAATCAAAATTATTTTCTAATATTGTCATTGCATGTTATTCATTGAAAACTTTCCAATGATATAAGCTTTATTAAAAATAGAGTTCAAATTATCCAGATATGGTCATTTGAATATTTTCACACTTGGTACTAAGTCAATCCTACTGTGCACTACCACGTGATAGATGTTGTGGCACCCTAGATGTACATGTCATCATGGGGTGGTTCCATGTCAAAAGCAGGGCCACCTGGCCATACCATGTCATCCACTGGTCCAAGAATTAATTACCTTACATTTAATAAGGATTAATCTTTAATTAATGACTTAATGTATTTAAATTCTTATAATTATATTAATTTAATGATAATCATAAATATATTTAATTATTACGCCATCATTAAATTAATAAATTTCCCACATATAAATTTAAAAATGTTGAAGGTTTTATTAGCCATAGATGATATCCAAAACTAGTTGTCTTCAAGTGCGACTTTTTGAAAAAAAATTCGGTTTATTTCCTAATCTAATTTGTCAAGAATCGATAAGAATTCTTTGAAATAAAAAATTGGATAAGTGATAACACCTAAAGACAAATCCTATCCAAATTTAACCCAAAATATTTCCTTTAGCAAAAATGGAGTCAAACTCGTAACTTTTTGATGATCGCTAATAATCTCATTAACCATCCATAAAATTTAAAATTTTACCAATGTAAAACACACAACATTTTGACCGTGTCAATAGAATCAAACTCCTAGCTATTTTACCAATGTAAAACACACAACATTTTTCCCATGTCAATACAATAAAACTCCTAACTTTTCGTTGAATTTTGACCGTTAGCTAAATTTTAAATTTTAACGGAATTGTTTACAAAGTTGAAAATTTGCCCGAACAACTAAAATTTATGGAAATACGATCCCAAAGGCACCAAAAATCTTGAAGTTTGAGAATTATATCTGGAATTAAAAAAAAACACCAAATTTTACCAAAATCATGCCCAATTTTCCATTGTTAGAAAATTTACAGCCTCATTAGACTACACTAATTTTAACAATATAAAACCCAAAACATCATTTCACTCATCCTCAATGGAATCAAATTTCTAAATTTCTGGATCCGCTTATTAACCATGGACGAAATTTAATTTTTTACCAATGTAGAACCCAAAACATTTCATCGATCATAAATGGAGTCAAACTTGTCTCACCAAGTTCTGGTGAAAAAGGTGAAAAAATAATAGTTATACAATTTGATTGGGCTTAATGGTTAAGAGCATGTCTTTCCTCCTAAGAATTCACAGGTTCAAAACCAGATGGGGGTAGAGTATGTATGCCTTCGTAGACTTAGTATAGATATGTCTTCGTAGAAATGGCAGTCAAATCGCTTCACGAAGGTGAGTCCCTTTTCCCACAATCAAGGGGTCTAGTAGAAGTGGCAGTCAAATCGCTCCACGAAGGTGAGTCCCTTTTCCCATAATCAAGGGGTCTCATACACCAATTTGGTGTATGGCTTGGCCATGAATTTAAAATTGGATAATAATAATACTAATAATGATTTTGTCTTTCAAATATTTTGGTCTAAAATCTACGTATTTGTATTTTTTTTTGATATTTTTTAATGAGTTTTTCCCCAAATCTAACCAAAAAATGTTGAAATGATAAATTCAAATTATAAAATATGTATAAATTGAGTATCTCATAGAGTTTGCAAGTATCCAAATTCATTTACATATTCAAATTATTAAAAAATATAACCTCCCATAAGTTCATAGTTATTGGTAAAACTTAAAAGGTAGCTTTTACAACTTTATTAAATGAGTTAAACCCGGAAGGTTTTATGGTTTTATTGACCATTAGCAAATCTAATATTTTAAACTAGTAAAATCCTCAAAATTTCTCAAGACCACCAATGCAGGGGATTTTAACAAGCTCTACAAGAAATCCAAGAGAATTTGCATTAGACATTGAAAAGGATTTAACTATATTGAAGAATTGTTTCAAACTTGAGATTAACAATTCTCTACATCTGGTTCAAATGGTCATAGATTGGAAAAAATCCTTACCCAGAATTCCCTTCTCTTTCATAAATGATAAATTCGTAAATGTAATTGAATATATGCGTATAAATATTTTCACATCCATAATGTATTGAAGAAAATTTATCTGCTCGAATGTGTTATTATCAGGATTTATCATATTCACTTAAGTGGTTTCTTATCACCATTTACTAACCATGGGATTTATGCAAACATTGCTCCATATACATAAGAAGAATATTCCAACCAAATTTTTAGGAAGAAGGAAGCTTTTAACATTTTTCATTCTCATGTAAAAAAACATAATTATAAGGATTTGCTATCCACCATAGTTTAAGCAAGTATTTGCATAGAAATAAATGAGAACCATGTGTAAATGGGCACACCTACAAGGATTTACTATGCATTTCTTAGAAGATAAATAGGTAAGAGTAATAAAGAAAAATGCAAAGTTACCCAAAGTTACTTCACACCAAAAGTTATGGACTTATTTACATAAATTTAGGTAGGAGGATTATGCAATTAATTTATCTACTTTAAGCAATAAATTACCCCTAACAAGCTTTTGTAAAATTAATATACATTAAATCAAACATATATATATATATATATATATATATGAACAAATTTTCACTAATTAAATATTACAATTTTCTACGAAACTTACCATGCCTCCATTAATTATGCTAGCCCATGGTATGTAGTACATATTTTTGGCTTGCATTAATATAACTTTTATCTATTTATACACTAGGTTTTATTGAGATTTATGGAAAGTGAAGCTTACTTCTCATAGAACCTCATTGGTTCATAATTTACTAGACGTAGATCTTACCCTTGTAAATGTGGGAATAGTGAAGGCATAAGGTGATAAACTTGTACTCCATTACGTCAACATACCAGATTTGTATGACAGTTTAACATATATATCACATTCTAAATTTCCATACAAGAAAATAAATACATTTCCACATCTAAATTTACCAACAAAATTCAGAGAGCAAATAAACGATAATCATAGGAAATAGAGGCAATACTTATATGAAATTAACTTACTTGGGAATGAGCCTTTTCCATCAATCGTAAGCTCAACTGCACCTATGCTCTCGCAAACTGACCACCCCCTATCTAGGCTGTTATACCACAAGGGAAACTATCAACACTTAGAGATTTGGAATGGGTGAAGGAAACTCTCACTCACAAAAACAAAACATCAGAGAAATATTCTACCTATTGAACTAGGGGTCTCCAAAAATACCAAATGTAACTTTCAGCTTGTCATTGATCTGAAATTGGAGTAGGTGTTTTCTTCTTCTTTTCCAAAATCAAATAAAAACAAAATAGGACCGTGTCGATGCTTTGCAAGGTAAAAATTGGTCTTGAAACAACAGGTTTTCTCAATGTCTCTTCAATCATGAATTAGTATTCATATGTAACCTAACATAATGAACATAACAACACATAATCCATGTAGGCATAATGAAGAGCATGAGAAAAGGTTTGTGTAGAAATTATATAACATGCATTATATATCCATATTCTCCTGATATAACAATATTTATCTTCTTGTTAAATATAGAATCCTTCCACTGTTAATATTTTGCGGAAATTATAAACTCAATTGAAAACACATGAAGCAATAAAAACAATCTCCCATAACACAGTTTTTTAACGGGAAATACTGAAGCTGAAAATCCCAACTATCATATATTATGTATCATGGAGATCATGCAACAATATCATACAAAGCTTAGTACATCAAGCTCTCAGTATAATCAATCGTCACACACTAACAAGAAGAAATTTGCAAATCCATGCACTGATTTCTTGCCACCTGATAGCCCACCTCCACTGCGTAATCCCTGTTGAAAAAGACCCCTGAATGAATTCGAATTGGCCTTGCCTTGAATGCGCATTCCTCATTGGAAACTCCAATGTGTGTGTGATGCAACCAATGCATCACTATAGTCACAACGGATAGTCCATCTCACCCTTTCACCTATCTCTCCACTGGGTCTCCACTGGAACTGACATGCACCGTAGTTAACTGTTGTATTTGTTCAGTTGATTAGTGTGTTATTATTTGTGAATTAATTAACTAATTAATTCACTCCACTCTCACTAGTGTATCATTCAGTTAGACTGGATACAACTAGCTCAACTGAGTTTAACTCCAGTAACTGAGTTAAACTGAATAACAACTCCATGAACTACTCTTCCAACTCTGTCATAACTTTGCCACTTCAGTTCTAACTTAGTCCTCCATGCATGAACCACCAGTCAACCCTAGGAATTGTGTAATTCCTTCAACCCACTGATTTTCCAAATCTGTACACTGAAATAAAGTGCTCCAAGAGAATAAGTTGTTGTTTATTGTCGGATTATTATTAAGAGCTAATACTGACCGACATGCATCTATTTTAAAATCAACGATCTATAAATAGACTTCGCCCAATATTCTAAAAACAGAATTTCATCTATTTTTCCAACTTGACCAACCATCCACAAATAGCATCCTGCAACTTCTAAAATATGATCACCATGTCTAAAAATAGACTTACACCTAAAAATACCTGCGGACCCACTTAGTGAAGGTGACTGTTTTTCACTAATCTCATCATCTTGTTGAATCTCGACACTCCCTCTCAACAAGATAGGGATTATCCTTCACCCCGATCCTGCTTCTATGGTATTTTAATTTGCTCCTGGTGAGTGCCTTCGTCAGAATATCTTCATCTTGATCTTCCGTAGGAATGTACTGAAGCAACATGATCTTCCGCTGCACACAATCTCTGATATGATGATACCGGATATAAATATGTTTAGATCTATCATGAAACATAGGATTAATCAAGAGTTTAATGCAACTCTGATTATCACAATGTATCACTGTAGGATCTAAATGTGAACCGAACAAACTGACCAGGATCTTCCTCATCCAGATAGCCTCACATGCAGCTTGACTTGCTGCCATGTATTATGCTTCCACTGAACTAAGTGCCACAGATATTTTTCTCCTGCTGTACCAAGAAACTGTCGTAGATCCGATACTGAAAATCCCTCCTGATGTGCTCTTTCTGTCCGTTGGTCTGCCTGCCCAATCTGCATCAGTGAAGCCATGCAACTTCACCTCAACCATCTGTTTGTACCATAAGCCATACTCAGATATGCCCCTGAGATACCTCAGGACATGCTTGCCTGCCTTCCAAAAGAGATTGGTAGGCTTAACCATCGCTTGTGAAAGCTGGTTCACCGCATAGCATATGTCCGATCTTGTATTAACTAAATATATGAGCGAACCCACCAATTGTCGATAAACAGTGGCATCCACTACCTCTGCCGACGTAGCGTCCTCTTTCCTTCAATTTACTGGAAGAGGAGTGTCGATAGGCTATCAGCCTTGCATGTGAAACTTCTCCAGTATCTCCCGGGCATACTTGCCTTGAGACACAAACAGTTCACCTTCCCGCTGCCATATTTCCAATCCAAGGAAATAATGAAGGAGGCCCAAATCCTTCATCTTGAACTCCTTTACAAGATCTGTCTTGCATGAGTGTATCAACTACTCATCACCTGTTAGTATTAAATCATCAACATAAAGAAAAATGATTAAAATCTTAACCTCCACCACAATTTGGTACAGGTTTGCATCCGCCTCACTCTTTGTGAAGCCAAGTCCAGTGAAATAGTTGTCGATCCGTGTGTACCGAGCACGAGGTGCTTGTTTCAGCCCATAAAACGCTCTTTTGAGCCTACACACATGCGACTCGCTGCTGAATATTTCGAATCCTTCAGGATGCTCAATGTACACTTCTTCCTCAATGATCCCATTAAGGAACACAGTCTTCACATCCATCTGATGTATGTGCCAACCCAGCTGCGCTGAGAGAGCAAGGATGGTCCTTATGGAAGAATACCATGAAAAAGGTGCAAAGGTTTCTTCATAATCAATCCCCTCGATCTATGAGAAGCCCCGAGCAAAAAATCTTGCCTTATACTTCTCGACGCTCCCATCAGCAGCTTGTTTTACCTTGTAGATCCATTTCGAATCTACCACTGATTTACCCATCGGCCTTGGAAAAATCTCCCAGGCACTGTTTCTGACAATGGAGTCATACTCCTCCACTATGGCATCTAACCATGTGGGCTCCTGCACTGCTTCTTCAAAAGAAGATGGCTCTGTCATGACACACTTGCTCATAAGAGCCATGTATCTAGTAAATCGGTCAGGTGACTGTCTCTGTCTGCGTTGTGATGTAGGGACTCCTACATTCTATGCCGCATGAAGCTTCAGTCTCTTAGCTTCTGTGGTACACTTCCTGCTAGTTATGATGTTTGGATCTGCGTGAGTGGACTCCTCCACTCCATGAATCTCCTCCTGTGGCTGATCCACATCTGGAGGCTCATCTTTCAGAACTGGCAGTTCCTCCATTGCATGCAAGTCTAGCTCCCTCTCAAGCATAGCTCGTGCTGCACCCACGATCGTTCTGTTCTTCCTCTCTGCAACCCCATTCTGCTGTGGGTTATGAGGCGCTATGAGTTCTCTTCGAATTCCTTCTTTGCTACAGAAGTCTTTGAATTCACCCGAGATATATTCACCACCATTATCGCTCCGCAGAGCCTTCACTTGCTTCCCCGAATCCTTCTCCAACAATGCTTTAAACTCACAGAACTTTGAGAATGTTTTGCTTTTCTTTTGCATGAAGAAGATCAAACATCTACGAGAATAGTCATCAACAAAAATAACATAATACCTGTGTTTTGTTGTTGAAGCAACTGAGAAAGGTCCACACACGTCTGTGTGAATTCTCTCCAGGATCATCGAAGCACGGTTCTCCTTCTTATGAAAGGTGGTCTTCACAAAATTACCCATAGTACATCCCTTGCACTGATCTGACTGCGCAAGAGTACCCTTGGGAAGTCTAGTAGAAATCTGCTGCAAAATCTTCAAAGCGCCATGGTGAAGATGGCCCAATCTCCTGTGCCATAATTTTCACTCATCCCGACTCACCACTTCTTCTGCTTTGCCCATCATTGCAGTGCAGCCATCTACCTCCAGCTTGTAGAGATTCTTAACTCGAATCCATATCTTCTTGGTTTGACTCGTTGTTTTATGTCAAAGGAAGGATTTTCCCTCACTGAAAACAACGTCATAACCTTTGTCTTCCAACATTGCGACCGAGATCAAGTTCTTCTTCAGACCTGGAACATGCATAAAATATTTCAACATAAATGGATTACCTGACTCCCTCTCAAAGGTAATGGTCCCAACGTCGTCCACACTGTATCGACCATCGTCGCTCATCTCTATATGCATTTGGAGATCTTTCTCCTCCAAATCACTAAACAACTCCTTGTCTCCCGTCATATGGAAAGATGCACCACTATCAACATACCACACCGATACCATAGCGCTTGAAACCAAGCATGCGATCAAAGAGAAATCAAGTTCAAATTGCAAGGCTAAGGCCTCACCCACTGCATCTCCAACAACCTTCTTTTTCTTCTTCTTTTGTGGGTAGTTAGTGGCGAAATGCCCATGTTCGTGACAATGAAAACACTTCAACTTTGAAAAATATTGATTCTTGCCTTTAGCCTTGGATTTTAAAGGGAATTTCTTCCCCTTCCCTTTCCTTGCTTTGGCAGCCGAAGCGCAATTCTCTTCATCTTCATTCTTCGATGAAGAGCCATCCCTGGTACTTCGCCTTATCTCCTCCTGCACAAGATCCGACCAAATTCGCTCCCACCCTGAAAGTTTCTCTCATCCATTGATAGAGTCTTTGTAGCTATGCCAACTCTTCGGAAGCCTAAGGAGAGACAAGCTCACCAAGTCATCATCATCAACAATAATCCCCACACTTCCTAGTTCATCCCTACAGTGGACAAACTTCGTGAGATATTTTGGAATACTATCGCCCTTCTCCATTTTTATTTTTCTAAGCTTATCTTTCAACGCCAACTTCCTTTGGTCGCTGCTGCTTTGAAAAAAATCTGTCAAAGCCTTCCACATTGCAAATGGATTGGATTTCCTGTGAAGGTTGGACACAATATGGTCCTTCACACCTTCCAACATAATTCTTCTTATCTTTGCTACCTTCTTTTTCCATGCATCAAGTAATGCAACATTGCTAGAACCTAGCTTAGGAACATCGCTATCGATGAACTCCTTCAGTCCATTATCCTCCAGCACCGCCTCTATCCTATCCTTCCAGGCTATGTAATTTGAGTTTCCCTCAAGGGCATACTCCAATCGCAACCCATTGAAAGACATTTCAATGTATACTCAACTGTCGCACCAAGAAATTTCTGAAGCAAATTCGAATTGTCGACTAGCACAAACTAAACAATTATTCACAATTGCAATCTTCAAGAATTAATACTGCTTTGATACCATGTAGAAATTATATAACATATGCATTATATATCCAGATTGTCCTGATCTAAAAATATTTATCTTCTTGTTAAATACAAAATCCTTCCATTATTAATCTTTTGCGGAAATTATAAAATCAATTGCAAACACATGAAGCAATAAAAACAATCGCACATAACACAATTGTTTAACGGGAAAGCTTGAAGCTAAAAATCCCAACTATAATATATTATGTATCATGGAGATCATGTAACAATTTCATACAAAGCTTAGTACATCAAGCTCTCAGTACAATCAATCGTCACACACTAACAAGAAGAAATTTGTAAATCCATGCACTAATTTCTTGCCACCTGATAGCCTGCCTCCACTGTGCAATCCCTGCTGAAGAAGACCCCTGAATGAATTCAAATTGGCCTTGGCTTGATTGCGCAATCCTCATTGGAAACTCCAATGTGTGTGTGATGCAATCAATGCATCACTATAGTCACAACGGATAGTCCATCTCACCCTTTCACCTATCTCTCCACTGGGTCTCCACTGGAACTGACATGCACTGTAGTTAATTGTTGTTTCTGTTCAGTTGTTAGTGAGTTATTAGTTGTGAATTAATTAACTAATTAATTCACTTAACTCTCACTAGTGTATCTTTCAGTTAGACTAGATACAACTAGCTCAACTGAGTTTAACTCCATTAAGTGAGTTAAACTAAATAACAACTCCAATAACTACTCTTCCAACTCTGTCATAACTTTTGCCACTTCGGTTCTAACTGAGTTCTCCATGCATGAACTCCATTAAACCCTTAGGAATTGCGTAATTCCTTCAAACCACTGATTTGTCAAATATTTATACTGAAATTAAGTGCTCCAAGAGAATAAGTTGTTGTTTATTGTCGGATTATTATTAAGAGCTAATAATAACCGACATGCATCTATTTTTAGATCAGAAATCTATAAATAGACTTCGCCCAATCTTCTAAAAATAGAATCTCATCTATGTTTCACATTTGACCAACCATCTAAAAATATCCTCCTGCTACATGTAGAATATGCTCACCATGTCTAAAAATAGACATACACCTAAAAAATAGTCATGTATTCACTTAGTGAAGGTGACTGTTTTTCACTAAGCTCATCATCTTGTTGAATCTCAACAGTTTGTTGACAGAGTTCACACCTCTTGAGCTACATCTTTGGGCTTGTCAACATGACTAGAACACTCATATATTCAGTCTCAAAATGAAGTACATAAATGTTCGTTTGAAGTAAACATGTGGCTATTAGCCCTACAAGGTAATTTTCTCCTACAAAGAACTCTCACAAACAACAACAACAAAAATCGTATCCTACAAAGATGACATACTCCAACAAAAATGAGCTAAAATGTAACATCCCTAGTAAAAATACATGTAAAAATATATATATAAGGCCATGGTGATGGGACAGATATTCCAAGCTAAATGGTGGGCAAAACATCCTAGTGGGTGTTCATTTCGGTTATTATGGCTAAAGAAAATTGGAAAAGACAATGGAAAAGGCTTTGGAAAGGCAAAGTGACATTAATTGGAACTTTATTTATGAAATAATTAAAAATAGAAGAAAATGAAGATGAAATGTCATAGGTTGCATGTGAGGAGGAAAATGAAGGAAAATAATGGAAAATGAAGAAATTAGAGGCATCAATGATAAAAAGGATGTTGAGGATCAATTGGAAAGCTCTTGTTTGGTTAATATTTTGGCTCAAAACTTTTTTGTCAGTTCATTTTGGAGCTTTCTCATTATTTTCTATCTCTCTCATACTCTTGGACACTTAAAGTATTCTTGGAGTACTCTTGGAGATTTGGAGCAAGGAGGCAAAGGAAGAGAAAGATTGAGCAACTACAATGAGATTCCTTGCAAGTATTTATTTACATGTGTGATTTGATTGCTAGATATGGCATGAATGGTATTGGATGTGGTTCTTTTATGTCTTGGAATAGCTTTTTCCACCTGTGATAGTGTTTTCAGCCTAGCCTTGCCATTTCCGGATAACCATGGTGTTGTGGATTTATCATATTTTGGTTTAGCAGGATTGCCGGATAGATTCAAAGATGAGTGAGGTGGATCTTCGAAATGATATGACACAAATCCAGTTAGTGTGTTGCCTCGGTTTAGGGCCTAGTGATCTAGGATTGGATTGCGGTAAATCCTAAGAGGTGGGTGCTCTCCATTAGGCCTAGGAATCTTGGGTTGGGATTGTGATAAATCCTGGACAATGTATCTCAGTTTAGGGCCTAGTGATCCCTGATTCAGATTGTGGATTGCGGTAAATCCTGAGAGACTAGGAGACAAGGAAATTCCTCCTGGTGTAGGTAGAGAGAATACAATGGTATCCATGCTTGTTTTTTGGCCTAGTGATCGGGTGGAGATCACGGTAAAGCTAGTTATGACATGTTCATTGTTTTTTCCTAGTGATCCGGGATGGATTATGATAAAGCCTGATTTTTATTAATGAGGGTGAGGTGGTTTAGCCTTGGGATGCCTTAGTTGGTTCTTTCGATTTGAGTCCCACATTTATGCTTGGAATATGGCACGGGGGTGATTGGATGAAGTGAGACTTGGCTCAACCAATCTATGGTTGGGTGGAACGTGGTAGTCCCATATCCGGTTGGTTTTTACATTCATTAATGAGAAGCTCATATCATTAGTATTTGATGTGTAAATGTATGGGTTTATATGTGGATTCTATTGTTGATGTATCCATGGTATTTCTGTTCTTATTATATTGGTTATAAGCATGTATTTTGACAGTGATGATGTATGGCTTTCTCCATGTTTTTACTTTTAAATGAATGCACAATGTATATATGGTCTAATATACGATACTGTAGATAATGATTTAAGGGAGAAATGCTTCTTAGCAATTCTCAGATAAGTATGAGAGCCCTATGCTCAGATCTGTTGTTTAGACTTGTAGTTTCAATGTTTGAGACACGTTTGACGAAATGTCTATCATGGCCAGGAGGGGTCTAGATGAGTCTTTGTTGATGTGGTTGATTCATTATCATTGCCATGTTTTTATTTATCATCTCTGAACTTTTCATAAAGTTTTGGGCAATGACCAGGGTTATGGGCCTGAAAAGGTGGCTCAAATCCTAGGGATGATGGCACAACACTGGGGAATTTAGTCCCTCGACGCTGAAATGCAGTATTATACCTATGTCCAGAGCCTCCTGGACACTGGATTGTAGGTATGTGCCTTCTTCCAAAGCTCAAAGAGGTCAAAAGGTCAGTGTGACCCAGGGGTAAAAGGCCTGAATGTTTAGGTTGGCTCCTGGGGGTATTATTGTTGTTGTACAAGGTCTGTATGTTGTGTTTCCATCAATTCCACTTCCTTAAGGTCATATAGGAGGTTGAATCTCATCATAGTATCCTCTCACCACATGTTTACCCTGGTTGGACGGTTACTTGGGTAGATGTGTGAGGACGATGTTACAGAGTGGTATCAGAGCATGGTTCAACCCTCAGACTGGATGGTGGTGTGTTGGTCATGCATTCAAGTCAGTTTCATATGTGTTCCTTATGCTTGTAGTCCATGTGCTTGTTGCATTTTCATGGTGTTGATCATGTTTGTAGTGATGTCGCCACGTGAAGGTTGATGGTGTTGTTGTGGGATGTGTCGTCATGGGTGTATGGTTTTATATGCATTTGTTGTGTATGTTAGTGCCTATATGTTGTTATGCATGCATTGGCATGATTAAGGTTGTTGTCTATAAGATCATTGTATGAAATTAGGTCATCATGTTGATATTGGTATGTTATGATGCTAATGTGTTTGTTAAGATAGAGAAGGAGATGCAGATCATTAAAGTGACGTTACAACAATGGAATTTGTGTTAAGATCTGATCATCATGCAAGTTTGTATGTTTGGCATATAGGTATGTGATTCATGGTTGTTGTGAGAATTAGGGTTACTTATATGCTTTTCAATCTATTGTTATTTTGGTTACATGTGTGATAAATTCTAGTTGATTAGTGTACGCATATGATTTATGGTTATGTGTATTTCTTTCATTCTATTGATTTTATGGTTACATACATGATATATGTTAGTTAATTAGTGTGGTCATATGTACATGTGTTGGTTAGTCAAGCATGGTATTAATTTGGTGATTATGTTATATGTCGTTGATGAATAGGTTATATGTTAACTGGTAGTTAGCTTAATGATTCTGTTATATGTTATTGATGAGCATGTTATATGTTAACATATTGTTGTTATATGTTACTTAACTTGATGATTATGGTTATAACATTAATATATTGATGTTAAATGTATCGTGTTGATATGGATTGGCCTATGTAGATGGTTATGGTTATGACATTCAGGTATGAGTCGACCTATTGTGATATCATGTCATACTAATCTAAACTGACTATGCATATGTGATTGTTATGCATGAATGGAAAATGTTTATGAGATTATGAGGTGAGCATGTTAGTTAGTTACTGTTATGGATATCATGACCTTAATTATGTTTGAGTTGATATGTTGAGAAGTTATATTATGCTAATCTAGATTGATTGTGTAGACAAGATAGCCTCCCCTTAAGATACATTAAAGTATGAGTTTTCTTATGTCATCTGATTTGTACTTGAATGTTTGATTTGTCATATATTTATTTTTGAATGTTTGATTAATCGCATGATATGAGTCTGTGTCTATAATATTGCTTGAATAAATGATTTGGTCTTAAGATGGTTATATTAACGCAATATGTGTTGAGATAACTGATGTGTACTTGAGGATAAGTAGGTGATAGTTGTAGTATTGTGATTTTAACTACTAGTTGATTATGATATGATTATTAGTCTTGGTAGAGGCTGATTTTAGTTAATATATATGATGTCTTTGTATCTGGAACATGTGATTGACATGTGTGAGCAGTTGCAAGGAAAAATGCTTGGTATTAGCAGGATAAGGTAATAGTTGAATAACTAATAACTGGGTGATGTGATAACATATAGTAAGACTCAATTATAGCAAGGTAAATGGTGAAAGAAAGGAATTGAACAAGATTTCATTTGGCTATGTGTGGAAACCCTAATTCCAAATGAATGAGTACTCTACATACATAAAGTCTTCTTAACCTTGAATTTGTCTGAAATTATGTGGATATATGTTATATTCGTGAACATGTATTTGATAGGTATAAAAAGTAGTTTCCATCTATGGATGGATTCATCAAGGAATTAGGGTTCCTTGAGAGATGATATGGATGTGTTAAGTTACGATGTAATGCACTTGGCAAAACAAGGTAAGATAACTAGTATATTTTTATATTTATTTATGCGTTGACAATTATGTGTTTATGACTGTATGATACAAGGGTTTGCATAGAAAGAAATTTCCATGAAATATTGGAGAAGGCTCGGGTTGAGATTTCCTTTGGAAGCATTGGGAACCATGGGGATTGAGTCACAAAGCTTGTTGCTAGTCTTGTGCTTTTGGTATTTTGTGATTTTTTGCACTTGATTTGCGTTCTTGATTGCGTCTAGTGCATGATCATGCCACTTTGTTTGTGGTGTCGTATTATTATTGGTTTTCATGGTTTTCTTCTAGTTTGATTTTGTTCTTGCCTTTTTCGATAGTATTGGGAATTAGTTTGGGAAAAGAGGAAGTTGATAGAGCTCGGGGAGAGCTGAATGAAACCAAATAGGTAACGAAAGATTCAGATGAAGCTCGATGCATGTATAAGGGAAACTAAAGGTAAGAATATGACAACCATTTGGATTTTTTGGGTTCGTTGAGGTAAATGGACGGTGGAAGAACAATCATGAGAAAGGTAACACGAAAGGAAAAGTGAATGGAGTTGAGGTGTTAGATGCCTTGGCTATGTGGGACCTATTGTTCTCAACATTGTGCATGTTGTTCACGAATAAAGGAAGTTCTCTTAACTTAGACCTTATGATATCTATCAATTGTGTTGTGATCATGATTATGTCGAACTTTATATATGTATAAATGTATGTATGTTTGTCATGTCTGACACGGTCATCATGGATCATGATTATTTAATTCTAATGTGTATATGTATATATGTGTGTATGTATGTCGTTGTATGACATGATCATGATTGTTTTATGCTAATGATTATATATATGTATCTATGTATCTATGTCACTGTATGACATGGTTTTCAAGCATCATTCTTGTGGAGGAATGATTGCTTATGCAGGTGAATGGCATGAAGAGGTTCTTGGTCTTATGAGGAATCAAGTGGGAAGAGTAGCCCCTACAGATCTATGAGTTCAGTATCATGTGGATATGAATTGATATTATGTTTTTATACTATGCCTATGTTTTAGACAGGTAATGCTGAGAGATACATCATCGAAATGAAAGAAATGTGTGAAAATACATGCTGGTATGAGCATGGATGGTGGAAAGACACTAGAATAAATGTTGCTTGTGGGGTCAGTGTGTGGTCTATGGACGTGCAGTACTCTTGTTGTGTATATGTTTCACATGTTGTATATTCAGTGATTGTATCTATGGTGATGTGTACATGTAACATATGTAGTATTGTGTACATATGATGTTGTGTGCATGTTGTATATTTGGTGTTTTGTGTATATTTCATATGCAATGCTAGTTATAGATGGTGCTATGTACATGTTGGATATGTGGTGTTGTGTACATATCGTACTGTGTGCATGTTGAATATGCAGTGTTGTGTGCATATGGTGTTGTGCACATGTTGGATATGCAGTGCTTTGTACATATGGTGCTATGTACATGTTGTATATGCAATGATATGTACACATGGTGTTGTGTGCATGTTGTACAAATGGTGCTATGTGCACATGGTTTTATGTGCATGATTGTACATGCGATGTTGTGTGCATGTGGCGCTATATACATTTTGTACATGTGGTGTTGCGTGAAGGTAGTGTTGTGTACATGTCATGCATGTGGCGTAGTGTACATATGGTGTCATGTACATGCCGTGCATGTGGTGTTGTGTACATGTGGTATTGTGTACACGTTCGACAGGTGGTATTATGTACATGTTGTGCATATGGTACTGGTATACATGTGGTATTGTGTGCGTGTCGTACATGCTATGTTGCGGGCATGCGATACTATGTATGTGCATGGTGTAGTCATGGAATCGCGACATGTGTATTGTTCTGTTGTAATATGTGTACGTATATGTATTGGGTTGTACACTGGGTGTAAGTGTATGTGTTGTGTTTTACACCGGATGTATGTGTATGTATTTTGTTGCGTTGTACACTAGGTGTAGGTGTATGTGTTGTGTTGTACGCCGGGTAGATGTACTGTTGTGTTGTACACCAAATGTGTGTTTATTTATTGTGTTGAATTGTACATCGAATGCAAGTATATGTACTGTGATGTGTTGTACACCGGGTGTGGGTGTATTTATTGTGTTGTGTTGTACGTCGTATGGATGTACGTGTTGTACACTATGTGTATGTGTACGTGAGTGAAGAGAAGCAATGGCACTGGGTGTTTGTTGGGTATGGAAACTAATATGGTGTGCATACAGAAAGGATAAAGGATAAAGGTAGAAGCTAATGATCGACTACAGGATAAGTATCAATATTTTATTTCAACCTTATTATGGTTTCATGTGATTTATGATTATGTTTTATGATGATTTCATGTAATTCATAATTTTAATTTATGATGGTTGTGTTTTGAGCCAACCAGATGTGATGTGTTTATACATAATGATTTGATCGGATAGCTAGTTTGACTTGTTGTGACAGGAATTGAACAGGATTGAAAGTGTACCTTATTGACGAGTTACCAATCAAGTGTGCTTTGAATTTATTTCAATTTTTTTGAATCTAATGGTAGTTATGTGCTTGGTAAAGGAAGCACGTAAATGCCCTCTTGGGTGGTTGCAATTGATAGCAAGAATTATCAACAATTACAAAAGGAATTGAAATAGGTAGCAATATGCTTGTAAATCACTTCAGCAACAGGGCCATTGGGGACACTGGTACCCAATAGTGTCCATTGATTTCCATAAGCATGATATGAGTGGTATGATGGTTTTGAGGAAGGTATATGCCTTGGTTGTTTGAACTTCCGATGCAAGGAAGCCTTTCCAAGGGATGGATCACCCAAGGTAGGGGATGTCGGGGAACTTGGAAGGTGAGAGACTGCATGGAAGTGGATTATCGAATTTCCCGAGGGACTGTGTAGCAGAGAAGGAAAGGTCGAGGATGGATTTGTTTTGGTCATTAGCATTTCCAGATGGAATCAAATGCACATTAGGAGTGCACATGCATTGACTATCTCAGGGAAACACGCAAACACAAATGTAAATGTAAAAGTAATGTTTAACATATAAAATTTAAAATTTAATCTAATTAATCTAATGTCGGCCCTAATGAAAAATCACTTCTCTCCCTAAATATATGAATTTAACACAAATCTAGGTCGAATCCATGGATGTGATCATGTGTAATGAATCACTCTTACCACCAAATGAGAATGATTTAATATTTAATTTATTCCTTGGGTGAAAGACCACCACATTAGAATGATTTAATTTCCGCCTTGCGTGAAACCTTGCCCGGCTCTGAAACAAAGTGACTTCAAGAATCTATTTCTAAATATGTAAAAAACCAACCTAGACCCATCTTAAATACAGATCTATCAAGCCTCGAGAGGGATCAAATATTTCGAGGTGCAAACCTTTCCTCAAGTATTGCACTCAAAAAATAGGTTTGCACCTCTAGAGATTTGATCCCTCTCGGTGCTTGATATATCTAAAGTTAAGATGGATCTAGGCTGGTAAATACTGTATCGAGTTGGATTTATAAAGCTCCATAGACAAAATGGTTATATATATGGATTTCATTGTAAATACTACAACGAGCTGTGTTATAAAGCTCCATAGGCAGTATGTTTTATTTTCAATTTTTTTTTGGTTTGTAGGTGTCATTTAACATCGAGGACGGTGTTCCCCCAAGGGGGAGGGTTATGTAACAACCCTGGTAAAACATTCATGTAAAAAATATATAAGATCACCATTGATGGGACACGTATTCCAAGATGAATGGTGGGAAAAGAATCCAAATGGGTGTTCATTTTGGTTATTATGGCTAAAGGAAACTGACAAAGGCAATGGCAAAGGCTTTGGAAAGGGAAAGTGGCATTAATTGGCATTTTATTTATGAAATAATGGAAAATAGGAGAAAAGGAATATGAAATGTCATAGGTTGCATGTGAGGAGGAAAATGAATGAAAATAATGGAAAATGAAGAAATTAGAGGCATCAATGAAAAAAAGGATGTTGAGGATCAATTGAGAAGCTCTTGCTTGGTTAAGATTTTGGCTCAAACCTTTTTTTTCATTTCATTTTGGATCTCTCTCATTATTCTGTCTCTCTCTAATATTATTGGATACACAGAGTATTCTTGGAGCACTCTTGGGGAGTGTGGCATACTTGGATATTTAGAGCAAGGAGGTAAAGGAAGAGAAGGATCAAGAAGCTACAGTGGGATTCCTTGTAAGTATTGAATTGCATGTGTGATTTCCTTGCTATATTTGGCATGCATTATGTTGCATGTGGTTCTTTTCTATCTTGGCATGGGTTTTTCTAGGTGTGATAGTGTTTTCAGCCTAGCCTTGCCATTTCTGGATAGCCATGGTGTTGTGGAGTTCTCACATTTTGGTTTAGCTCGGTTGCCAGATGGATTGAAAGCTCAGTGAGGTGGATCTCCAAAATGATGTGACACAAATCCGGTTAGTGTTTCACCTCAGTTTAGGGCCTAGTGATATGGTATTGGATTGCGGTAAATACTGAGAGATGGGTGCTCTCCATCAAGCCTAGGAATCACGAGTTAGGATTGCGGTAAAGCCTGAGAGACTAGGAGACAAGGAAATTCCTCATGGTGTAGGCGGAGAGAATCTGGTGGTATCTATGCTTATGTTTTGGCCTAATGATTGGGTGGAGATCACAGAAAAGTCGGTTATGACATGTTCATTATTTTTTCCTAGTGATCCAGGATCGATTACGGTAAAGCATGATTTATATTGATGAGGGTGAGGTGCTTTAGCCTCGGTATGCCTTGGTTGGTTCTTTCAGTTTGAGTCCCACATTCATGC
Source organism: Pinus albicaulis (assembly GCA_034641835.2). Lineage (NCBI taxonomy): Eukaryota > Viridiplantae > Streptophyta > Pinopsida > Pinales > Pinaceae > Pinus > Pinus albicaulis. The sequence goes on from CM076574.1 coordinate 785,270,146, forward strand.
TTGGAATATGGCACATGGGTGATTGTATGAAGTGAGACTTGGTTCAACCAATCTGTATGTTGTGTTTTCGTGATTCCACTTCCTTAAGGTCACTTAGGAGGTTTAATCTCATCATAGTATCCTCTCGTTGCATGTTTACCCCGGTTGTCCAGTTACTTGTGTAGATGTGGGAGGAGGGTCTTACATAAAAGTAGCATGTGAGAAGTTCAATTCCACATTGAAGCACATAAACAAAACTTCATGTTGAGAGAATTTAAACCCGAGCTGAACCCTACAAGTTATAGCTCCTGCAATAGAATTCTAAAGGTGATAAAGCCCCTACAAGTTCTTCTCCATGCCCAAACACTTTCCAGAACTACTTCCAAAGCTTGAATGATCCATACCTTTATTCTAAAACCTACAAAAATACACCGTAGATTTGCTCAAATTAGAAATTAGAGGACACCATTAGATTCAGAAAATCCAAATATCCCTAATTGGACTCTTTTTGAGCTCCACTCCGTCAAAACTAAAAAATATATGACCTCCCAAGCTCTCCCATGAACTTGACTGTTATCCATCCTACAAATTCTACCTTCTATCAAACGTTCCTACAAATATGCCCTGAAAATCGCTAATTGAGTGAAAATTTCACTTCCCGATGGTGCATCCCATTGAATGATTAATTTAGCCTTAGACCCCTTAACTCTAAAAAATGTGGTCATATTCCCACATGGGGCCGAGGGCTGGGCCTTTACACCCACCCTTGCCGGTTAATCTCCTTAAACTTTAGGGGTCTAGTTCTATGGGTGCCACAGGACCATTGGCTGGGAAAATCACCCACCCTTCCCATCTTGTCCCAAATAATTTTTCACACGGTCATATATATGGTTCATAGGACCTGGGGCTGGCCCCCTTGTCTGAGCACCTTCTGCCTTGGCTCTGCCCACGGTTCCAACCTGCCGCCATATGACCTGGGCTAAGCCCTTATACCAAGCCCCTCTTTGTATAGTTCCTTTCCATCCACGTTGGGTCACGTCGGTGGCATATGACCCCGGGGTTGGCCCCTTTGCCAAAGCGCATTCCCCCTTGGTGCTTAAGCCTTCGCCGATGGTCAGGTGTTATGACATGGGACCAGGGACAAGGGCCTATCCATGGTGTTATTTGCAATTCTACCATTGAGGGTCACATGCAATGGTATGACTAGGGGTTGGGGATTATTTCTCGACCCCTTCTCCCAACGGGCACTAAACTAAAATATAAATACAGGTTTTTCCTTTATGTTAATAAGCACCACCGTGAGCATAGTTGGTAGAGCGCTTGACCGATAGATCAGAGCTCAGGGTTTTGTTGAAGGCTCGAAATTTCTGCCTCAACATTGAGGGTAAAACCACTCGGTCATGACCTTAGAATAGATCCTTATATGTTTGGGATGGTTTCTCCGAATAGGATTATGGGACCAACTTCTCGTTAAAAAAAATTATAAAAAAGAATGAGCTATAAATATAATGGTATGATGTGATTAAAACTAGAAACAATAATTAATTAGACTTAATATCTATCCCGGGAAAGCTTATCTGTACATATGTGATTTAAAATAATATCACAAGCAATATGACAATATAGATTATCGTATTATTATGAAGTTGAAACAGAAAATGATAGCTTAATTTAATTAAATTAGCTGATAAAACCTGTCACATATATAAAATCTCGTTGTTTATGCATAAAATATAAAATTTCAATCACATATTTCAATAGTGAAAGATATATGATTGCTATAACACATATACGATAAAAAATAATAAAATAACCATTCAACTCTTAAAAAAAGAAATAACAAATAGATAGTAATACCCGATATATCGTTACTCTACTCATGTGAAAAATGATGGTGGTTCGGATTTCTATTAAGAGGAACTTAAGTTACAATAGTGCAAACAAAAGCATTCTTTCCAAAATTCAAAACCTCTTCTCACATCAAATGGAAGTGATTTATAGTTCATTACAAAATTTAAATATAGCAAATAATAAAACAATGTCAAATGATCGGAATCTGGATTGGGGGAAAAAAATTTGCTAAAATTTCAAAGTGCTCTGAATTGCTCCAAACTAGAACTACTGGATAGGTCTAGTTACCAGGAATCCGACGCACTTTGTTTCACTCAAAATAGAGTCTGTATGAGGAAGATAGAGCCTGTTGTTCATTTTCCTAAACAACTAAAAATTTTGCAGAAAAGGATAGAAAGGTGACATGGCAGCCTAGTCAGCAAAAAGGAATATTACGGAATATTCCTTCATTTCGCCCAATGACACTATGCTAAGTGTCAATTCATGGATGATGGCTGAGTGGGTGATTTGTTTAATATTCATTGGATTTTGGGAGGAGCCAATGGGAAGAGGACACGTGGCAAGCCCAGAGGCCGCCACGTGCTCCCCCCCCAAGGATGAAGGTGGTTAATAATTGTTTAATTTTATTAAATATGCATTGGAAAAATTATTTTTGGCAAAAAAGCGGAGGTCGGGGTCGAACCCGTGACCTCCCCCGCACTAACCACGAGCCATACCATTAGACCACGACTTTGGAACTTAATATGCATGCGTTCCAAACTGTATATAAGTTTTAAACAAGGTTTGGGCAGAGAAAAAAAGGGGCCAACCCCTTACCACGAGACCACACCCTAGAACCAGGCGGAGTGCCCATTGCTAATTGGCGAGATTAGTTTTAAAACGGGTTATTAACCCTTAATCCCATGTTAAATACGCTTAAAGTTTGGATTAGTCCTAAGTGCATGGTTAGCGCTAAGCGCACATTAACTAGCACTTAACCTTTAATTAATCTGCAGATTAAAACTAAGTGCAGATTATCAATAATTGGCGGGTCCACTATTTTCGGCGTCACCTCCATTTTTGTCGGACTTAATTGGAGTTTCTCCAGATTTGGAGGAGTTCTCCTAGGGAAAAATGAAGAAGCCATAACTTTGGCATATTTCGACCAAATTAGGCTAAAAAAGAGTCAATACTAGATGATTTGGATGCTATGAGCATGATGGCACAAGTTGGAGAGGCAGAGGAGCACTTCTGTAAGTGTTTTTTTTTTTTTTTAAACTTTGAAGATTAAAGAAGCCGAGGGGCACCAGGAGAAGAGGCCAAGCCTAGTTCGCTTGAAGACCATTTGTAAAGCTTGAAGATTCTATTTTGAGGTTTTTGGGTCTTCTGAATCTAGTGGAGCCGCTTGCAGAGCCATTGGAGCAATGTATGTACATGTAATAAGATAATTTACCATTAATCCAAAGAGGGCCAATCCATTGAAGTAGGTCCATGGAGATGTAGCACAGGAGGGTTGAACTTCATTATCAGCTACTGTGTAATGTGTTTGTTGTGTTTTATTTCTCTGCAATTTACTTGTTGTACATGTGCTTTTAACAACTAATTAACTCATGAATTTCTCATAAAAAAACAAAAAACTTGACACATAATCCCTCACATAATTTGCTAATTTGAGACGATCTTAATCACATTTATTTAATGCTGATGAGGGAGCTGGCACAACAAAACTAGTTTTCCTATATTCAGATCAAGTTGGTATCAGAGCTCAATTTAGCTCATTTTAGCCCTAAGATGCTTTGCCAAGGTTAGCTAGAGAATTAGCTATTGGTTTTTCATTTGTGCAAGGAGATTTTAACTGTGTGCAATTTTATGTGTGTGAATAGAACGTCAATATTGGGGACTCAACTCTCAAATCACAACAAAGAAGCTTTTTATGCATTACAAGTTTGATGGCAGCTTCATCAAGCACTGTATCTAGTCAATCTTCCTTTGTAAAACTCTTTGATAAAGAGATGTTGTAGAAGCTCTACATCATGAATGATATGGTGCAAGAGATATATGAAAATAAGAGGGAGAGCATTATACTTCAAGAGAAGTTGAATTCCATGAAGGAGGAGAAACAAGAGCTTCTTGAAAAGATGCATGAGATGGAGACTCAACTCCATATTGGAAATGAAACTCTAGCAAAGATGCATGAAATGGAGACTCAACTCCATGATGCCAAGGAAACACTAGCCAAGTATGTGCATGAAAAAGAGGTATGCAATTCAAATATATCTTCAATTTCCTCTCAAGATGAATTTTTTGGTGCTTTTGAAAGACACACTAGAGGAATAGGGTCCAAATTATTGATGAAGATGGGACATGAAGGTAAAGGGTTAGGCAAACATGCACAAGGCATAGTTAAGCCAATTGTTGTTGAGGAAAGACCTAGGTATTTGGGTCTTGGTTATGGACAACATGATGGAGAATGCTCCAAAGCCAAGGAGGCACATGAAGGTGTTCTAGGAAGGACTTTCATTATATGTTCATTACCCCAAGCTTGTGAAGTTTGTGTTCATGAGGAATGCAAAAGTTTTACACCCACTTTGCAAAAAGATGTGCATAAGCATGTAACTATTGGAAATGGAAAACAAGAGGATGTTGAAAGCTCTAAATTCATTGAAGCCAATGTTGGTATTCCAAAGAGAGCGACTACCTCATCAAATTCACCTCCTAAAGAATGCGACAAAGGTGAATGTCCAAGGTATAAATCTGCGTTTAATCAAGTTTCTTTTGATTATGATAAACATGGAAAATTCTCACACAAGATTTGGAGAAAGTTTACATGTTTCTTTTGTGGTTTGAATAACCATACTGTTTCAATATGTCAGAAGAATATATCCATGCACATGATACTTTCTAAACAAAGGAGACAGAAAGCCAAAGGTCCATTAGATAAATCAAACCATGTTGAAAAAAATATGCAATTGTTTTGCACTCATTTCCATAAGTAGGGTCATCTTGTAGACACGTGTTTGAATTTTTATCCAACAAGTCATCCACTACATTTGAAGAAGGTGGAAAGAGATCTTGACAAGAATGGAAAAGAAGATTCCATAATTGATATGGGACAGGATGATGCACATGATGAAGTGCAGCTGAAAGAAGTGCCATTGAAGTGGTTTGGAAAGAGATGGTTAGATTTCTTAACCAAATAATGCCTTGCATTTCTTTTGATAATTGAATGCATTTATTTTTCTCTAGAATTAATGATTGCATGTTTACGCTAGAAAGGTGCTTGAAAGGTAGATGTTGACGAATTGTTTCATGAGATGTTAAATTCTTTTTTTTTTGGGAGAAGAGTCATCAAGTTATTAAAAAAAGCATGTACAATAACTTCTGTTTGACTTGAGAGTCAGTTGTTTGAAGAGGCATGTTTTGTCGACTTGTGTTTGGTCGATGAGTTTGTACACCAAGATGTAAGAGTACATGGAGATGTTCACATGATGTGACATTTGTTGCTTTGAAGGAGAAAAAGGAAGAGGTCGTCAAGTTATGTTTCTTGCATGATGTGTTTTTCCAGATTAATGGTTTTTATTGTGACAAGATGTCTTAGGAGTTTGGAAGGTCCACTCTTGAGCGAGAGGCTCATGATTAGCCTTCATTCTCAAATCACGGCATGAGAAAAATGTCATTACTGGAGGATGATGGAATCAAGAAGCGGAAAATGGACAAGATGCCAAAAATTTTGCAGCCAAAACAACATCCATTGTAGACCATTTGATGTGTTGATGCCAAGAAGCGAAAGAGATGGTGAATGCATACTTATAGATGTGGAATTTGGAACCGTGGAGGTAAAAATAATGGCCATTTATTTTCTTATGATTACTGATATTGGAACTCATTTTTGTAGTTTACTCAAATGGGCTTAACTTGGAAAATTGGTTTCCAAGGAGAAGCTTGCATCAAATGCATGTTTGTGCAAAGGAGGAACATGATTATCAGTGGGAAGGCTATCAGTTTGTTAGCAACGCAACCAACAACGATTTGGTATAACAAGGTGTTTAATCAGTTAGCAAGTAGCCGGCAAGTGTTGGATTGGGTCAACAACAAAAGGAGGACATTGGTTGAAGTGCCAAGCCATTTGCAAGGCAAGGCATGTCAGTGAACCCAAGTGGTTTTCATGTTGATGTTTCCAAGTAGAATCAAGTTGATGGAACTTGGGAAAGAGAAGTGTATTCATCTTTCATCAGATAACCAACTTTTGTGGGTCCAAAATCCTGTCAGTGGGAAGGAGTGATCGGAATCTGGATTGGGGGCAAAAATTTGGTAGAAAATCAAACTACTCAAAATTGATCCAAATGAGAGCAACTAGATAGGTCTCGTCGCCAGGAATCTGATGCACTTCATTTCACTCAAAACAGATTTCGTATGAGGAATATAGAGCCTGTTGTTTGTTTTCCTAAACAACTAAATTTTTTCCAGAAAAGGACAAAAAGGTGACATGGCAGCCTAGTAAAAAAAAAATAATATTCCTTCATTTCGCCCAATGAAACTATGCCAAGTGCCAATTCATGGATGGTGGCTGAGTGGGTGATTTGCTGCATTTTCATTTGATTTTGGGAGGAGCCAATGGGAAGAGGACACGTGGCAAGCCCGAAGGCTGTTACGTGCCCCCCCCCCCCCCTCCTCCAGGGCCGAAATGTGGTTAATAATGGTCAAATTTTATTACATATGCATTGGAATTTATTTTTTTTGCGGAAGGGCGGAGGTCGAGGTCGAACATGCGACCTCCCCCACACTAACCATGAGCCATACCATTAGACCACCACTTTGCAACTTAATATGTATACATTCCAAAATGTATATAAGTTTTAAACAAGGTTTGGGTAAAGGATAAAAGGGGCTAGCCCATTACCACGAGACCACACCCCAGAACCAGGCGGATCTCCCAATTCTAATTGGCGGGATTAGTTTTAAAATGGTTTATTAAACCTTAATCCCATTTTAAATGCGCTTAAAGTTTTGATTAGTCCTAAGTGCATGGTTAGCACTAAGCGCGCATTAACTAGTGCTTAAACTTTGATTAATATGCATATTAAAACTAAGTGCGGAGTAACACTAATTGGCGGGTTTGCTATTTTTGGCGCCATCTCCATTTTTGTTAGACTTAACTGGAGTTTCTCCAGATTTGGAGGAGTTTTCCTAGGGAAAACTGAAGAAGCCATAACTTTGGCATATTTCAACCAAATTAGGCTCAAAATGAGTCAATCCCGGATCATTTGGATGCTCTGAGCATGATCGCATAGACTGTAGAGGTAGAGGAGCACTTCTGTAAGTGTTTTTTTCACTTTGAAGATTAAAGAAGACTAGGGCCACCAGGAGAGAAGGCCATGCATAGCTCACTTGAAGACCATTTGAAGAGCTTGAAGAGTATATTTTGAGGTTTTTGGGTCTTCTGAATCCAATGGAGCAGTTTGTAGAGCCATTGGAGCAATTTAGGTTCATGTAATCAGAGAATTGGCCATTAATCCAAAGAGGGCCAAGCCATTGAAGTAGGTCCATGGAGATGTAGCCCAGGAGTGGTGAACTCCATTATCAGCTACTGTGTAATGTGTTTGCTATGTTTTATTTCTTTGTAATTTAATTGTTGTACATGTGTTTTAAAAAACTAATTAACTCATGAATTTCTCATAAAAAAACACAAAACTTGACACATAATCTCTCACATAACTGGCTAATTTGAGATGACCTTAAACACATTTATTTAATACTGAAGAGGGAGATAGCACAAAAAAACTAGTTTTACCATATTCAGATCATCAAGCGGTGTATCCTAAATAAATAAAAAAGGACCAATTTTAGAATTTGTTGAAACATATTATCTAAGCTTGGGAAGATGATTGCTCTCCCATCCGTTGTTGGAACTCATAGATATTTTTCATGTTCTTCAGTTTGGGTGGATCCCTTGGTTGCATTCTCATACGACTAGTGAAGATATCGTCCTTTAACACTGCCAGCATTTGAGTGGTCATACTATATAGACAACAGAACATTAAGCATTGACTATGTGCTTTGATGAAGAATTTCCACTAACTCTCCAGGTCGACTTTAGTTAACTGCTCAATAATTTCGGCCCGCTTCTTGGAGGTTTCCTTCCATATCTTAGTAAGTTGTTTAATATTTGGAAATGACCCTTCAGGAAGACTCTGTATCAAATTGTATGAAATAAATTATCTCTAATTTCTTCAATAATATTATTTGAAATGTCTCTTGCTTGAAACATGTTGTTTCGGTATGCTCGAGACAAACTTCCCATTCTCTGAAAAAAATCTCCTTATGTGATTCTTCAATCTTTGTAAGATTAGATAATCTTACCTCTGCGCTTCCTTTCCATATTATGAAATTTGAAATCTTCTCCTCTATGTCATCAGGAAAATTTTTATCACCTGATAGTTGTTCTACGAGAGAACTAGTAGTTTTGCATCAATCATGAATTGTTGCCAATTTCTGGAAAAAAGAAACCTATTGTTGAGATAGAATAGTGTTTATTTTTTTTTCTTATTTCTTGAATTCCATCAATTGAGGATTAACATTCGGTTTTTCAATCCTTCTCTGTAATCCCTGAATTTGAGCATCTCGAACTTGTAGGTCATTGTCATATTTAACTCTAAGAGAGTTAAAATTGTTTTGAAGCTTTGTGACTTGTCCTTTCCATTGCTCAAAAATATTTTATTTTTCAGTCTCTATACTTTGTTCCAAATATACAATTATTTCTTCTTTTCGTTGCAAAACCGTTGTACTTCAGTGGCCTTATCAATTGTACTTGAAGCATAAGCTCCAGTGAATTTGGAGAGCTTACCCAGTTCCTCTGTAGGAGCACTTTTAGTACCTCTCCATAAAACTTGAAATGATGCATCTCTAGGAATTAAAGATTGGGTTTGTTCAATATTTCTTTTCTTCCTCTCTCTTTTTACCACAACCTTGTGATGAGGGATATAAAAGACGTCAAGTGGAGGAATTTCTTAAACCTTTAAAACAACCTTCGATGTTGGGAAAGGTGCTAAAATCTCAATATATATCCTGGTCTTCCTAAGGATTTTCATAGGCCTTTGTTGAAATCAGAGTTTGTTCGGGACTCTTGGAAGTGTCTTGTTCTTTCTTTTGCAAAGGAGTGTTATCAGTTTGAGTTTCGCCAACATTTGAATTTAGAGCCAGATTTTATTCCTTCCAAATTTATTCTAGCTTATCATCAGGCAAAGGATCTTCTGGTTGTGTATAAGAGGAGGCAAATGTCTCTTTTGAATGAGAAACATTAATATTTTGTGTAGAATAAGTAATTATCAATTCATCATGAACCTTTTCCTCATGGTGAATCTTCAATAAATCAATAGGAAAATTCTCTGACCCAGAAGACCTATACTGTGAAAATTGAGTCATCTGTTGTGGAGTCCATTTTTTTTCTACAAGCTTCATGACAACTGAAAAATTAGGAGCTTTCTCAAATAGATCATCAAACATATCAGGTTCATGGGTGAGTTTCCTAACACTTGATGCTGTTGTAATATTTTTAACAACTTGATTTGGGTCATATTGTCTGTTGGGGATGCGGGGGAATTTGAACTCTTGAATTTCATTAATTTCAAGCAGAGCATGCTTGAAATTATCTAAATCATATATACCACATTATATTGGGAAAGTAGGCCATAATTTTTTGTTTGATTCTTTCAGTATTTTCAAAATATCGTTTCCAACGATCTGATAGGATATTTCCATGGAAATAAGTTTATCAGGAACAAATAAGGGTAGCACATGGGGAGGCTAGAATCCTAAAGACTCGAACATAGGTAAATAACTCTTCCTCAAACCAATTTCCTATCTGGAGAAAATCAAATTCAGCTTCAAGGGATAACTAAGAGGTCTTTTTGTCAAAAATAATTTGATGAATAGGTAAAATGACTCTATGACATATTCTGTTAAAAGTGAGGTAGATATTTCAAATCCCAACGAATATTGTGATAGACATGAATAGGGGTTGCGCCTTCTACAATCCACTTCCATCCCATAGAGGTAAGGTCCATAGTAAAGCGTAGGGAACCCATTATATAAGCACTCATATAGAATGGGAGAATTACTTTCTCAGAGTAACTGTGTTTTTTTGTAAAAGCCAATATGTTGGTAATTAGGTTATCGAAAATAATAGTACCCCAATCCATGATAAAAAACTCTCAAACAACATCTATAAGGGGTGCCCATTGGTCCATAAATTTTTGTGTATTGGGCTGACCAAAAATCCTACACATCATAGCAGCTACTTGACAAAAGGGACCAACAAGGGAGTCGACAACGTACTTACCTTAGTCCTCTCGCTTATGCTTGTTAGAGTCCCTTCTCCATTGCCTAATTGGATTTGATGGATGGTTGTGTACTTTCATGAAGGCCTCCATGAATTTCTTGTCATACTTCACTTGTGGGTCACGAAAATGGTACATTTTATTCAAATCTTCATCGACAAATGATCCAATCACTGTTTGCTTTGTTTTGATAAAATTTCTGCTGGTAATATTCAAATTTGTGACAACCTAGTGAAACATATATGTATAAAGAAGAATCCTAGGTTGGGGTGCAATCCTGTGCAGGAAGGAATTAGCTGCATCACTATAGGTAACACTGGAGACTGAAGTAGAATCATCGACCATCATTGTCCTATTTGTAATTATGGGTCCTTCATCTTCAAATAATTTATACATGGCTTCCAATGAGGATTTCCCAACGTCTTAGGTGAAAACTATGTCTGAAAATAACCCTGACATGGTTGGATTTGTTTCAGTGGGAGGAGCAACTAATGGTTGTTGTGATGTGTTCTTCTTCTTTCCTTTTCTTGCTTTAGAAATGTCTTGACTATTGTGATGGTCGAGACTAGCTTGTAAGAGAAAAACACGGGAATAAGAAATAATATCTTAACTTTCAAGACTTAGGGAAATAGTGAAATATTCACAATTAAAACCTTTCTTTTGATGGAAAATTTTGATGAAATCAAGGTGAAATGAATGCAAATCCTTATAATTAAAAAAAAATTTACTTCTATGATTCGTGATATTTAAATGCAAGAACATGAGTTCAAGTGGGCTTGAAACATCATTGTATTAGGGAAAAAGTATCGGGAGAATGATATGGGGCAAGCTTAAGAAATTACAATATTAGAGAGTTTTGATATGTGAATCCTCAGATAAAGTAACAACTATAAATAAAGGCGGGAAGGCATATCGGGGAAAGCTTTATCAAATATGTTAGATATCGGATAGGTTGAATATCAGAAGTAAGGATTATCGTAGGTGCAGAATATTCGAAGCGAGGTATATCAGAAGTATGGGATATCAGAAGCGAGGGATATCAGAAGTATGGGATATCGGAGGAGAAGGATATCAGAGGTGAAGAATATCAGAGGTGTCACCTTTGTTAAGTGACGATATCAAGGGTGTTGGTAGTAATAAAATAATGCTTGTGGGGTCAAAGGCTAAGTGTAATATTAAATTATGCATCTATGAACACTTGCTTCTATTTTATAATGCAACTTTAATAAAAATACCTTTTGGAAACAAGTCATCGGGAAGAAATTTCTGGGAAAGCTTTTATCGTAACTTTCACGAGAGGAAAGTTACGATATCAAAGGAGTCCGATATGAATATGTTCCGATATAGATTTTTTATTCAAATAAAAGGTTTTTATTGAAGGGTTTGTGATTATTATTCATTTGTAAAGGTGAACCTTTGTTATATGCACTCCGACAAAGAAGGCCTTCAAGATTATATGATCTTAAAAAGGTCCTAACTTTATTTTGAAATCTATGAAATTTTATTAACAAGAAGAAGGTTCCCCATTATTTATTAATGTCTAAATAAAAATAATGGGGGGTAGTTGTAGGCTACAACAATTGGCGAAATACTAGGCGAAACAATTATTTTTGTAAAAATAAACATTATTTTAATAACTAACGAAAAATACTTAGAAAGACTTAAGTTCTTGAAATTTAGATTCATTGAAAATAGTCTGAATAAAACTGAACTCATTATTTCATAAAAAATTGAAAACTCATTTATTAATAATAATCACCATCATCAATGTCAGTGATCTCATCAGTTTTAAAGATAAACTAGAGAACTATAGAATTTTTTTGCTTTAAGATAAACTTATTTTTGACTGGTAGAGCCACTGCTACCAGCAGGCGTCCATAGCATGGACAGGGTTTCCATTTAACCGTATAATATCGGTATCCCATCCACTTATAGTGATATTTTAGAGGCATTAATTTTTCTTTTTTTTTTAACATTTCTTTTAGCTGTTTGAAAACCATTGTCCTCGTTTGGTGGTCAAACAATGAAAATGCTATTAACGGGTTATAATGATATTGAATAATTTGACTCGTGATGAGACTTCTTATTGTATAGTTATGAAGTTATAAGCCATTATCCTGGCTTGATGACCAGTCATGATAATGTCAACATCATTAGTTCCCCATGATCATGGTAAGCCGAATCATAATGAGACCCCTTATCTTTGTAAAAATAAATAGAATTTTAATTGCACTCTAAAAATACAAAATTAGTGGTTGGGGAGGTAAAATTTATCCTTAAGAGTTGTGGATGATAATCAAAGTTAAAATATGTTAAAGCTTCAAAATAACCTCTATTTTTAAAATGAAACTGTGAATGAGAGATCAAAGAGCAATGAGATATTTTAATGTTTCAAGTTATCAAAATTCTTACAAATTAATGGAGATAAATATTTCAGAGATTATACTAGATGCAATACTAAACTTTAATGTTATAATTTCTTTCTAAAAATTCTTCTTTTAATCAATAAAACTCCAAATTAATGATAAAAGAGCCCAATTTGAAGTCAAAAGGGTCCTACTTCAACATGTTTAACTTAAAGATACTGATATATACATATTATTATTTACATATTTACAACAGGACAAGTATTTTCAAGAAACATATTTTTTAAAAACTAGTGCATTAACACGGAGAGTTTCTCTCTTTCCTTGTAAATCTTGAAGGATAAAGGTTGATGGGCCTAGTTTCTTAATGATTTGAAATGGGCTAAGCCATAGTTTTTGAAATTTTTTGTGTTTTCCTTTTTCTTCATGGGCTTTATCCCATTTCAGAACTAAGACTCCATTATTATTTACAAAACTTGCATCAAACTAATTGTTACACATAATTTTGTCACTGTCCCTGCAATCCCCAACTCGCACATTGGAGGGTCATTTCTGTGACTAATAAGAAGTGTCATGACTTGCAAAGACCATCATTGCATCCCTTTACATGAGAGCAATATTCCTCCTGTTGACAATTCCCTGAGCAGGACTGTAAAAACCCTTGTTTTTTCCTTGGCACGAGTAGGCAGTTACACTCCTGCGTTTAGCTGGAAAATTAACACTGAGTCCGCGCCAGTTGGTGTTCTGTCCCAATTAAGCACCCACGCCAAGTTGTTTATGGAATTTAAAAAAATAATAGAGGAGGAGGTTCCATTCCAACCACCTCGAGGATGAGTCATTGGGAGTGGTTGAACTGAAACAACCGCAAACTCCCTCCTTTAGTTAGTAGTTTCCACCTCCCTTGGAACTCTCCTAAAGGATAGGACTCCCTCCCACCTTTGTAGGGATCCAAACCCCCTCCTTTTCCTCTATAAAAGAAGCTATCTCTCTTCTCATCAACTAGTTGTACTTGGAGAACTGATACTATAGCTGAATAACTGAGCATAGATTGAAAAGTTGCATTGAGAAAGAGATAGAGCAAGGAGGAACTTCATTGAGAGATCTTGAGTCCATGCCCTCATCCCGTCCAAATCCCTCGACAAGTACTGAGACGCGCTTCGGCTGAACCCCGCTGGAGGAGACTGCGACGTCAAAGCATTGGTTGTACCTCTTCCTTCTACATATATATACATGACTAGCATTTGGGTTCCCGTTTTGCGTTATATTCATTTGATTTAATAGAACATGCTATCCCTCTTTGATTGGTTAGTGATTGTGAATGAAATTATTATGTTGTATGCTTATCTTGTGTACTATGTTATGTGCAGGTATCCGAGCGTGACTACGAATGGATTGTAACTTGCCAAGACAGAAGCGAGAGGTCACCACCATCGCAACTGTAACAACAACATTGGACCACAAGTAGGTCGATCTACCGTGTCTTATTTCATTTTGTAGTTAGGAACCTACATTCCAGCATGTATCCTTGTTTCTAGACCCACCCTAGGGCTAGAGGGATCGTCTCTGTCCGCAGAGAGGATTTACCTGCATAAAAAATTGGAGACTTCACTGGGGAGCAGTGTGAGTTTGTCATATTGGCTTGTTGGGTCATTTTTATGTTGATTGGTTTACTTGTCTATGTCGTTTCTAGTTTGTCAGCTTGCTTGCCATCCTCTGTTCAGCTCCAGAGTGTCAGATTTGACCTCTACTCATTGGATTTACCTTATTTCTATAATTATCTAGCTTGGCGCTCTTTTCATTTGAACAGTTGCGCCGATTGGTGCAGTCGCGCCAACCCCTGTTTGGCGCTGAATACAACCTTACAGTCGCACCCATTCCTGTAGATGTAGGTTTACCCTTTTTTGATGAGTTTTTGGTCAATTTTTCATGCCTCTGGGTTTTTTATTAAGCGTAATTAAGCCTTTGAGATTGTTGTTATCATTCTAGGCTTGTTTTTTCTCAGTCGTCTGTCCATCTTCCTATCGGTGCAGTTTAATGCCTTAGGGTTTCTACGTGTCTTTTTGCACTGAGCCTTTTGCTTGAAGAACAAGTCTCTTTGATTGTTGTCAGTCTCATTTTGGGTCAATTGCACTAAGTTTTCGTGATCCTTTTGAGTGTTTTGTTGGTTGAATGGTCTTTTCGTTTTATCGATTGATCCTTCCCCTTATTGCTCCAGGCATCAATTACATTGCTTGTGTTGGGTAATTTTGGAAAACTCTCTCTTTTTGATTGGAAGATTGTAGCATTCGTTTGAGTGTTCTCTTGTGTTTGTTTTGTATTTGGTTGAAATATTCAATTCCAATTCATACATTCACATACTTAAGCTCATGCTTATTTTTCATTGGATTAGTGCATTGTGTGCTTTGTTTCATTTGAAAAATTGAAAAAAAAATGTTTTGCATTCTTTGCATCAAAATTGAAATGTTCTTTTTATATACTTTCCTTGCTTGTTATTGTTTGAAAGATTTCCATCCCTCTCATAACTAGCATTCATAGAATTGGAAAATATGTTCATTTGCATATAGTTTGCATCTAGGAAGTTGAGCTCCAAATTCGATAGGGCCTTAAAATTGAAAAATAATCCAAGATCAACTATTAAAATTCATTCAACGAACCTAAGGCAACATTGAAACCTAACGCAACATTTCTAGTGGTCTAGGATAGAGACGTGTTCCGACGACTTAAAACCTAGTAGCTGTTGTTCGCCTTTTGGCTTTAGACAGTGCTAGTATGGACTTATGCTCCCCGCACCGTCGTGTATATAAAGGGAGACCCCTCTAGGTTGCAATCCTTTATCCATAGGAAGCCGAGTCTGCCACCTTGTAACTGTGATACACCGAACACAACATTCGCGGAGACTACCTGCATGTACGTTAAGTCCTTGGCCATTTCTCTTTCATTTTATCACCAAGGTGTATATGGAAGTTCACGGAAACCTGGTACACCCTCTTGCTTAGAGTACCTGAGTAGTCATTTCGATCTTTTCGTGACTCTTTAAATAAGGGAAGAGATCATCGAGCACTTGTCCTTTCACGCTCGTTTCAAATTGAAAGTGACTAGAGTCATCTTTTGCCTGTTTCTTGACTCTTAAAACATGAAACAATGAATTTTGGTTTCAATGTCATGAAATAAATCACCTACGATTACACGCCCATTAAAAGTTTTGATACTTGGCCTGTTCTTGTTTTCCTTAGTTTTGATCTTGGAGCCTTCAATTGGTTTTCTCTTTCTCTTCTTGTTTTGATATACAGTCAAAGTGGCGGAACCGCCAGTTTCGTCGTCCTAACTACCTCCTAGTGGTGTTTCTTCTTCGGGCATTTATTTTGAAACCCATCAGTCCACTAGGTCTGCTGAGTTTTCACAACCTATTCTCCCATCTATCCAGCCTCTTGCTACTCGATCTCCGCTTGATGAGCCAGTTGAGTTCAATTGGCCTCCTTCAAGTGCTTGGTATGGTTTTTGGGAAGAAGGAGAATTCCTTCCTCTTACGTCGGGATCGCCATTTATTGCTGCTGCAATACCTCCTAGTCCCCATAGAATTTTTGAAGATCTTATGGCAGAGTCAGATATGTATTCTTCGAGTCCAGTTGGTAGTGGAGAAATTCCTATTTCCTCAGGAGAATATCATATTTTTCCCGAAGATCTCCCTCGCGTCTCTATCCAGTCTTCTCCACCATCGGTGTCACTTCTTCTTGGCTATAGGCCATTGAGTCATATTATGTCTGGTGTTGCTTCCATAGCAAAATCCAGCACCGCCACTCCTCCTCAGAGTTCATTCCTCCCTTCATTAGGATTGTCACCTTCGACATCAGATCCGTCAGTTACTATTACGTCTGTCCCAGTTCAACCTACTATATGTGTGGCTTCATCTACACCGGTTGTTACATCTCAGTCATCGGATATTTTCGCACTCGCAGGTCCATTTTTCTTAATCCCACGTGGCCTGTTAATCCCAGCCCGGGCAGATCACAACCCCGCGCCGTAGAAACCCCGCTTACTTCTGCCACGCCTATGGTTTATACCTATGATTTTGACGAGAAGATGTTAGATATTCATTGACGTTATGCTCCCTCCACGGAGGCCACACCTGCTTCTAGTGTTGTTTCCACTACCCCTGTGATTTTAGGTGGCCTTACTTTTGAAGAGTATCTATTGGTTGTTTAGTAGCAGAGCTCTCAGGGTTCTCAACAATCCCAAACTCTTGGAAATCCTCTTTTTCATAAATATGATGCTATTGGTAACCCTGTTTATTCATTTCCGCTTCATTATGATGAACATGGTAATCCTGTTTATTTTCCTCCCCTTGATCCTCATCAGACCGTTTCTCAATTTAGACCTACCTTACCTGTGCAACCCTCTGGCTTGCAAGGACAAGCAACAAACGGGGGCCTGCCTTTGGTCCATAGGGGCAACCATACGGTCAAAGGCCAAACTTTACAAGGACAACCTTTGTTCCAACATGGAAAACCCTCCGGTCTTTCGGGTCAACCTCTGAATCAGCCGGGTCCATCCTATGGTCCTGGGGGGAAATCTATCCACCACAGGGACAACCTTTTGCACCTCAATCGCAACCACACATTTAGTATGGCCCCAACTTTTTGAAATCAGGACAACCCTGCGGTCCTGCTCTGGGTCAACCTAGTTATCAGGGACAACTTGGTCCATTGCAACCTTCAAGCCAACCTTTCCCACAAGGGCAACCCATTGGTCCTCAATATCCGATTCAACAACCGGTTCAACCAGCTCAACAATCGTTTCAATCTACCCACCAACAATTTCCTTGGGTTCCACAATCGGTTCTACCTATGTACCCTATTCAGTCAGGTCCACTTGCTCAGTAGTCTGCTCAACCTGCTCCGCAAAGTCAACCTGCCCAACCGCAAGGCCTTTATTACCCTCAAATTCAATCTCAACCGGTATATAATGCACCTCGATATTTTTACCCTACAAATAAACCGCAGAGCCATGGTTACTTTCCGCAACAAAATCCTTACGTTGCTCAGCCAGGGCCTCAATGGTCTCCACAGATTCAATATCCTGGTCCTCAACCCCAATATCAACAAAATTATCCTGCTTCCAACCCTTATGGTCAGAATCCTTCAGGACAAAATCTATGGGGGCAGAATTTCTCTCGAACTAGGTGGAATGTGAATACGGGTCATTATCAGAGACCCCCCATGACTTTCAACCCTCAAATACTATTTCTTGCCACATTGGAATTACCGGATCTGTCGAAGTTAACGAATGATCCTATTCTCCATAACCCGTATTGGCCTCCGGTTCCGACCAAGATTCCTGGTGATTGTCCTAAATTTGAGGGTAAGCCTGGCGAAGACCCCCAAGCACATGTTATTACTTACCACTTGTGGTGTTCTTCTACCTCTTGGGTTGACGATTCTATTCAGCTCCATAATTTCCAGCAAACTCTTACTGGTGCCGCTGCAAAGTGGTACATTGAGCTGTCTCATGGAGTTTTCCAAGATTTCAATTCCTTAGCCATGGCATTCCTTACACATTTTCAATTACCGATCTGCTATGAGACCGGGACATATCTCCTCACTTCATTGAAACAGGACCGAGCTACTCATATCTTAGATCATATTCATGAGTGGCGGCGTCGTTGTCGCATGATCAAATTTGAAATTCCAGATCAGCTTCTGACTCATTGGTTCACTACCTCCTTTGTCAATCAGATTGCAAAAGACATAGCTATGGGGGCATGTGTAACCGAGGAACAAGACATTGCTTATGCCCAATACCTTGATCTTGTTTACTCTCAGTTCGGTGCATTATATGATATCTTGCTTGATGCTCCTTGACTTGGAACTTCTAAACCACCAACGACTCCATCCGTTGATGGTATTATTGGTTTTGTATCTCAGACTTCTCAGAATCTTCTCCATCTAACTCTGGGAAGCAGAAGTTTACTTCTTCCAATAATGTTGCTTCTCAGCCAACTTTGAATTCTGGTAAACCCGCAGAGGTGAATGTCGTTCAGGCCAATCCTACAGATAACACTTCTAAAGGTAAGAATAAGGGTAAAGGTAAGGCCAAAGCCGATACCCCAAGACAGGATTCTCCAAAACCTCGTGCTGATGATAGTTCTCAATGTAAACCGAAGTATCCTTGTCTGATTTTTGATGAAGAGCACTTCACTAAAGACTGTCCTCGATGATCCGAGGTAAGCCGATTGCTCAAAGGCACCCAAGGAGCTCTGGCCATTCTTAAAGAACCTTTCCCACAAAAAACCCAGATGGTAGAGAAGCCTCAATCCTCTGCCCCTTTTGGCTCTCAGGTGTTCATGATGAACGGTTATGCACCCGTTTCCATTGCTACTCGATCGAAAGATTATTCTGGCTCGCGTCAAGCAGCGGGGAAGGAGATCGTTGATGGTCCTCCTCCTCCACCTGCTTCTGGCCCTCTTGAGATTGAATGGCCTAACGCCGAATCCGTTGTACGACCACCTTCCAAAGGTGTACTCTGTAAGTCTTCTTACAATCCTAATGCCCATGCCGCTCAAAATTACAGTATTGTTTAGGATTTGGCTCAAACACCATCTACTATGTATGCTCTAGAATTACTTCAGAGTTTTCCGTCTCAACGGAAAGCTTTGTTATCTGTGATAGGTGGGGTTGATCCTGCCGATACTAGCCTTCTTGCTTTCGATTTAGAGAATTTCATCCCACGAATTCCGCACCAAATTTCACTCATTATCCAAGTTGGTATTAATGGTTTGAATATTCATCGGCGTTTGTGGATGAGGGTGCATCTACCTGTGTCATTTCATCTGCTTGTTGGAAAGCCATTGGTTCTCTAGCTCTTACTTCTTCACCCAATGCCCTTGAAGCATTTGATGGAAGGGAATCTAAACCTCTTGGTGTTCTCGCTAGTTTACTGATTACATTGGAAGGAAAGACAGTCAATGCCGAGGTTGAAGTCGTTGATGCTAAGCTCAATTATAATCTTCTCCTCAGACGCAGTTGGACTCACTCTATGCTATGCGTTTCGTCCACTCTCTTTCGTATTTTGAAATTTCCGCATGAAGGAAATATTATTACTGTTGATCAGTTTTCTTTTTTCACTTCTACTTCCGAGAACAACATTCCATATGTGGATCATATTCCTACTCCCTATGAGAGCGTAGGGCTGAGCCTTTTCAAGGACCCTTCCCTCATGGGTATTTTTCCCCTTCCACCACTAAATACTATTCAGGTCAACATGATTTCTCGCACCGATGAACCATGGGTTATCCCTTCACCTGAAAAGATCAATTACTTTGGAGATTCGATGCCGTTGAGTCCGATTGAGATTGAGTATTGTGAACTCATAACAGCTTCAGATACTTCACCTTCTAATTGTGCTTCGTTGAGAATGTCTCTTGACATTTATTCTCAATCCCCTTGGCTTGGTGCTTCTGATTCACCTGATCCTTTGAACGAAGTGTTTCCTTTCGATGAGGCCATCGTGGAAACCATGTCTCTTGAAGATCTCCCGTGGGACGATGGTCATCATCGTTCCTCGTTTCTGCCAAGTCTCGGGGCCATGTCTACCTGTCTTGAGCGGTTTTCTTCTCAGGTTCCCTCTCCTCTGCTTCAAACACCTATTCAGATACATGAAGTATTTTAGGAAGGTAAATTGAGAAACATTACATAGACAATGCCTATTGACATTTATTTTAAACCGGGAATCGTCGAGAACATCCATCTTGGGGTCACTTGTTCTTCAGATGAAGTACAAATTTATACTAGCATTTTTCGCGAATTCTGTGATGTCTTTGCATGGTCTTACAAGGAAATGCCCGACATTGATCCTAGCATCATGGTACATGAGATTCCTACCTACCCCAGTTCGAAACCTGTTTGCCACCGTCTTCGTCCGGTGCATCCTAGGAAAGCTGTTGCCATTAAGGCTGAAGTTGAAAAGCTTCTTAAAGATGGTTTCATTTATCCGATTCCATTGACAGAATGGGTTTCTAATATTGTTCACGTAGATAAAAAATATGGCACTATTCGTGTTTGTGTTGATTATCATGATATCAATCGTGCTTTTCCTAAGGATAATTATCCTACTCCCTTCATCGATCAAATCATTGACGATTGTGCCAGGAGCGAGATTTTTTCCCTCATGGATGGTTTTTCTGGCTATAATTAGATTAACATTCTCCCGACTAATCAACACAAAAATGCCTTCATCTGTCCTTGGGGTACCTTCACGTATAAGAAGCTTCCTTTTGGTTTAAATAATGTTGGGGGTACATTTCAACGCGTGATGTCCTATTCTTTTCATGATATTCGTCACATCGTGCACCCTTATCTAGATGACCTTCCGGCTCATTCGGCTAAGCGTAGAGATCATACTGACCATCTTCGTCAGATTTTTCTTCGTTGTAGACGTTAAAATATTCGAATTAATCCAGACAAGTGCATCTTCTACGTTGATTTCAGTAGACTCTTAGGGTTTATCGTGTCTAAAGACATAATTCGTCTCGATCCTCTCAAGGTTGAGGCTATTGTCAATCTCCCCTCTCCCTCCTCATTGCATCAATTTCAGAGTCTATAAGGGAAGGCTAATTTTCTACACCATTTTATACCTAACTATGTCGAAGTAGCTAAAGGATTCACACGATTGTTGAAGCAAGGCGTCCCTTTTTTTTGGGATGAAATCGCTCATAAATATTTTGATGCATTGAAGACATTGCTTGTCAATGCTCCTCTACTCTGCCCTCCAAATTATCATCGAGATTTTTCCCTCTATTTAGCTGCCTCTTTCAACACGATTGCCATGATTTTGGTACAAGACGATGATGACAGTCACGAGCATGTGATCTATTACTTGTCTCGTAACCTTCTCGACCCATAAACGCGTTATGCTCATGTCGAGAAGTTAGCGTTAACTGCGGTTCAAGAAGTTCAACATTTTCATCATTATATTCTTTTGCATACGGTGACCGTGATTTCTGATTGCAACCCTATGACCTACATATTGTCTCGAAAATTGCTGGGGGGAAAATACTCGAAGTGGATTGTCATCCTCCAAGAGTTTGATTTAGAATTTACTGTAGCCAAGTCTAAGAAATCATTGGTCTTTGCTTATTTACTCTGTTCTCTCCCTTCTGACTCTGCTCCTTCTCATTCTGAAGAGTACATTCCGGACGATTCGCTTTTCTTGATTAGCACCCTCGATCCTTGGTACGATGATATCATCGTCTATCTCCAGACTTCATCTTTTAGATTTTGATTGACGAAGGATGCCAGCCGATGCATCCGCCATCAGTCGCAACCTTATCATATAGTTGGCGATACACTCTATTACATCAGAGTTGATTTCATACTCTGTCGATGTTTGAATATCGAGGAGTTTGAGAAAGCCCTGATTGATTGTCATAGTGGCACCTGTGGCGATCACATGTCTGGTTATGCTACTGCACAAAAAATTCTTCGTGCTGGTTATTTTTGGCCTTCTATTTTCAAAGACTGCATTGTCGCAGTTCGTAAATGCCATGATTTCTAGATTTACCAACGCAAGATCCGTGCGCCACCCATTCCTCTTCACCCTATCATTACCGTTGGTCCCTTTGCAAAGTGGGGCATTTTTTTTATGACATGTAACCCTCACTCGGCCGGGGGGCATGCCTATATTATCGTAGCCGTAGACTAATTCACCAAATGGGCCGCAACAATGCCTACACTTGCCGCCGACGGTAAAACATTTGCTCAATTCATATTCAATCACATCATTGCTAGGTTTGGTGTGCCTCAAGCCATCATTACCGATCATGGTTCTCATTTTCGACATTATATGGTGGTGGAGTTGACTTCTAGGTTGGGTCTGCGTCACAACATCTCAATGTCGTACTACCCTCAGGCCAATGGCTAGGTTGAAGTTGTAAACAAAGTTCTTGTCACCATCCTTCAATGTACAATTGGGATCGACAAATCCAATTGGCATCTCATGCTATTTTCGTCTCTTTGGGCGTACCGAACCTCAGTTAAGAACGCAACCGGATTCACTCCTTTCCAGTTGGTATATGGTCTGGAAGCTACTCTTTTGATTGAATGTGAAATACCTTCTCTCAAGTTGGCTGTTGAATTACTACCCAATATTTCGCGAGAAGAACATAATGTCCTTTATTTAGAAAGGCTGGATGAAACTCGTTGCTTTGCTGCTTTGGTTATTGAGGCATGAAAAAAGTGGGTCAAAGCTCATTTTGACCAGTCATTTTCCCCTCGTTCCTTCATGGAAGGAGATCTCGTCCTCCTGTACGACCAAGCTCATGACAAGCTGGGGGCAGGAAAATTTCAACCCATATGGCATGGGCCCTACATCGTTAAGTGTGTATTTTAGAATGGGGACTATGAGCTCATAGATTACGAAGGTCGTCCTCTTGAATAGCGCAGAAATGGGTTGTGTCTCAAAAAATATTATGCGTGAGGCATTCATGCGTAATTTGTGTACATAGGTATTGTTTTCATTTTTGTACATGTTTTTGGTTTGGTAAGCTTTGTGAGCGTTTTCCTGCCTATTGGGTCTTTCTTATTGCGCAGATGTCTATTACCCCTTATGTCAGTTTCGCTGATGGTGCTTCCAACAGTAACAGGAATTTTTCTTCAGCAGCCTGGGTAATTTGTGATCCTGTTGGTGAGTTGACAGATCTGCAAGGTATTTGTCTAGGACACACTACAAACAACGTCGCTGAATTTAGCGCTGTCATTGAACTATTAACCAAGGCAATCAACCTCAGCATACACACATTGCTTGTAAATCTAGATTCATAGCTTGTTGTTCTACAACTCAATGGTCATTATTCAGTTATAAATCCGCACATTCTGAGATTGTATTTGCGTATAAAGGAGACACTCTTCTTCTGAGATTGTATTTGTGTATTCATTTGTTGGAAAGACATTTTGATTTTATCACATATCAACAGATTCCTAGACGAATGAATGCATTTACTGATACAATGGCTAACATTGTATTAGTTAGACATTTGCATAATTTGTAAAGACATCATCATATGTAAAATATCCATGTAGGGAAATATATATATATCGAATGTTTGCAACAGTGTGCATCATAACTTCAAAAAATATGCGTGTTTCTGTTACATCCTGAGACATCATGTCTCTCAAAATTTTTAGATTAAAACTAGGTGTCTAATCAGCATGATGCTCATGGTAACATGTCACTGCCCATGTAATCTGCCTCAGTAAGCGGTGAATTCAGCTAGGCACCCCTATGGTATGCCTCTGGTAGGCGCAAGGAATGTCGTCAAATTGTGTGTAGTTCAGGACTCCGCGTGTGATTCCCTCCAGATTGTGTACAATCTCATCTTCCTCGCTGCCCTCACCTTGAGGGTCGAAATCGCAAGGGATTCGTCTTTCTATCGGTGACATCCCTACAGGTCTCTCTGGGCCAACATATGCATGGATTTAATTTCAGAACATGCATAAAATAAATAAAATAAATAAATAAATAAATCGTGAAAATTAAAAAATGAGTCTCACCCAAATCTTCTTCCCAATCCTCTCCCTCCAGGAGTGGGAGGTTCGGATCATCAGTGAAATATGTACCATAGTAGGGCAAGTCCTCCACGACAATCAATTTTTGGTGGAGCCAATCAAAAAATTCCGCTCTCCAGGACATCTGTTGACCGCCCCCTTCCCTTGGCATCAGAGCTACCCAACGGGCCATCCGTGCTTCTCTCCCTGGTGGTGTCGGAACTATGACCTCCTGCCGCTGAAATATTGGTAGTCATCCCAAGAAGAAAGATACCAAAATAGACCCATAATTGAATTGATTCAATTTTCCCTTCTTGCATTTTGTTAGCTAGTTTTCATGTTTATTGTCACAGGCTTTGCCCAGCTGTAGATGATCGGTGACAAGCAGTCTACAGCAAGAAGAAACTGTGTCTTTGTTGCTTCGTGCAATGCTTGCAATCCCATAGCTTGTGTGATGGTATGTAACACTACTTTTAGTGTCAAGTCTGGGATAGTCTAGATATCAACTTTCCCACTGCCTGATCCTTTTCGTGCTCCTGGACATACCCTATATGTCACCATGGTCATGTTTTCTATGCAAGGCCGGGTGTTGGTTAGGATTGGTGCTACTCCCCTCCGCGATAATCCTGTTATGAAATAGACTTAAGAGACTTCAATCTTAAGTTCCTGATCTCGAAGGATGAACTTTTCTTGATTTTCATCCCATATGCTAACCAGATACTGTAATAGCTCCGGTTGAGTTCAGAGGCATGGTGTTAGGAAGAAATTTTTCAGTCCACATTTTCTGAGAGCTTCCATGACTCTCTCATTTTCCATGGCGAGCTCATCTTATTCGCTATGTTTCCGTTCTTTCCATTCTATGACCATTTTGCTGCTTTATACCTGCAAATATTGTTACATGGACATTGTTAGCCTAATGAAAACATCAGAATTTGTGAAATGTTGGTCTATCATTTGGGATTTTAGACATAAAAATGGTTTGTTCTGTTGGCGCGCCCTAGTGTATAAAATCAGGCAGCTGGCGCGACTCCGTGCCTGAAACCCACGCCAACTGCCATGCCCTATTTTTCACATTTCCTCCCCCAGAATTCAGAACTGGAAATTGCAGGTAAAAAGGAATGACTCAAAATGAAGGGAAAGGTGTCGGATCTTACCTGGAACTGGCGGAATCAAGATTGGACTGTCTGATCGTCCGCTATCGTCGCCAAAATCACAGTGCTAAATGGGTAACTATTGCTCCACAAGAGGTAAAAAGTGAAAAGTAATTGATTTTACCATTTTTGGCATTTTATAACTTTTTCACAACCCTAATTAGGTTTTAAGACATATTTTTCGATTATTTTGTTATATTATTTCAAAAAATGGGTTTTACACGTGTCTCTTGTGCAGCAGCAGGTTTTCACACAACAGTGATGAAGTAACGAGTTATATTTTATACTTTTTAGGACTCGGTAAAAACACGAAAAAATCCACTACTAGAGTCATCTTTCAGCTCTTTTCTAACTCTCTAAAATTTAAAATATTTTCAAGATTCTTGTCGTTTTGAACTCGTTAAATGGCTGCAAAATGATATCTACCCAGTATACGTTTAACCATTTTTTGGGCTGGGATGGATTATTTACGAAAAAGGAATACCTTATCCTATCGCGACTAAGAGGTTCTCTCACACACAGTTTTCTACCTTTTAGGATCTATGAGACTACCTACGAAAAGGGATTGCTGGATTTTTATTTTCTGCCTTCTTTTCAAACTCTCTAAACATAAAAAGATGCTGAGTTCTCCCTTTGTCAGACTCATTAAACCCTGATGACATCGAACTTCGTCACCATGACGTTACTCGAGTTCCTCCTTCCTAGGGCTCGTAAAATGTACTAGGTTGGATTTGTCTGAAGGACAAACTTACATTGCAAGAATATGTTATCCCCTTCAAGCTTATTTTAAAAAATAATTGCGGTACTTGCCAGAAATGGTGGGGGAAAAATGGAACCCAGTTCTAGTTATGTTGGCAGTATGTCGCTCTTGAACATGACACTTGTCTGCATTCTTGTCGGGTTAGGGACATCTCATTTCGTCACTTTTTTCCTTCATGCGTTTGGGTAATATTTTTTGACCTCTCATTTTCTCTCTTCCACATCATCTGACCTCAAATCCCTTGATGTCAAATACTACCAAATCCATTGTCATGTCACTTATATGTTCAAGAGAAGTTTTGCCTCTGCAATTGTCAACCTTCCTCTGATTCCCTGTTGGTCCTGATTCAATTTCATCATGTTCCTCTCTCTCATGTCGATGATGTGGGAAACGTTATGGCCCTCCTTTGACCATGTCACTTCTTTTCGACTTCAACTCATTATCCAGGAACCTGATCTAGAGACTCCCTTCTGGTACCTTGGATCCTGCATGTCTCAATGGCAGGTTTTTCGCATTCAACGCAAGGTTCACATCATTGGCCTTTGATCGAATGATTCTATGGGTTTTCGACATCAAATCACTATTCACATTCTGTAGATTGTACCTTTTTTACCTTGAGGGCCATCGTCATCATTGGTGGTTTCTCTCGCGTTTGTTAACGACTTTCATCATTGGCTGGTAATCAGACAATTTTCTTGCATGTTCGACTTCAGCTCATATATTCGCATGCTGGAAATTGTACTTGTTTGGGTCGAGATGGAGTGCAAGACCCTGGGTTTTGTCTAATAAAATCTAGGCTTTGGATTTTTGTGGATTATCATGACTTATTACATGACTCTTTTGATTGGATGGCTGCGACCATACCTGAGTCTATTTGTTGATCCTTACTGATGGATGACTGTTTCCATACCTCGGATCTCAGTTTTATTGTACTCTATATGGATGGCTGTGTCCATGCCACATGTTCATGTATCACATATATCAGTTGTATTTGTAATTGCAGGTTTTTCCGATAGCAGTGTTTGTTTCGAACGTGTTCTCATAAAGTATTTTTCCCCTCCCTCTCCCTCGGACCTCATGCTTTAGGGGGCATCTGTTACAAAAAATTTCTTCACTGTGCCTGAAATCCCCAAGTTGAACATTGGAGGGTCATTTCTATGACTAATAAGAAGTGTCATGCCTTGCAAAGACCATCATTGCATCCCTTTACGTGAGATCAATATTCCTCCTATTTACAATTCCCTGAGCAGGACTGTAAAAACCCTTGTTTTTGCTGTGGCATGAGTAGGCAGTTACACTCTCACGCCGAGCTGGAAAATTAACACTAAGCCTGCGCCATTTGGTGCTCTATCCCATTTAAGCACCCGTGCCAAGCTGTTTATGGAATTTAAAAAGAATATAGGTGGAGGTTCCATTCCAACCACCTCGAGGATGAGTCATTAGGAGTGGTTGAAATGAAACAACCGCAAACTCCCTCCTTTAGTTAGTAGTTTCCACCTCCCTTGGAACTCTCCTAAAGGATAGGACTCCCTCCCACCTTTGTAGGAATCCAAACCCCCTCCTTTTCCTCTATAAAAGAAGCTATCTCTCTTCTCATCAACTAGTTGTACTTGGAGAACTAATACTATAGCTGAATAACTGAGCATAGATTGAAAAGTTGCATTGAGAAAGAGATAGAGCAAGGAGGAACTTCGTTGAGAGAGCTTGAGTCCATGCCCTCATCCCGTCCGAATCCCTCGACAAGTACTAAGACGCGCTTCGGCTGAACCCCGCTGGAGGAGACTGCGACGTCAAAGCATCGGTTGTACCTCTTCCTTCTACATATATATACATGACTAGCATTTGGGTTACCATTTTGTGTTATATTCGTTTGATTTAATACAACATGCTATCCCTCTTTGACTGGTTAGTGATTGCGAATGAAATTATTATGTTGTATGCTTCTCTTGTGTACTGTGTTATGTGCAGGTATCCGAGCGTGACTACGAATGAATTGTGACTTGCCAAGACAAGAGCGAGAGGTCACCACCATCACAACTGCAACAACAACATTGGACCACAGGTAGGTCGATTTACCATGTCTTATTTCATTTTCTAGTTAAGAACCTACATTCTAGCATGTATCCTTGTTTCTAGACCCACCCTAGGGCTAGAGGGATCATCTATGTCCGCAAAGAGGATTTACCTGCATAACACTAATATTTGACCAATTTTTGATGTTGAGTATGAGTTTGTTTGGCTTTATTTCTCTCTTCCTCTAACTTAATAATTTGAGACATTCCTAGTTGTAAAGTAGAGCAAGGTTGCTCTTCTATGGATTGAACTAGGAAAAATGAAGGAAAAGCTAAATTAGGAGGTAAAATTGCTTCTTTCGGATACACCATTTGATAAGGGGAAATTCCTAATGAAGCCTTATGAGTAATTTTATTAGCTCAGAGAGAAAAGATTAGAGTTTTATGCCAATTTTTTTTTTTTTCATTAATGTTTCTCTTGATTATTATTAAGAGATTTTTGTTGGTAAATTAACCTAATCCATTCCCTTGTGGACAATAATTAGCAGAATATTTAAATTTAAAACCTCTCTTGAGAGAAAATTCAGGAATAGTATTTCCATAAAAATAAGATGCATTGTCAAACATGCTAACATTAGGTAAGCCAAACTTGGTAATTATATGTTGATCAATAAAATCAATGACATTTTCAGAATTGACTACCTTCAAAGGAATTGCTTCTACCCACCTTAGTAAAATAATTTGTAGCAGTTAAGATGTACCTGTGTTGTTTAGAGGAGTTAGGAACAATATAACCTATAACATCCAATCCCCATTGTTAAAATAGTTGTTCAATATTGACTGGTTGTAAAGGTAAGGTTGGTATTTTCTCTCTTCCTAAGGCTGTTTGGAAGACTTTGAATTTTTATACATAAGCATGAGTATCCTTCAAAAAATTAGGCTAGTAATATCCAACATGAAGTATTTTTTGAGCAGTAGTATCCCTACTATAATGTCCTCCAGCTGGTCCATCATCCATTTCTTGCCAGACCTTTTCAGCTTCAGGTTTCTCAAGACATTTAAGTAAGACAAAGTCATAATTTTTTCTAAATAAAACATTATTAACAAGTTGATATTGATTGGCCTTAAGCCTCAAAACTATTTTACTTTTGTAATTGAGTTCTAATGGAGCATAACCATTTTTCAGATAATAAATCAAATCAACATATTGAGATTCAGTGTCAATAGGATATACCTATGAAACTTGAACAATGTTACCTGAATCTTTCTCAGTTAAATTATCAGATGCTTCAGTAATCAACTTGCAAGAACCTTGACATCTAACTATTTTGGCAGATTTAATCTCTAGATCATATTCCTGCAAGGTTGTAACCCAGTTAGCTCTATTTTCTCCTAATTCTCTTTGAATAAGAAATTGTCTAATCGTTGGGAAAGGGACAATTACTTTAGTATGTGTTTTTAGGATAAAATGTCTAAAATGCTCTATTGTCTTAAAACATGCAAAATCTTGTTTTTACACATTAGAATAATTTACTTCGGCCTCTTGAAAATTAAAACTAAAGAAGGAAATGGGGGATTCAACTTGTTCTTCATTTGGTTGGGTGAAAACTATTGCATAGGATTTTTCAGAAGCAAAGGTATATAGAACAAATTGTTTAGAAAACTTAGGTGTTTATAATGAAGGAGCATCTATGATGGCTTGATTTATTGATTTAAAATACTTTTTTCTCGATTTCCCCCCATTTGTAGAGTGTTTTATTCTTTATCATGGTTTGCAAAGGTAAAACAATTTGTGAAAAATCAAGAACAAATATTTTGACAAAAATTATCTAATCAAGAAAGGATTGGATGGAATTTTTGTTGTGAGGTGAGGGGATATCTGATATTGATTTGATTCTTTCAGGATCAATGAAAATTACTTCCTTGGAAACAATAAATCCTAGAAGCTTACCTTCACTAAGAGCCAATAATGACTTCTTAGGATTCAAGGAGATTCCAAAATATTCTACATCTATCAAAGATTTGTTTTAGATAATGAAGATGGTTAATCCTATTTTTTGAATAAATTGTAATGTCATATAAGTACACCACAACTGATTTATTCACTACTTCATTTGGCGGAAATTCCGACACTTGGTTCCGACGCTTTTGACCAAATGTCGGAAATTTCCCCAAATTTTTTCCATCCCGCCCGAAACCGTCGCTATACCGACGTTTATAGAAAAGTGTCGCAATACCGACACTTAGAAAAAGTGTCACAATTGCGACGTTTGGAGGAAGACGTCGCAATTGCAACACTATGGCCCAAAGCGTCGCTATTGCGACGGCCTCCAAATGTCGTAAGTGCGACACAATGTCTAAGTGTCGCAATTGCGACGTTTGGAGGCACCCGTCGCAATAGTGACGCTTTTTCCGCCGTCAGTATAACGACACTTATATGTGCGCTACATAAAAATACGAAACTCATATGCGTGCTACATAAAAATACGAAACTTATATGCGCGCTACATAAAAATGATTTTATTGTTTCGTATCCGTTGCAATAGCTACATTAGCGTATGATATCACGCGCGCATTCACCCTCCGCTCTTGCAAAACAACATTCACCCTCAGCTCTTGCAGAACAGCATTTTCCCTTAGCTCATCCCCGCCTTCGTTAACAAAGATTCGCCCCCTCGCCCCCGCAGAAATGGTAAGTTCTTACTGCAGGCCCTTCCTCCTATAGTAGGGTTGACTCTATTTGGGTTTTTTTGGTCAATTCCATTGGATTGTGTTAGGCTGTAGGGTTCTCTCTAGATGTCAAGAATCAAGATTCACTACCCTCTATTATCTTCATCACCCAATACAAGATTTAAAATTTTCCCAAAGAAATTCTTATTAATTTGGCAGCCATTATTTCTCCCTGCTTTAAAAACCCTACATTTAAATGAAAACAAGCATTGCATTTCAACTACAAAAATCTATTAGTGTTCAAATGTACATGTGTGCTACATTAACGTCTGATATCACACGCGCATTCGCCCTCCACTCTTGCAGAACAACATTCGCCCTCAGCTCTTGTAGAACAGCATTTTCCCTCAGCATTCGCCCTGAGCTCTTGCAGAACAGCATTCACCCTCAGCATTCACCCTGAGCTCTTACAGAATAGCATTCGCCCTCAGCTCTTGCAGAACAACATTTGCCCTGCATTCACCCTCAGCTCTTGTAGAACAGCATTCGCCCTCAGCTCTTGCAGAACATCATTCGCCCTTAGCTCTTGCAAAATGGTAAGTTCTTACTACAGGCCCTTCCTCCTATAGTACGGTTGACTCTATTTGGGTTTTTTTGGTCAATTCCATTGGATTGTGTTAGGTTGTAGGGTTCTCTCTAGATGTCAAGAATCAAGATTCAATACTCTCTATTATCTTCATCACCCAATACAAGATTTAAATTTTTCCCAAAGAAACACTTATTAATTTGGCTGCCATTATTTCTCCCTGCTTTAAAAACCCTAGATTTAAATGAAAACAAGCATTGCATTTCAACTACAAAAATCTATTAGTGTTCAAATGTACATGTGTGCATCACTTGTGTAGGGTATTCCTTTTCCACTTTCACATTATCCAAGAATGTGTGCAGTATAGTTCATATTTTTGTGATTTAGATTATCTTGAAAAAGGAAAGGTAAATTATTTCCCATGGAAAAAGAAGGTTTTCCCTTTTTACTACTGGAAATGGTACAACAAAGTTCCATTTCTACCCGAAACTCCTATGAAACAGGAACCAAACAAAGGCCATGTCCTCAATGGACATCATTTGGCTTTGAAAATGGCCATTGCACCGTGTTGTTTCTTATATTACATCACGATAGTTTCTTAGGTCATTTCTTGTTTCTTGAGATGAAAAACAACCAAAGAAATTGTGAAGATCCTCTCAAGAAATAAATGACCATTTCTCAATCATATCTCAACTATTTTTTATTTTATTCAGTGGTTGCTTACTTTGAGAGAAATTTGACACTTTTATAAGGAATATAACATAAAAACACAAATGGGAAGGAATTGATGAGGTAGATGACCTTTAGTTGTTGTCAATTAAGAATTGATAATACACGATGCATGTTCTGTACTACAAACTAGATTCCTTCCTGGAGTTAGGACACAGAGTATTGAATCAAAGTTGTAGTTTCTAACTTCTTGTATTGGTTAATCAATCTTGAAATTCAGACATTGCATGTCTTCATTGCTTCATGTTTGAATAATTTGCATCATATCGTACAATAGGAAATTAGGAATTATGATTATTATTACTTTATGGATCTGTTAAGTTACTTTTAAGTTTGTATGGTTTAGTGTGAAATTATTCTAGTGTGCCCCTAGGCCCAGGTGAAGGAATTCCAAGGAATGAGAACCCTAGTTTTTAAATGGTATTGTTTCTTATACCCAAAAACCCCTCAACATCACTTCTTATTAGTTCTTAACAATAGTGTTGTAAACAATTTGAGAATTGATATAGCAAAATCTCGCACTTCTCAAGATAAAGTCCCAAAGCTAAAGTGTGATACCATGTGTAATTCAATAGCCCCATTGTCACCTCACCAACCTCTTTTCACTTCGGGCTAGCTCTCCTCCAACTCAAGGGGGTTCTCCCTAGTAGATGTTAGGGATCTAATGGCCCAACCAAACCAAGTCAAGAGCCCCCTAACTCTCTATGTTTACTACTATCAATCAAAATATTGAACAATAGGGTCAGACATGCATCTTGAAGATAAAATTTCCAGGGTATTTTTGGGTAATTTCAAAGGGAAAGTCCCAAAACACATATAATCAAGGAATTATAACGTGATTTCAAACATTAAATATCAACAAAATCGTTTAAAGGATATTGAAAGGAAAAAGGTGATGGAAGATAGAAAGTGCCTTACTTAAATGCTCTAAGGATTTTTCAATAGTTGCTCCAAAAGCTTCACTTCAAGGCCCTTCAAGATCGCCTCCAACAATGCTATACCATTAGCTTCAACAATGTTGCTCCAAAAATATCCTCAAGGTCTTCACAACAAGTTTACTAGAAGTTGCTCCAACAATATATTCAATAAGTTCTTCATTGTCAACTAGTCTCTCTTTTGGGTGCCTTAATGTGCAATGACATGTTTCCAGGACTGAATTCAATGCAAGGCATATTTGAAACTCTAACTCTGTCTTCCGGTGTCTTATTATAAATTATTTCAGTTTTCATTTTTTGTTTTCAAGTTAGATATTGTTTTCAAGTTTTTACATTTATAATTTTATTGCAATGTGGCAGACTGATCAGAGCAGTGTAGGAACAACCCCGAGACGGGATGATCGCGGAAAGAGGCCAGCCGAAGAACATGTAAAGTGCCAGCATTGCTCTATCTTCAGGTATTTTAGTTATTTACATAATTGAAATAATATTAATTTTGTTCAAATATGTAGACACCTAGCCATGGTACGCCCGATGATTCCCTCTTTGAGGAAGAGCTTTCTTCATCCCTATCTCCAGTGTTCTTGTTGCGAAAAAAGGCACAAGATGCAAGGTCGGAATTTAATGCTTTGATAGATGCGCCTCAAACACCTGAAACAGAAGAGAGGATACAACATCTTATGAGGCAGCTAAATAGATATCAGGTAATAATAAAAAGTCAAAAGGATATTTTTTTTGTTCTGCATGAGATGAATTGTGATAGTTTTATTTTTAATTTTTACATTGACTAAACTAACAAAAATTTCTTTGTATGTAGCGTTTTCTGGAATTTGCTGAACCCGGTGTTGGTGGTAGTGGGACACAAGGGCAAGATATTTCCCAACAACCCTCTCGTACACCTTCTACTCCTTTAGGTGCTAGCCAAGAAACACACCCTGCCCAAGCAGACACCCAGCCAACCGCTGAACGTGTTGGCAATGATGAGGTTGATATGGCCAACTACATTATTGCGTTTCCTGGAGCTACACGTGTCATCTCCACAGGGACCATTAATGGCACGTTGTTGGTGAACGATGAAGGTGTCCCTATAAAGCATGTACAACTCCCAGGTAAATTTTAATATTTTAACTATTTCATGTACTTTATCTAAAACATATTTATCATGATTTTTATTTTTAAATTAATGATAATATATTTTATTTTATTTTATTTATTTATTTATTTATTTTTTTTATGTGTAGGAAACAATGAGTTCTACAGGTTTCTGGAGAGCCATGCGTTGGTAATTTTTGGCCCAACCATACGCACAGGGTGGAATTCCCAGAATTCCAACCTGAAAAAAGAACTTCTAGATTATCTAGAAGCCCTTTTTGGGGTCGACACATTTGACAGAACAACGGTGGCTCGGGTAGCCGGAAAATATTTGAAATATACCAGGGACACCTATAGGACGCAATTTCAATTTAACCCTAGATATGAGCATCCTCTCACAGTTCCAGAGAGTGAGTGGAGAGCACTCATCCATGACGAAAAAGAGAAAAGGGCAAAGAAAGAAGGAAAAATGCCAACTGGACCCGCAAGGTAAATTACAACTTTAATTCAATAGCTTTAATTTTCTTTATGTCTAAAATAAAAGTGTGCTACGTCATATCTGACTTCAATCTTTTGATGCTAGGTTGCCCGACACCTCAAAGGCAACCAAAGCTAGGATAGAGAAAAAGGGCCATCACAAGCTCGGCCAGGGTGGCTACTTGAAATTAGCTGCAAGAATTGTAATTAAGTAGCTAAACATCTTATAATTAATTGTATCGCCTTCCAACGTTTTTGTAATCCTATCAAATATGATTAAAAATACATAATCATATGTAATGTAGGGTGATGACTTCGGAACAGAAACTACAGAGGAAGATAAAAATATCACTTTCCATTTCGGCTATCAAGCCGTAGTTGAACGTCGCAGAAGCTTGGGGCAGGTCCCAAGATCCAAAATGCCTGATAAGGTAAAACATTAACCTTTCAATATGTTTGTTTTCGTCTATAAATTTAATGTCTAACAACTTTGTTTAAATCAGGGGAGCAACACTACCGACGAGGCAAATAACCCAGTTTTAGAGCCAGATGTAGATGATCCTCTCGTGCAACCTGATCATTGTAGTGGGGACCAGGCCGACAATGCTGCTATCAGTGAGGGCCGTGACGGTAATTAATTTCCACTTATAATTTTTTCTAATTACACCTTGATGGTTGTCCTTATAACGTTTTTTGTTTAAATTACAGAGAATGTTTCCCTTGAGGATCTTACCACCAGAGAGGAAGACAGGGCAACAGTCCCAACGACGACAACTGGTGCACCAGGTAAATAATCTCATTGCAATTTTTTTTATTAATATTACCGAACTAGTTCAATGATATTTAAAAACTGACAATTAAAATTTAATATTATCTGTTTTTGTAGGCGATGCCCCATCACTGGATGAGACCAGACATCGTGACTATGCAACTAGGTCAGCGGCGACAACTGGTGCACCAGGTAAATAATCTCATTGCAATTTTTTTTATTAATATTACCGAACTAGTTAAATGATATTTAAAAACTGACAATTAAAATTTAATATTATCTGTTTTTGTAGGCGATGCCCCGTCACTGGATGAGACCAGACATCGTGACTACGCAACTAGGTCAGCGGCGACAACTGGTGCACCAGGTAAATAATCTCATTGCAATTTTTATTATTAATATTACCGAACTAGTTCAATGATATTTAAAAACTGACAATTAAAATTTAATATTATCTGTTTTTGTAGGCAATGCCCCGTCACTGGATGAGACCAGACATCGTGACTACGCAACTAGGTCAGCAGTGCGGGTCGAAAGGCACGAAACAGGAGCAGAGGACGATGATATTGATGATGTAATTAGGAGCTTTAGAAATAGAAAGAAGAAAAAGAAAAAGAAATTTTGATAATGTAAAATATTGTATTATTATAAGACAAACGTTACCATACTTGGAACGTTTTTTGCGTTACATAAAAAACTCATTTATCATACTATTTTTATGTCAAGCATTAATTTGAATGTTTCCTTGCGTACTTTTTGTTGAATTGTTTTTTTATTAGTTATTGAATATTTTTTTTTATGCTCATGAAAGTAAAAAATGAAATATAGATTGGGTATTGGGGAATTAAGAGTGATGTGAGGGGGGGGTGTGGGAGGGGCCATAAGAGCTTCCAACTTCACGTGGTTGGCCCTGTTTAGTAGAGACTAATTTATTGGAGCGATTTAATCTTGAAGCAAACCTCCCTTGATCCAGCGTAGCAACAAAAAAGTCACTGTTGACTTAGTTGCTACTCTTTCAGATCGTGGGAGGCTTCTTCCAAGTTCATGTGACTCCAATAAATTGTTCTTGAAACGAAGAGGAGCTTATTCAGGTATGTTTTGACATTTTCAACATATGTTCTAACATTATCATAAGAATGCATCTTAGAGTAAAAAATACTAAATCAATTACTTGTATTTATTGTATAGATAATGATGGATTTTGATTGACTTGGCAATGCAGGTACAAATCCTCTTGCATCATGAGCAATACAACTTGTCAACCAAGGTCATGTCCAGGATATTTTTGCTTGTGCGCTTGACCAGGTTCGTAATGTCACATTTTGTAAGTTCCTTTACAGTTCATAATTCAATATTAAGCTTGTTCACGATTATTATCTAGGTTTTTGTATGTGTTTTTTCATCTATTTGATTGTAAGCAACTATGCATGTTTCCTGTTGTTCACTATGATTTCTCCCATTACCACTCCCAGGATGAATCCGACTTTATTGTTACATAGGTTACTTTATTATTACTATGATTTCTCCATTTACAATTTCATAGGTTACATCATGTAAAGTTGTCAATCTCAGGTTGGTGATGAGCTTTAGTTCTCCAGATTTGGGGCTTTTCTGATATTTTCTCCCTCATGTCATTCCCGCATCACCTCGTTGTTTGAGCATGCCAATTGTCTACCACTTGTACCAATTGGCACATGTCAATCCCTGAGTGGTGCCACATTTCACCTATTTTCAGTGAGAGTTTAGGGTTTCTCTAACATAGCTTCAGAAATCCGATTCAGTGCCTGCTTGAATATTGTCACACAATACTCATGGTTTGGATTGATGAGCATGTTTTGAATGGTTGGTTGATTCATAAGAACCACCCATATAGTCATCTTGAGATATTTCAGAAGTTTTCTCGGGTTTCCTTTTTCACCGTTTCTAGTGGGTGGGATGGTGTGGGGTGATCCATCAATACTGGTGCTCTTGTAGTAGGGAATTTGTTTTTGGGGATATAAAGGAGCATTTGATGTAGATATCCCATTGGATGCATTCATAGATGGGCACGAGAGGTCAAGAATTTAAATTCATAGATGCATTTGTGAAGAACAAACACAATTACAAGTTTTGGGAATGCAATTTACAATTCTGGGGATTGAACAAGACCAAATTGAACTCTGTTTCTGTCTTTTGTGCGGAATTTAAAACAAAAGCTAGGATTTCACAGACTTTTAACGGGAATTGGGGTAAATACCTGTTTTTTTGGAGATGAACAGTGATTAAACAGGTACAGGCTATGGCGTACGAACTCTGGATTACTGGTATGCAATTGTCTTCAGCAAAATACAATTGATGGCACTTGACAGTTTGTTTTTGAAATTCTCTGCATGAGACTTTGGTTGTTCACAGAATAATGAAATGACGCGGGCAAAATTGTTTTATTCACAAAGTCCAAAGGGTGACAGGGTTTTATTTATTTATTTAATGGATGACGTCAACAGGTACGGAGGATGAGTCACGGGAGGCAAGCGGTAAGCAGTTTCCATCGCACCGCTTTTGGGGAAAAGTGGTTTTGGGCGGAGGGCGAGCGATTCCATAGAATGATTGACGCGTGGCATGGCACTGTTTGAAAACTGCCGGGCCATCGCGCGTTATTGTTCGGATGCGGATGGCTAGGGATATCATTAATAACCGTTGATCTTAGATGGGTTGATCGAACGGCGATGGGGATGTGGAAGTGATGAGGATTTAATATGGAGGGCCCGACACAATTAAATGTTAATTAATCTCATCGGGGGGAATCTGATTGGCGGAGTTAATTAATCGTGAGGATTAATCAATTTGTTTATAAAAATGCAGGAAAGTGATCGGGAAATGATTTAACCAAGGTTAGTGGTTAAGGGAGGTATTCGGGATTTTACAAAGGGTTTATAGTTTTAACCTTGGGAAAGGGAGTCGGGGGATTAAAATACACAGGGGAAGAATTATTTTTGTATTAAAACACATAATAAAACATGTTTTAATTATTTTTTCAATATACTTTTATTATATGATAATTAAATCAGATTAATCTAATTACCATAGGGGGCAGAATTTAATGTTACAATATATTTAGCCAAAGGGGGCATAAAGTGGGTTTTTTATTTAAACATGTGGGAATAAATAACTTTGGCTAAAATTTATTAATGGGTTTTTGGGGATATTATATAAAAAAGAGTTATATATAATAGGAGAAGGTTATTTTTGTAAGGATTTAATACATAAAATCAATGTTAATATGACAAGGGGACAATGTAAACTCAAAATACATTAATATAACTAAGAAAGTGAAGATTTAAAAGCAAATTGCATTATAATCACTTCATCACTTAGACTTGGAATAAAATGTGATTTTGAGGGGTTTTTATGAAATAATGCATAATTTTCCTAAGTAAAATGGGATTTTACTTAGGAAAAGATGTTTAGAAATGAGTGAATGTTATGAAGAATGACTTCAAGTACTTAGGCTTTTCCAATTATTGGGCCAAGGGTCCGGTCCCTCCAAAAGTAAACGAAATGCCTTAAGCCACTCTAATTTTCAAATACCTTAGTACTTAGGGGAAATTAGTGAAATCTTTAGGGGAAGATGAGAAGAGAAGTTAATAACTTTGACTTTTCTTTGATTTGAATTTCTTCCAGTATAGTGTCTGCCTTTGCACTTTGTGATGAAAGTAAATATTAACACATTTAGAGTCATTTTCCATCACATGCAATTCTGCAACATCATCTACCTACCCTACCTACTTTACTCTACCATTTTTTCTTCTTTATTAGGGTGCACTTAGACTGGAAATCCCTTATCACACTTTCTTTTCTTTTACATGTAGAAATCTATCTAAGTCTAACCTTATTACATCCAAGGGCTTAGATTAAGCTATTGAGCTCCTTTTATTTACTCTACCTATCTACTTATCTGCCAAGATTAAATAGTTTGGTCAGATTTTATTCTCTATCTCTAAAACATGAAATTGAAAGATGAAATAGCCAAGCTTAAACTATTTGACTATTCATAAATTGTGGCATAGGATACAAGTTGCACACAATTTTATTTATTACATAAGAGCAAAAAGTAGTGGCATTTAGACTTGCACACTTTCCTTGGCCTTTCTTTGGTGGGGTTCATTTTCTTTTACTTTTTGGCCATTTTTATTCTTTTAACCCTTTGATTTTTTTTTTAGGGTATACCCTCTTTACATTTTTTAAATTTTTTTGATTTTTTGATAATATGGAAAACCTTTGCAACAAGAAAATGTATGAACATATTACATAGCCCATCAAGTCAATCATGAAATATGACACCTATTGGTATAGGAGTCTAACACTGGCTCCACTTGGGGATGGCTTTTCCTGGTGAAAATTCAAGAACAACAGGTCAGTTGTCCTCATCCATTGACCTTGGTGAACTTGTAAATGTCTTCTGTCTTCTGCAAACTGAAATCTGATCTGAAACTAAAACAACACACAAAAGTTTTCAAACCAACTTAATGAAAAACTAGCTGAAAATTGAAAACTAAAAAAAAAATGCTCAAAATTTTGAGCTTATTGGCACTCATCTACCTACTCAATCTACTAATAATCTTATTGAATCAGGTAATACAAAAATGCCAATGAAGCCAATCAAGTAGCTGTAACAATGAATGGATAACTTGATTGCTTGTGATCAAAATTGGAAGTATATTATGATCATGTGCCTTTATAATAAATGATATGATGTGTAAAGGCCACTTTTTATGTATTTGATCCTTATAGAGAAAACATGTTTGCAGATTTGGGCTAAAAATATTCTCCATATAATCTGATATAGGATCAATAAAAGTATGATGTATGTTATTTACTTCTAGGCCTTCAATGACCAGTTGCTCAGTTGTATTTTGAATATTAAGCCTTGAAACTATTTCTTCTATCTTTTGTTTGAAAGAATAATCATCCTCAATATGCAAGTCAAAAGATAGTACAATTTCCTCTTGCTTAGGAGAAGGAAGATTTTCAAAGAATTCTTTAGGATTTCGGAAATTGTATGACCGAATTTGAGAATGCAAAAGTTTAATTTCATTTTCATAATTTTCAGAAATTATCTCAAGAACACATATTTTCAGTTTGGGAGAATATTTTCTTGATTTCAAAAGAAGAAATAAAGCTCTTAAAAAATCCTCATCAAGCTGAAGTTCTAATATCTCATCCCTCAAAATAGCTAGTGATTGTTTTGTGAAATTATCATAATTATCATCATACCGATCATGTAAGTCTAAAAAATCTTCTAAGAACCTTGATTTTCTTAGGAATAGGTCATTTTGTAATAGCTTGCATCTTTTGAGGCTCCAACTTCACTCCTTCCTTTAAAACAATATGAACCAAATACTCGAATTCTTATTTCCCAAAAGCACATTTGGATATTTTTACATAAAAAAGATTGTTCTCAATAATTTATATAACTTTTCCACATGTTTACTAGTGTGGTATTCCCATGATTTATTATAAATATGTGTATTATCAAAGAAAACCAACACAAATTTTATAAGATGGGTTCAAACAAAATTGTTCTTAAGTCGAGCCCACCGGACTTCAAACGGCGATAAACCATAATTCAAACCAAATTCGTGTTCCAAAATAGCCTGCTGACGTCGACCAATTTTGTGACGTGAAAACCAAATGAATTCGGCTCTAATATTTTTCGGGTCCGACGTTGGGCTGGCGTACAGAGGGAGAGTTGTGACGCGAATTTCTTATCAAATTCACCCTAATCTTTTTCGGGTCCGGATTTCCATTGCGCGAGCGGCCCAAACAATGATCCGCTCCAATCAATTTCTGCCACGTGTCCTCAATCATAACTTGCCCTGCTCCCGGCTACGGGTGAATTCGATGGCGTTTAAGGTGATGGGACATGGATGTGGCGATTTCATATCAATCGCATTAATTTTTAACGCTGTTCAATTAAGTTCCAAGGTTTTCACGTCTAATCGCATTAAGTTTTAACACTGTTCAAGATCGGACCTCCACTCCTGTTAGCGATTCCGCATGCTCCAATATGATCCGGCCTTCGGCTTTCATTAATGATCAGAGATTAATTATGACGGGCGTCCTTCGATTGCATTGCAGTCGGGTCAATAAAATGGCATTTCGCTATGGTTTTTCAAATGAGCCGGTTGCTGGGTTACACTGCCTGCTCACTGTGACGAGAAGGAGAAGTGGCCAGCTGAACTGCTGCGTAGACCTTGCTGCATATCTGCATTTCTCTCGGTCTGGTCCTTGTCTGTCTTCCTCTGTTTCTTGGAATTCTTCTTCTCCATCTCCTCTTGTTCCCACTGCTAGTGGGACTACACCCATGCCTCACGTGCGTCAAAGGATGCGTTGCCGCAGGGGGAGCACTAGAGGTTAACTCCTGCGTGCTCCCTCCGGCCCCTCAATCGAGTTGTCTTTCGACCATTCCAGTGATTATTACGCAGGTCACTATCCAAATACTAGGAGTGGGCGGGGTCGGGTTGTAGGATCTGGCCACCGTATGGATTCCCCTGCTCATCGTTTCCTCACCGCTAGTTCACCTTCTCCCACGACACACACTGCGCAATTTTCCTTTAATTGCTCTCTCAACCGCCCATGAATTACAGCTTCAGTCACTGTGGTTTTCCGCGAGGAGGCCCAAACGGAGGAAGAATGCACCCGTCCGGCGGGTCTTAGCTCAGAAAAAGCCGGCCAGCATTCGGGCCTTCAGGAGGGGAGCCGTGGCATGAATATGGAGGTAGCACCTAGCGATTCTGGACCTTCCGAAGGATGGTGCTGAATCGTCGAGGAGCCGGAGGAGTAGTTTGGTTTTTTTTTTTTTCTTGCTTCGCGGCCCACTTAATTGGGCTGCTTTTAGATTATTTTACTGTGCTGGACCTTTGTAATATTTTTGAATTCTGTAAATTAAACTTTCAAGACTGGTTTCCCCGTATGAGGGCAGTCTTCTTAATTTTTTGATTTTTTGATGACAAATTTGCCATGAGTCTGGGAAATGATTTTGAATTCGGTGTAATTTTATTCCCACTATTAATAGATTAACTTTACTTAGAAAAAAAAATGTTGCCCAGTTTCTATTTTAAACCTGTTTTTTGAAATACAGAGCCATGTTTATATGGTCTACTTATTATACTCTTTCTCTGTATATCTAGTACAGGAACCTTTTTGCTATGAACAGGGTGGATGCTGTAGCGGGCTACTAATGGAAACAAGCGAGCCTGAACCTTACATCTCGGATGCAACAGATGGTTACCAATTTTGGAATCAAGCGAGCTTGATCTTACAAGCGAGCCTGGGTTTCTGCAGATAGTTATCACACTCTTCACATGATTAGCGTTTTTCTCTGTTCAAGGATTTTGGGTACTTTAATTTGTATTTGGAACAATGGACATCGATACTCTATCTGTTGCTTTACTATTCTACATACTGATATCTCACTTTCTCATAGATGCCTCGGGCATATTTGGATGCTTTCTCAGATTTGTCGATAATCTCCATGTGGACTGTTACTGGGTTTTATATCATGTCCCTGTATGTGACATGGGGTATTTTTCTATCATTGTCTGGGGTGGGACTTCTACTTTTCTGGCTGGATATTTGGGTTCCAATCTTCAGATGTGAAATGTAATGACTTCATGGACTGTGTTACTTCATATAATATATTCAAAACAATGTTTTTTCTCTTGTGAAAAAAAAAATGATTAATGTTTATCACTCTGCCTTCAAAACTGGCGATGCTGGTCTATGTTGCTGGTTTATTGATATGGTCTGATGGTCTTTTTATATTTTGGACATATCACACTCCTCACATGATTAGCGTTTTTCTCTGCTCAAGGATTTTGGGTACTTTAATTTGTATTTGGAACAATGGACGTCGGTACTATATCTGTTGTTTTACTATTCTACATACTTCTATTTCACTTTCTTATAGATGCCTCGGGCATATTTGGATGCTTTCTCAGATTTGTCGATAATCTCCATGTGGACCGTTACTGGGTTTTATATCAAGTCCCTGTATGTGACATGGGGTATTTTTCTATCACTCTCTGGGGTGGGACTTCCACTTTTCTGGATGTATATTTGGGTTCCAATCTTCAGATGTGAAAATGTAATGATTTCATGGACTGTTTTACTTCATATAATATATTCAAAACATCGTTTTTTCTCTTGTGAAAAAAAAAATGATTAATGTTTATCACTCTGCCTTCAAAACTAGAGATGCTGGTCTATGTTGCTGGTTTATTGATATGGTCTGATGGTCTTTTTATATTTTGGACATATCACACTCCTCACATGATTAGCGTTTGTCTCTATTCAAGGATTTTGGGTACTTTAATTTGTATTTGGAACAATGGACGTCGGTACTCTATCTGTTGCTTTACTATTCTACATACTGCTATTTCACTTTCTTATAGATGCCTTGGGCATATTTGGATGCTTTCTCAGATGGTCGATAATCTCCATGTGGACCGTTACTGGGTTTTATATCAAGTCGCTGTATGTGACATGGGGTATTTTTCTATCATTGTCTGGGGTGGGACTTCCACTTTTCTGGATGGATATTTGGGTTCCAATCTTTAGATGTGAAAATGTAATGACTTCATGGACTGCTTTACTTCATATAATATATTCAAAACAGCATTTTTTTCTCTTGTGAAAAAAAAAATGATTAATGTTTATCACTCTGCCTTCAAAACTAGCGATGCTGGTCTATGTTGCTGGTTTATTGATATGGTCTGATGGTATTTTTATATTTTGGACATATCACACTCCTCACATGATTAGCGTTTTTCTCTGTTCAAGGAATTTGGGTACTTTAATTTGTATTTGGAACAATGGACGTCGATACTCTATCTGTTGCTTTACTATTCTACATACTGCTATTTCACTTTCTTATAGATGCCTCGGGCATATTTGGATGCTTTCTCAGATTTGTCGATAATCTCCATGTGGACCGTTACTAGGTTTTATATCATGTCCATGTATGTGACATGGGGTATTTTTCTATCATTGTCTGGGGTGGGACTTCCACTTTTCTAGATGGATATTTGGGTTCCAATCTTCAGATGTGAAAATGTAATGACTTCATGAACTATTTTACTTCATATAATATATTCAAAACAACGTTTTTCCTCTGTTAAAGTTTCATTTTTTTTAATTTTTTTTTAATTTTTTTTTAATAAATTGAACCCGCCGTCCCTATACCGACGCCTTGTAAGCGTCGGAATTGTGACAGATTAAAAACGTCGGAAGAGCGATAGTATAAAAACGTCGGACGAGCAACGTTCAAAACGTCAGACCACATTTCGTCGGAATTGTGACAGTTTACAAACGTCGGAAGAGTGACGTCCAAAATGTCGGACCACATTTCGTCGGAATTGTGACAGTTTACAACCGTTGGAAGAGCGACGTCCAAAATGTCGGACCACATTGTGTCGGAATTGCGACAATTTAAAAACGTCAGAAGAGCGACGTTCAAAACGTCGGACCACATTTCGTCGTAATTTTGACAGTTTGCAAACGTCGA
This sequence comes from Pinus albicaulis, assembly GCA_034641835.2. Classification (NCBI taxonomy): domain Eukaryota; kingdom Viridiplantae; phylum Streptophyta; class Pinopsida; order Pinales; family Pinaceae; genus Pinus; species Pinus albicaulis. The sequence continues at coordinate 785,314,919 of CM076574.1, forward strand.
AAGAGCGACGTTCAAAACTTCGGACCACATTTTGTCGGAAGTGCGACAGTTTACAAAGGTCGGAAGTGCGACGGATTGGGAAACGTCGGAAGAGTGACGTTTGTTTGGAAGCGACGGAAAAAGTGTCGATAGTGCGACACTTTTTAATTGCGTTGGAACTGCAACGATATGGAAAACCACGTTTTGCCCGCCTTCGAAATGTCGCTCTTGCGACGACTATGTGTCGGAATAGCGATGAATTGGCCGTCGGAATTTCCGCCAAATTTTCTAGTGATTGATGAAACCTTTGAAGACAATGTCCATTTCTCTCTTGAATGTAGCTCCTGCATTAATCAATCTGAAAGGATTCTTCTGATAATCATATGTTTCCCGTTTGGTTCTAAATGTAGTTTTCAATTTATCTTCAGGATGTACAAGAATCTGGTTGTAACCTGAAAAACCATCTAAAAATGACATCAGTTATGAACCTGCAACAAATTGTAAAATTTGCTCCATCAGAGGCAAAGGGAAGGTATTCTATTCATGTGCTTTATTTAAATTCCTAAAATCTATAAAATTCTAATGTCTCAAGTATTTTTTCCTGACTGGCATAAGATTTGAAACCCGCATGGAATGTTTGACCAAGAAAATGATTTTGGCTTTGAGTAGCTTATTTAAATCAGTCTTAATTTGAGCTTCTATATTTGGGTGAATCTTTCTAAGTTTTTGTTGAATTGGTTTAAATTATGGAAACATAGGTATAATGTGTTGAATGATTTATGTGTCATAGGTTTTAAGATCATCATAGCTCTAAGAAAATACATCCTTGTATCTTTTCAACAGATGGATGAAAGAAGATCTTTCATTTGGTGTAATAACAAGGCCTAAATTGATGTTTTGATGTTTATGATAAGATCCTAGGTTAACGAATTGAAATCTTAAGGTATATCTTTGAAGTTTGCAATTGGTCACCCTTTTTAATCTATCTTTTATATCATGTAGGTCTTCTAGTTTTACCACAGGCTTAGGAAAATTATTCCCCTCAAAATATTTGTTTTGTTTCCTGCCATGCTCATCTTCATCAGTTATTTGTTCATAATAAGACCCTTCAAAAGTTAAAAAAATTGGATATCATTGTCATAATTAAATACATTCCAATTGGTTATCTTATCTCGAATAGAGGGACGAAAAAGTAACTCAATTGAAAATCTACCAGGACTAAAATGTTCGGGTGGAATGAGCCTAGAAGCAACATTTGCTAGGAGATCAACACTAAAATATTGTAATCTTGGTATTGGAGCTATATTGAATGCAGTGAAATGAGAAGTTAGATCTTGGATCAAAGATTGATAATGTTTGAGGTGATTAGAAACACAATGGATATTGTTTCTAACTTGCTTTATGTCAATTTCTGAATCACCAAAAAATTTAAGATACTTGACATAAATACTAATGGCCTTCTACAAAACTTGTACCAATGCTTCATATTCAACAATATTATTGGTGAAATCGAATTCCAATTTGTAGATGAGCATCTTTCTTATCAAAGGCCATGAATCTCTTTTCCACAGATAGGGCTTCTTTCATGTTATCAACTAGTACTATTTTATTAGCTCTATCTATGAACATAGTGATATTTGAAGTAAGAGCACTAATGTACCATTCAATTTTCACATTATTACCAGGTCTGGATGTCTCTAGGATTTTATTTAACAATTCCTTAAATATTGAGGTGAGGTCCTTAATTTTCTCAATTGGGTTGGTCTTGAGATTTGATAAATCATTAATTAAAGTAGAAGTTTTTTGATTAACTCCAAATTTAATAAAAAACTTCTCTTCAAACGTATCCAAACTTGTGATCGATCCAACAGGTAATGAGAAATACCATGAACCCGGATATCATTCAAGTGTGTAAGGAAAAAATCTGCAAACACAGTCCTCTTCTAAGAATATATTAAGATTAATGGCCAGCATAAAATTACGAAGGTGTTCTTCTCGAGGTAACCCATCATCTAGATTATATTTAGGTAACCATTTCTCTGGATGTTTGGGAAGGGGATATAATGGTGTTGCCATTTGAACTTCCCTTGGGTTATTCCATGGTCGATTATCCATTATCTGAATAGTAGTTCCACAAGAAGTTGTAATTGAATCAGACGATGAAGAGGAATTTACAATCGAGGATGATGCCCCTTAAATACTAATTTTACTAATTGTTTTTTGAAGAAGAATGCGAGTTGAAGTAGTATAAAGTGAAATTGAAAGAGGAATGTGAGTGGATGTAGTAGAAAGTAGGTGATAAGAAGAAGGTAAAGGAGTTTGAGAAGAAACGGGGTTGAGAGAAGGGGTTTGAGGTGGAGAAGAGGAGGTAATATCACTACCTGATGATTTTGTGTTTGAAGTGTTTTTCCTTCTTCAATGAGTGGGTAATGGGAATTTGAATGGATTGAATCCATATTTTTCATTCTGAGATCTAGTCAAAACTTCAAAAGACTTAAAGGACGAAGAAACACTTCCTTCAGAAAAATCAGATTGCGCAACTTTTTCTTCAGATAAGGAAATTCCTTCCAATCTCTGAATTAAAGTAATCTCTGATTTAAATTTTGTAGCTCAGGTGGCTTAGAAACTGATTTTTTATGGGTGGAAGCTTGCTCTTTTTTCCTTGGAATTGAGCTAGGAGATTGAATGGATGAATGAATAACTTCATATCTAGAATTTAGAGTTTTAGAATGTGATCTTGAATTTGGTGGGTATTTTGAGGGAGAACGACTCTTTGGATGGCCTTTAGATTTCACATAAGACTTTGTTTCCATTCATAGTCTAATGGCCATCCTTCTAGCGCCAAAAATGTTGAAGGCTAAATTTTTTTGCGTTAACATTGGGGGAAAACCACCGAGTCGGGACCTTAGAACATATCCTTATTTGTTTGGGATAGTGGCTTTGATTGGTATTATGGGACCAATTTCCCGTTAAACAAAATTATAAAAAATAATAAGGTATACATATAGTGGTCTCATGTGATTAAAACTAGAAACAATAATTACTTAGACTTAATATCTATCCCGAGAAAGCTTATCTATACACTTGTGAATTAAAATCATTTCACAAGCAACATGACAATATAGATTATCATATTATAAGAAGTTGAAACATAAATGATAGCTTAATTTAATTAAATTATTTGATAAAACCTGTCACATATATAAGATATCGTTGTTTATGCATATAATATAAAATGACAATCACATATTTCAATACTGAAAGATATATGATTGTTATAACACATATATGATAAACAATAATAAAATTACCATTCAACTCTTAAACAAAGAAATAACAAACATATAGTAGTACTTGATATATCGTTACTTTTCTCATGAGAAAAATGATGGTGGTTCGAATTTCTATTAAGAGGAACTTAAGTTACAATAGTGCAAACATAAGACTTCTTTCCAAAATTGAGAACCCCTTCTAACATCAAATGGAATGGATTTATAGTTCATTACAAAATATAAATATATAAAATAATAAAAGAACTTCAAGCAGTGTAGCCGAAATAATTAAAAAGGACCAATTTTATAATTTTTTGAAAGAGATTATCCTAGCTTAAGAAGGTGACTGTTCTCCCATCCGTTGTGTTGTAGCTCATAGATATATGTCATGTTATTCAGTTCAGTAAGGCCCTTGGTTGCATTCTCATATGGTTGGTAAAGATCGTGTCCCTTAACGTTGGCAGGATTTGAATGGTCATACTAGATAGACATAAGAGCATTAACCACTGGCTATGTAGTTTGATCAGGAATTGCCAATGACTCTCCAAGTCAACTTTAGTTAACTGCTCAATCATTTTGGCCTGGTTCTTGGAGGTTTCCTGCCATATCTTAGTAAGTGGTTTAATATCTGGAAATGACCCTTCGAGAAGAATCTGTATCAATTGGCTTGAAATAAATTATCACTGATTGCTTCAATAAGATTATTTGAAACGTCTCCTGTTTGAAACAATGTTGTTTTGGTATGCTTGAGACAGACTTCCCATTCTCTGAAAACAATATCCTTATGTGATTCTTAAATATTTGGAATATTAGCTAATCTTCCCTTTGTACTATCTTGCCATATTATGAAATTGGAACCTTATCCTCTATGTCATCAAGATAATTTTTATCATATGATAGTTGCTATATTAGAGAACTAGTAGTTTTTCATAAATCATGAATTGTTTCCAATTTCTGGAAAAAAGAAACCTATTGCTCAGCAAGAAGAGTGTTCAATTATTTTGCTTCTTTCTTGAATTCCATAAATTGAGGACTAACATTCAGTTGTTAAATATTGTGCTGTAATTCCTGAATTTGAGCATCTCAGGCCTATAGGTCATTGTCATATTTAACTCTAAGAGAGTTAAAATTGTTTTGAAGCGATGTGACTTGTACTTTCCATTGTTCAACAATCTTTTATTTTTCAGTCTCTATAATTTGTTCCAAATATATAATCATTTCTTCTTTTTCCTGCAACAATTGTTGTACTTCAGTGACCTTATTAATTGTAGCTGAAGCATAAGCTCAATGAATTGGGAGAGCTTACCTAGTTCCTTTGTAGGGGCACTTTAGTACCTCTCCATAACACTTGAAATGGTGCATCTCTAGGAATTAAAGGTTGGGTTTGTTCAATATTTTTTTTCTTCCTCTCTCTTTTTACCAGAACCTTGTGTTGAGGGCTATAAAAGATGTCAAGTGGAGGAATTTATTCAACCTTTAAAAAAACCTCTAATGTTGGGAAAGGTGGTAAGATCTCAATATATTGGTCTTTTAAGGCTTTTCAGATGCCTTTGTTGAAATCAGAGTTTGTTCAGGGCTCTTGGAAGTGTCTCGTTCTTTCTTTTTCAAAGGATTCTTATCAATTTGAGTTTCACCAACATTTGAATTTAGAGCCAGATTGTATTCCTTCTGTATTTCCTCTAGCTTATCATTAGGAAAATGATCTTCTGCTTGTGTAGAAGAGGACGAAACCGTCTCTTTTGACTAAGGAACATTAATAGTTTGTGTAGAATCAATAATTATCACTTCATCATGAACCTTTTCCTCTTGGTGAATCGTCAATAAATCAATAGGCAAATTCTCTAACCTAAAAGACATGTACTATGAAAATTGAGTCATCTATTGTGGAGTCAGTTGTTTTTCGGCAAGCTTCGTGACAACTGAAAAATTATGGGCATCTCAAATATATCATCAAATATATCAAGTTCATGGGTGAAATTCCTAACACTTGATGCCTTTGTAATATTTTTAACAACTTCATTTGGGTCATATTGTTCATTGGGGATGTTGGGGAATTTTAACTCTTAAATTTCATTAATTTCAAGAAAATAATGCTTGAAATTATCTAAAGAATATATAACACATTGGATTGGGAAAGTAGGCCATAATTTTTTATTTGATTCCTTCAGTAACTTTCGAAATATCGTTTCCAATGATCTGATAGGCTATTTCCCTAGCAAGAAGTTTATTGGGAAAAAATAAGGGTAGCACATGGGGGTTGGATAGACTCTCAAAGAATCGAACACAGGTAAATAACTCTTCCCCAAACCAGTTTCCTATACAAATAAAATTAGCTTCAGCTTCAGGGGATAGCCAAGAGGTATTTTTGTCAAAAATAATCTGATGAATAGGAAGAATGACTCTATGACATATTCTGTAAAAATGAGAGAGATATTTGAATCCCAGAGAATATCGTGATATACATTAATAGGGGTTGGGTATTCTACAGTTCACTTCCATCTCATAGAGGTAAAGTCCATAGTAACGTAGAGGAAATCCATTATATAAGCACTCATATAGAAGGGGGGAATTACTTTCTCAGAGTAACTATGATTTTTTATAAAATCCAAGATGTTGGAAATTAGGTTATCATAAAGAATAGTACCCCAATCCATGATAAAACCCTTTGAAGCAACATCTATAAGGGGTTCCCATTGGTCCATAAATTTTTGGGTATTGGGTTGACCAGAAAGCCTACACATCATAGTAGGTACTTGAAAAAAGGGACCAGAAAGGGAGTCGATAGCATACTTACCTGAGTCCTCTCGCTTATGTTTGTTAGATTCCCTTCCTCATTGCCTAATTGGCTCTGATGGATGGTCATGTTATTTCATGAAGGCCTCCACGAATTTCTTGTCATACTTCACTTGTGGGTCGGGAAAATGGTACATTTTATTTGAATATTCACGAGAAAATGATCCAGTCACTGTTTTATTTGTTGTGATAAAATTTATACTGGTAATAGTCAAATCCATGACAACCCAGTGAATCATATTTGTGTAAGAGAGAATCCTAGTTCGAGTCGCATTCCTATGTCGGAAGGAATTAGATGCATCACTATAGGTAGAACTGGAGACCGAAGTAGAATAATTGGCTGTCGTTGTCCTACTTGTAATTATGGGTCCTTCATCTTCAAAGAATTTATACATGGCTTCCCATGAGGAATGCCCAACGTCTCTGGTGAAAACTGTGTCTAAAAATAGCCTTGACATGGTTGGTTCTATTTCAGTGGGAGGAGCAACTAATGGTTGTTGTGTTGTGTTCTTCTTCTTCACTTTTCCCACCTTAGGCATTTCTTGACTATTGTGATGGTTAGGACTAGCTTGTAACAGAAAAACGCAGGAATAAATAATAATATCTTAACTTTCAAGACTTCGCGCAAATACTGAAATATTTACAATTAAAACCTTTCTTTTGACGGTAAATCTGGATGGAATCGAGGTGAAATGAATTCAAATGCTTATAATTTCTTAAAAAAAATACTTCTCCACTTCATGATATTTAAATGGGAGAAGGTGAGTTCACATGGGCTTGGTACATCAACTTATCGGGGAAAAAATATCATAAAAATGATATGGGGCAAGCTTAAGAAATTACGATATTGGAGAGTTCTGATATGTGAATCCCCTAATAAATTAATGGCTATAAAGAAAGGCGGGAAGGCATATCATGGAAATATTTATCGGACATCTTAGATATTAGATAGGGTGAATATCATAAGTAAGGATTATCGGAGGTGTAGCATATCAGAAGCAAGGGATATCGAAAGTATTGGATATCAGAAGTATGGGATATCAGAGGAGAAGAATATCAGAGGTGAAGAATATTAGAGGTGTCACCTTTGTTAAGTTACGATATCACGAGTGTTAGTAGTACTAAAATAATGCTTATGGGGCTGACAGCTAAGTGTAATATTAAATTATGCATCTATGTGCACTTGATTTTATTTTATAATGCAACTTTAATAAAAATCCCTTTGGAAACAAATCTTTGAGAAGAAATATCAGGGAAGGGTTTTATCATAACTTTAACGAGAGGAAAGTTACGATATCAAAGGAGTGTGATATGATTATGTTCCTATGTACCTTTTTTATTAAAATAAAATGTTTTTATTGAAGGGTTCATGATTATTATTCATTTTTAAAGGTGAACCTTTATTATATGCACTCCGACAAAGAAGGTCTTCAAGCTTATATGATCCTAAAAAGGTCCTAACTTTATTTTGAATTCTAGGAAATTTTATTAACAAGAAGAGGGGTCCCCATTATTTATTAATATCTAAATTAAAGGAATGCGGGGTTGTTTTAGGCTACAACATATTCAAATCCATCCTGGCCTCCCGTTGACCCATGCCGAAATTTTAAATGACCACGGGGTGCCACATGCAGCCCATGATTGGGCCACGTGGCGACCCATCATTGGTCCATGCAGAAAAAGCACCAACCAATTAGATTCTCTCAGCAACCAATGAAACACAAACTTTCAAGTATTAGCCTATCATTGGGCCATACCCTGCATAGTCACCCTGCCAACTCAACAATACAAAATCCCAATCAGTTGCTCATTCAACTGCCCTACTCAAATTTTAGATGTTTCGTCAAACTGTTAGCACACGATAACTTGAGCATACAGTGTCGGATTGAGGTGAAACAAACGTCATTGGATTCAGAATGATGAGAACTTAGATTTCACGTTGGTTTCAATACTTTATGGGCACTTTAATTTTTGAGCTTAAAATTGATCACCTCACACCTCTCCACTAGGAACTTTTGGACTCCAAAATTTTACTTCCCTAATTAATATAAAGAGGCTGGAACTCAAAAATACCCAAAAACTCAATCTAGAATGCAAAATTTTCAATTGGTACCCTTCAGGCCCCAATCAAGGCACTTCACTTATCATCTTCATGAAGACTTGTTGTCCTATCAAGAATTGAGCCAACATTCTTATCTTTGTTGCAAGAACAAAATACTGATGAGAGGAATCTAGACATTCTCTTTACTCTCATATTTTCACGGCTCCAAAAACACTTCATCTTGAATTTTAAACTGTTGAAGACAAACTTGACTCCATCTTGGAATTTAGAAGAAAAGTAAACTTGCTTTAACGTCTTCAAGTTGAGATTGTACATGAAAAGTATATTTTTTCCCATTCTTACAACTTGGTCAACTGATTATTTGATACCAACTGGTGCTTTGATACCAACTTTTGAATGTGAGAATACCCCTACAAGGTCTTCTCCATTCCCAAACACCTTCCAAAACTGCTTCCAAACCCCGATTGATCCATACACGTTTAAACCCAAACTTGAAAAAATATTATGTAGACATGTGCTCAAATTAGAAATTAGAGGCCACCATTAGATTCAGAACATCCAAAAACCCTAAGTGGACTCTTTCTGACCTCCATTTTTTCAAAGACTGAAAAATATATGAGCTCCCAAGCTCTCCCATGAACTTCACTGTTACCCATCCTACAAATTATTCCTTCTCTCGAATGGTCCTACAAATCTTCCCTAAAATTTCTAACTGAGCGAGAATTTCACTTCCCGATGGTGCATTATGTTGGATGATTGATTCAACCTTGTACCCCTGAACTCTAAAAACTATGGTCATATTTCCACATGGGGCCGAGGGTTGGGCCTTAACACCCACCCCCGCCCATTAAGAACCTTAAAATATGGGGTCTACTTCTGTGGGTGCCACGGGACAACGAGATGAGATAACTACCCTTCCTTCCCGTTTGGCCCCAAAGACTTTGGCGTGCAGTCATATATATGGTTCATATGACCTGGGGTTGTCCCCCTTGTCAGAGCACCTTCCACCTTAGCTCTGCAAATAGTTCCAACCTGTCCCCATATGAATTGGGCTAAGCCATTATCCTGAGCCCCTCTCTATATAGTGCCTTTCCATCTGCATTGGGTCACGTCTGTGGCATATGACCCTGGGGTTGGCCCCTTTTTTGAAACTCCTTCCGTGTTGTCACTTAAGCCTTCGCAGGTGGTAAGACATGCGCCCAAGCCCAAGGGCCAATCCATGGAGCTATTTGAAATTTCTCCATTGAGGGTCGCATGAAATGGTATGATCGAGGGTTGGGGCTGGCAGCCCGACCCCTTCTCCCAAAGGGTACCAAACTAAAACATAAATAAAGGTTTTTCCCTTATATTAATAAGCCCCACCATGAGCATAGTTGGTAGAGCAATGGAATGATAGCTCATAGGTTAGGGTTTGAATCCAGTTAGGCCTCTGGTTAACCCATGCGAAATTTTTAAATGACCCTGAGGTGCCACGTGGCAGCCCATCACTGGGCCACGTGGTGACCCAATATTGATCCACGCAGAAAAACCACCAACCAACCAGATTCGCTTAACAACCAACGAACTGGAACCTTCCAAGTTTAAGCCTTTAATTGGGTTTTACCCTTGTACCCTAAAAATTTACCCTGTTGGCTCAACAGTATGAAATCCCAGACAATTTCCCTGCTCAAATTTTAATTGTTTCACCAAACAATCAACACACGATAACTTGAGCATACAGTGTTGGATTGAGGCGAAAAAAACATCGTTGGATTCAGAATGACGATAAATTCGATTTGGTGCTGGTTTAAAGACTTTCCGGACACTTTCATTTTTGAGCTTAAAATTGATCACCTGATGAGCCATCATGGAAATACATAAATCCCTTCACTGCTCTATATCCCTTAGATGGTTTACCCCATTACTTGTCATATTGGCATAAAATGAATCAATTCATGACCTCTAATGCTTAGCGAAGTTCTAGAGATCTTGAGTGAGTAATGGACATTCAAAATTCATTTGTAGAGAGCCCAAAACAAACCAACAATGTTCCAATCCATGTTTGGCACTTTTTTGGGTGTATTTGGGAACCCAAAACTCGGTATAAACATTCAAAATTTCACAACAAACTTTCTACTTTAAAATGGTAGCTCTCTACTCTTGAAATCACTTCTCCAGGACCTTGTATGTCGTTGTTCTTTGAGGGTATGGTATGAAATGAATTCATGGATGTTTGATCCACATGTTTTCCCCCAGTTTCCCACAAAATTCGTGGGTCACCCATTGAAATATGAGAAGGGTAATTTATCATGTTTCGTATGAATTCTAAGAGTATTCCACAATTAGCACTCAACCCCATAAATGTAGCAGGTGGATATACCCATTGCTTCATTTAATGAATTATCGATTGGTGGGAAATCAAGGTAGTAAAATTTCAATTATAAATTTTAGCATAGATCACTAGGTGGTGTTTTTATAGCAATAGGAGGAACAGTTAATTTCCTATAACCCTCTCACCAGTTTCTCACTCATGGTATCATAGTTTGTATCGATGGTCACATTCTTAGTTGGTATTACACAATTAATTATCAAAGAAAATATTTACATAAAATCGTTTAGTTTGGTTTATCACTGCAATGAAATTTAAACATTGCTACAAGAAATAATGACATAATTAGTTACAGTAATCTTGGGGTTCAAAATTGGGTTATTACAATATGCTCTTTCTTAAATTCTAGCTCTCTGAAATGCTCTTCTATACTATTGAGAAATTAGAGGAAGTTCCATTGCTAACAGTATCAAAATATGAAGCTTCTAATCTACTTTCATATTATCCATATAACGTGGTGATATTTATATTTGATGAATTTTGACCTTCTACCCTTGAATTGTATTAGTGGATTTACTCCACTATAACAAGATACTGCAAGGTATATTTATGCTCAAAAGGTGTCCTTGTTGTTCACCTTGCAAATTTTGTTGAGTATTAGATAGTTTTCAAGGAGGGGCCCTAATTTTGGGGTAGTGTTGAGGCCTCAGAAATCTGTGGCAACAACAAGGGGGATAACCACCTGGTCCGTACCTTAAAGCAGTGCCTTTTCCGTTTGGGATAATGGCTCCAACTGGGGGTATTGGAACCAGTTTCCCAATTTTGGTTTTTATATGATTGTTGGGTTTCTTTCAAATGATTCGCAAGAAGAATAACTAAAAAATAAAACAAATTTATTCTAAGATGCAAAACTTTGAATTAAATCTGATCTAATCTAACCCGGGATAATATTGATTTTATGTGATCTAAAATGATATCTATTCAGTCTATGATGATTTAGATCAATCATAAAATTAATAGAATTAATACTTTTATAAGATAATGCTTTTGAGAAAATAGTTAATCAAAAGAAGATGTAAAATATATCGCATATATTCTGATGATCATATATAAAACAAATGAGTTTCTATTATGATATCATACAATAGTGGAACTGCTACTTCAAAAAGAAATAATTGACTTCATACATAATTCATGAAAGCTAGATTTATCACTAATGTTAAAACAAAGTTTAGCATACATGATAATAGTACCAGATGTGTGTTGTCCTGCTCATCTGATCAGCGATAATAGGTCACAATAAATCTTCTATCAATAATTCATTCAGAGAATACAAAAGTGCATCAACAGTGATCAACCAAGATGATATATAATTGAAAAGACCATTTTACATTATCTTATCAAGACATCCACAACCTTACAGTAAAGCATTCTTTGTAAATGTTCTTAATAAAAATCTCGGACTCTTCTCTAAATGCATGAGAAGGGTTTAAATACTATATTAACTACTTACAAAAATAGATTGTAGAAAATATCTTTTGAGGCGGTTTCAAACAACCTTCCTCATTCCTAGTATATAATTGTTAAAATTGAAATTATCAAAACAAACTAACTCGTGATCATGCTTGATGATAGGCTATTGCCAGCTCTGCTTTTCTGTTCACAAATATCAGACATTGGTTGAACTTGTGGAGGCTTCTCGAAATGTGTCTTCATTTGTCTAGTAAATATAGCATCAAGTAAAAGTGGCAGCATTTTCTGTATGGAATCTAGAGAAAAATTCAATGTTATTATTTGACTATGGGGCTTAACCAGGAGTTTCCAGTATGCTTCCCATTAGTCTTTTTCAGCTGTGCAATTTTTTCTTCTCGTATTTGACCTGTATTTTTCCAAATTTGCTCCAATATTTTGAGATTATGAATTGATTTGGGATCTCCTTCTTTAATTAAAACAGAGGTATGCAACATGTGGTTGATCATTTTGACAATGCTCTTTGATATGCCTGATGCTCTAGCGATTGCTAATTCTGCCCGTTTTACCTATGTATCCTAGTCAGTAAAGAGAATATCTTTATAAGTTTCTTTGATCTTTGGGAGATTTGACCTTCTCCCTTCCTCTAAATCCTGCCATTCAATATAGTCAGAAATTTTGGTATTGAGTTCATTAAACTCAATTCTCTGTTCAATGACTGTATTAGTCAATTGTTCATTGATTTCCAAATGTGGAACTATATTTGATATTTGTAAGATAAAGAAGTCTTGTTGTTATGAGAGTAAGGCATTTAATGCCAATGCTTCTTTAATGAATTCCTCTGCAGTAGGAATGCCTTCATACTTTATAAGATTTTCTCTCAATTCTTTAATCAGTGTTTCTTTGCTGGATAAGTCATTTTCATAAATTATCTTAAGTACTTCCATATCTTGTTGAAATTTAAAGAGTTGTTGCTCAGCCTTTTGATTCATATTGTTCCTTTCTTCATCCAGTTGTTGTTGTAGCTGCATTATTTTATCATCCTTTTCTTGAACCAAAATGGATACTTCGGCTGCTTTGTCCATTGTTGCGGTAGTATATGCTCCAACAAATTGTGATAGCCAAGTTAGGTTTTTTATTGGGTTTGACAAGGTGTCTTTCCATACAACTTCCATAATCTCATTACCTCGGGGTGTTTCAATCCTCCTCTTTCTCTGTTTTCTGACTACAGCTTTATGAAGAGGGTTGTAGAATACATCTAGTGGAGGGATATCAGTTACCTTTAGAATAATTTCATCAATAGGAAATGCAGGAATAACTTATGTATCTTGGGATCTTGTCCTAGGACTTTCAGTGGTTTCTTTTGCTGAAATTATCTGACCCTAGGGGGTCTAAAATCCTATATTTTTCTATGTAGATGATCCCTCAGGGGTATCCATCAATGTATTACTAACTAAAGTCTAGAATTTATCTAGCTCACTTTCATTCCGTGGGTCTGATTCTTCTGTTCTAATCACCTTGCTTGGTTCATTCATATAACTAGTAATCAAGACATTTTGTGGAATACGGTTGAGTCTTTTTTCTCTATACTCATGGAATATCTGTAATTCCTCTGGGTTTAAATTCAATCTGAATTTTTTTTGAACTTCTTCGAAAGTTTCAACAGATTTCAAAATGTCTTCAAATCTATCGTTTGTGTGTATGACAAGTTTGATTTTGACTGACTGGGTAAATTTATTAGCAATATTCTCTGGGTCGAATTGCCCTGGCGGTAAAACAGGGAGCTTCAAAAGCTGAATCTTCTGGCATTCTTTTGATGCATGATTGAAATTGCTGAGGGAGAATGAACCACACTGAATTGGGAAACTTGGCCATAAATATTTTTTACTATCTTTTAGAGTTTTAGTGAGTCTATTGCCGACAGTTTGGTAAGCCACTTCTCTTGCCATTAGTTTATCTGAAACATACATAGGAAGCACATGTGGAGGAGCGGAGCTTCTGAATACTCTGATGTATGAAAATGAATCTTCAATGAAACATCTTCCTATCATTTGGAGATTTGTGATGGCTTCCATAGTGAACCAGGGGATCTCTCTATCAAACATTAACTGATGTAATGGTAATACAACCCCATAACATAACATGTGGAAGTGTGGTACACAATTATGTTCCCATATCTATTTATGACTTAAATGAATCGGGGTAGGGTCCTCGGGAGTCCATTTCCAACCCATAATTGGAAAGCTGGTAGAGAAATAAATGGCATCGAAAACATATGCGCTCATGAAAAATTAGGGGATGGATTTGGAAGAAGAAGCTCTTGCCTAGCGATATTCATTAATCGCTTTAGCTAGATTTTTGGAAAGAATGGTTGCCCAATTCATGATGTGAGGATTAACACATGAGTCAATCAAGGGAATCCAATTTATAGAGAACTTGGTGTTATCAAGGAGACCATATAATCTGCATAGCATTGATGCTGCAAAACTGTAGGGATTTGCAAGTGAAGCAATAGGATACATACATGATTTCTCATGCTTAAAAATTTTATCCGATTTCCTCCAACCTTGATTCGTTCTAAAAGGGTTGTCATTATTTTTTGCAATTTTTTCAAAAAACTTGTTGTCATAGATGTCTTGTTGGTCAGACAGTTTGTACATGACTTTCAAATCTTTAGCTCTAAAAGAACATAAGATCTCATTCTTAATGGTTCTGAATTGTCTGCCTTTAATTTTTGAATTCTCAACCACCCGTCTTATCATATCAGTATATGGTAAAAGGTTGGCCCTTGCAGCTATTCTGTGAAGGAAGGAGCATGTGGCATCTTTAAACTGTAAATCTGAGTGCCTTGCATCATCAACAGTTGCCTTGACCTCCATTACTTCAGGTTCTTCATCTTTGAGGATAGTTGTTAGGTCCCTATATTACTAGTAAAGTCCCTTATTGTTGTTAGTGTAACCCCCTTATTGTTATTATTGTACCCTTGTAACCCCCATTTTATTATTATTGTGCCCTTAAATTATTATTGTTAGGTCGGCTAGGATTACATTGTGGCCCACTAGGATTACATTATGGCCCCATGGACTCCTATATATAGAAAGGAGGTTTTGTAAGTTGGATCATCCAAGATTTGTTCATTTATGTAATGTATTGGAGGTTGCCCCCTCGAAGTGGCTTATTTCTAAGGCGTTGATATCTCTTTTCTTCTATTTTTGGAGCTGGTTACACAACATTTGGTATCAGAGCTTTGGATTCTAGGGTTTCGCTGCTCCAAACAGGTCATCATGGAATTTTCGCTATTAATTCTTTTCTACGAAGTTTCAGAAGCTGAAATTTTTAGGGTGCAAAGCCGAATCCTGAGGAAGATTGTCTAAAAATTTCAGAGCTTGGTTCGCAATATTTTCGGAGATATGATATGTGGAAGTTAGGTCTTTTTTCAGGCTCCTAAACAGTTCATCGTGGAATTTGCGCTATAATTTTTTTTCTATGAAGGTTCAGAATCTGAAATTCGTATGGTGCGAAGCTGAAATCCTGAGGAAATTATTCAAAAAATTTCAGAGCTTGGTTCACAACATTTTTGGAGATATGATCTATGGAAGGTAGTGCTTTTTCAGGCTCCGAAATTTCATCTCAAAGAGGTGATCGTGGGAAAAGTTCAATAACTCTCTCTCTGGGCATCGGATTGGAGTGCCGTAAAAATTGGTCGCAAGTACACAGACTGTAGTTTCTTGGCTATCAATTTCAGAGACAAAGGACGAAAAAAGTGACACGTGGAAATTCGTACAAGTTCTCTCTACTGAACTAATCCATAATTAGGTCATTGTGGGAGATTGGACACAACTTTGTCTTGGAGAATCCAAATCAGGTCAGAACTATGGCATTCGAAAGATAATTCAGAGGGATACGTTGGTACCGAAATTTAGATATTGAAGTGCTACAATCACAGAGATAATCAAATTTCAATATCGAGCTCCTCAAAAGCAAGAAAAATGTGTGTATTTTTTTTTTTTTTTTCCGAATTGCATAAGTCTTGTTTGAAGAATCAATTTGAATTGATTCCAAGGGCATATTGTAGAATAGATATCACTATTGGGTTCTAAAATATGTCCCGTAAAAATAATTCAACAGCCATTAAGCCTTCAGAAGGGTCTACTATGACTCATGAAGATGAAGAATTGCAACATGATCTATCAAAATTACAAGAGCAAGTGCAACAAATTTCACTCTCGCAAAGAGCAACAAAAAATGAAATGGAAGTTTTGAAGAAAGGCATGGAAGAGAAGATGGATGGTTTGAAGAAAGGCGTGGAAGATAAGATGGATGGCATGGAAGCTGGCATGGAAGCTAAGATGGAAAACATGAAGAATGATCTAAAAACAGACATCGAAGGTTTGACAAAGTTGATACAAGAAATGTTTCCTAATGGTGAAAAGATAGTAGAAGAACCTCATGATGAGAACAAAATAAATGTTAATCGCGATTTCATAAACTCTAATGTTGGCGGGAAGAACCACCATATTCCAAAAATGGATATGAGGAAGTTTGATGGGAAGGATCCTGTAACATGGATACTACAGATGGAGCAATATTTTGATCTCCATAATGTGTAAAACACACAAAAGGTATGCATTGCAACTTTACATTTACAACAAAATACATTTGTATGGTATCGAAGGCTTTGCTCCCGTAAAAAAATTGTCACTTGGTCAATTTTTACGGAAGAAATGATAGCACATTATGAGGATACAAAGAGCAACACCTTCTTTAGCCAATTGATAAATCTCAAACAAAAGGGTTTAGTGGGGCAGCACATTGAGGACTTCCAAAATTGAATATAAGGGTAACTGATATTCCAGAGGAACACAGGATTGATCTCTTCATAGGTACTCTAAAGGATAACATCCAACATGAAGTTCGTGTTTTGGAACCTGATTCATTGGAGAAGGCATTCAGGCTGGCAAGAAAAGTTGAATGTAAAATTATGGCGACAAGGAAGCCTACCACTCAATTCTATAAAGAAGGAAGTGTTGCTACGCCTAGATTTCCACAACCTACAAGGTTGACACCACAACAATTGGAAGAAAAAAGAGCAAAAGGGCTTTGCTACAGTTGTGATAGCAAATACACTAAAGGTCATAAGTGTGTCGAGAAGAAATTATTTTACATAGATTGTGAAGAGGAAGAAGAAAATGAACAAGAAGAGGATATACACCAGGAACCAGCCCTAGAAGAGGAAGAAATGAATCCGACCATATCATGTAATGCACTGGCAGGAATTACCACTCCTCAAACTCTCAAGATAGCAGGACAAATCAAGAAGAAAAGGTAATAGTGTTGATTGATTCAGGTAGCACCCATAATTTTATTCATTGTAAGGTAGCCAAGGAATTAAATTGTTTCCTATACCCAGCACCAGAATGTCAAGTGATGGTTGCAAATGGAGGAACTATAAATTGCTCTGGAAAATGCCACAATATCAAGCTAACCATGGGGGAATATGTATTGACTAGTCCAATGCTTTCCATTCCTATGGGAGGTGCTGATGTTGTACTAGGAGTACAATGGTTACAATCTTTGGAGATGGTAGCTTTTAATTTTCAAGAACTTTTCTTGAAATTTTTTTCAGAAGGAAAGGAAGTCGAATTACGGGGTATTGAAGGGAAGGCAGGAAGGATAATAAGCTCTAATGTCATGACAAAGCTTCTAAAGAAAGAACAACGAGGTGTAATTGTACAATTATGCTCACTAGAAGTTCCAACATCAAAATCATCTATTTCTGCAGATCTCCAACAAGTCTTGGACAATCATTCCAAGGTGTTTGAAACTCTCAAAGGACTCCCACCTATTCCTGATCATGATCATGCTATTCATTTGATTCCAGGAAGTGTTCCTCCAAACATCAGGCCTTATAGATATCCTTACTTCCAAAAGAGCGAAATTGAACGTATGATTGCAGAAATGTTAGAGGCGGGTATAATTCAACCTAGTCAAAGTTCTTTCTTTGCTCCCGTAGTATTGGTACACAAGAAGGATGGATCATGGTGAATGTGTCCGGATTATAGGGAGCTCAATAAGCTCACCATTAAAGATAAATTTCCCATTCCCGTGATTGATGAATTATTGGATGAATTACATGGAGCAATTTATTTTACCAAGTTGGATCTTCGTTTAGGATATCATCAAATTAGAATGAAGACCTAAGATATTCCAAAAACAACATTTCGAACTCATGAGGGTCATTATGAATTTTCGGTCATGCCTTTTTGCCTTACCAATGCACCTTCTACATTTCAAGGGTTGATGAATTCCATTTTCAAACCCTTCCTTAGAAAATTTGTGCTAGTATTTTTTGATGATATACTAATCTATAGCAGGTCTTGGAAGGATCATGTTGAACATGTTGAAAGGGTGATCAAACTATTGCAGGAGAAACAATTATATGCAAAAACATCCAAATGTTTCTTTGGAGTACAAGAGGTGGAATATCTGGGTCATATTGTATCTCACGAGGGTGTTAAAGTAGACCCTAACAAAATTAAAGCCATTGAGGAATGGAAAGTCCCCACAACCATAAAGCAGTTGCGAGGATTTCTCGGGTTAACAGGGTATTATCGCAAGTTTGTTAAGAATTATGGGAGAATAGCAGCACCTCTAACAACATTATTGAAGAAAGATGTATTTTCATGGACTCCTGAAGCAACTAAGGCCTTTGAACATCTTAAAGAGGCAATGTGCCTAGCACCGGTCTTAGCTATGCCAGACTTCACAAAAACATTTATTGTGGAATGTGATGCCTCAGGAAATGGAATTGGTGTGGTTTTAATGTAGGAAGGAAGACCCATTTCTTTCGAAATTCGTCCAATCAAAGGAAAGTATTTACGTAAACCTATTTATGAGAAGGAAATGTTAGCAATACTGCATGCACTAAAGAAATGGTGAACTTACCTAATGGGAAGACACTTCAAGGTAAAAACTGATCATGATAGTCTTAAACACTTTTTGGAACAAATACTATCGTTAGAAGAGCAGCAAAAATGGGTCACAAAGATGTTGGGTTATGAATTTGAAATAATCTACAAAAAATGAAAGCTTAATGTGGTTGTAGATGCACTCTCAAGAAAGAATGAAGAGGTGGAAGCATTGCTTTGTGCCATTTCTATTATCCAACCAGATTGGATAACCGAAGCAAGAGATGAATGGAAGAAGGACAAAGATGTATGGACCCTCATTCAAAAGTTGCAGCAAGATCCTAGTACATCTGATACATTTAGTTGGAAAAATGATTCCTTATGGTACAAAGATCGCTTATATCTTTGTAAGAATTCCCAACTAGAACAAAAGATTCTTCTGGAATTGCACACTTCTCCTTTAGGAGGACACTCAGGATTTTTAAAAACTTACCACAGGGTGAAGAAAGAATTTTTTTGGGATGGCCTTAAATCTGATATTCGAAAGTTTGTGGCGGAATGTTTGGTTTGCCAGCAGAACAAAGTGGAAACAATTAAGACCCCAGGACTTCTACAACCTTTATCCATTCCAAGTCAACGTTGGGAGGAGATTTCAATGGATTTTATCACAGGTTTACCTAAGTCCGATGGAAAGAGTGTCATCATGGTGGTAGTTGATAGACTTACCAAGTATGCACACTTTTGTGCATTATCTCATCCATTTAAAGCAAGTACAGTTGCTACTACATTTATGGACAGAATTCAAAAGCTACATGGAAGCCCAAGGGTTATTGTGAGCGACAGAGATCCCATTTTTAATGGAAATTTTTGGACGGAGTTATTTTCTTGTTTGGGTACTCAATTAGCTCATAGCTCATCTTATCATCCTCAATCTGATGGTCAAACTGAGATAGTAAATAAATGTTTGCAAGGATATCTTCGTTGTTTTGTATCCGATAAACAAACACAATGGGTCAAGTGGTTACCTCTCGCTGAATGGTGGTATAACACTTCCTTCCATACTGCAGCAAAAATGACCCCATTTATGGCACTTTATGGATATCATCCACCATCGATCACATCATCTTTAAGGGAAAATTCTAAGGTTCAAGCAGTGGAAGATCACATCGAGCATCAGCAAGAAGTTCTCCAACTCTTAAAGGATAACCTGAATTTGGCACAAAATCGAATGAAACAACAGGCAGATCAACATCTCAGCGAGAGAAGTTTTGATGTAGGAGATTGGGTATTTTTACGGCTACAACCATACAAACAAATGTCCCTCAAGCAAGCAAAGAAGGATAATAAATTATCGCCAAAGTACTATGGTCCTTACAAGGTGTTGCAAAAGATTGGTACTAAGGCATACAAATTGGAGCTTCCTGCTTCTTCACGAGTGCATCCAATTTTCCATGTTTCATGCTTAAAGAAGGTTATAGGTGAAAATCTTCCAGTTCAAACAATATTTCCAGAACTTGATGAGGAAGGAAAAATCATATTGGAACCGGAAGCGATCATGGAAACAAGAACTCGACAACTACGGAATCGATCAATTTCAGAGTATCTCATCAAGTGAAAGAACTTACCCACTGAAGATTCTACATGGGAGGATGAGAATTTTATACAGAAGCACCCAGAGCTACTCAAGCGTTGAGGACAACACTTTTTTGAAGGAGAGGGGCATGTTAGGTCCCTATATTACTAGTAAAGTCCCTTATTGTTATTAGTGTAACCCCCTTATTGTTATTATTGTACCCTTGTAACCCCCATTTTGTTATTATTGTGCCCTTAAATTATTATTGTTAGGTCGGCTAGAATTACATTGTGGCCCACTAGGATTACATTATGGCCACATGGACTCCTATATATAGAAAGGAGGTTTTGTAAATTGTATCATCCAAGAATTGTTCATTTGTGTAATGTATTGGAGGTTTCCCCCTCGAAGTGGCTTATTTCTAAGGCGTTGATATCTCTTTTCTTCTATTTTTGGAGCTGGTTACACAACAATAGTATATATGGCTTGCCACTTTGTAGCACCTCCATCTGCAGTGCAAACCGTATCTGAGACTATGGATGACATTTCTATATATTCCAATTCTACAACAGTTTGTTTGCCGTGTTTCTACATTACTTTTCATATGGACATGTCTTGAAGGAAAATCCCTATTTAAGACAGAGTAACAATCAAATTATGAAAGATATATTGAAATGACCAATTTTAAAATAAAAGATTCGGGAAGCAGCTGTATCATTAATTAGTCATAAAAAATCAATAATTGTTCGCATTGGGATGATAAAACATATTTAATCATTTCTGACACAATTTATTTTCACATTAAAACCTTTATTAAACCTGTCAAATCAGTCGCATCCCGCATTTTGAACCTGTTTTGTGAATTGAATTGCTTTTTGTTTATGCGATATGCGATTTAGTGATATTGCGAAATTGCAAAATCACCTGCATCAGAATATCGCAACATCAGAACTTTGGTAAGTACTATTTTAAGTTTTAAACGTATATCTGCGATGTGCGATTTATGATGTCGCTTGTGAAGTTCAAATCGCAGATCGCAAAATTGGGATTTCGTTGTTTTGTGCTTAAATTTCAATGGGAAAAGAATATGCGGGATGCGATTTGCAATATGGTGATCATAAGGATATGAAAATGGAATTTATAATTTTTTTTGTTTTTGTTTTTTATTTTATAAAAACAACAATGTTTTTGGAGTTTGAATTTTTTATTTAAAAATGAAAAATACATTTTAAGAAGGGTCCCTATTTATATTATCAAAATCCTTAAACTATTTTGAAAATAAAAATGGGGGGGGTGGGGGGTTGTTGCATAGCACAACAGGTAGAGAATGTTTGTTGCCTCATTATTCCAAAAATTCAACCCTACCACCATGAATTTCACCACAATATTATTTTGAGTTTTCCTCCCAAATTTGTCAATACATGTGTGACAATAAAAATATTTGAAAACATTGGGAATGCTTGTGGCAAATTCTTCAAGCAATTCTAAATCCGATCAGACTTGGCCTCTTAACATATGCCTAAAGTTATGTTGAGCTCAACACATATCAAGGTTTACCAAACAAGATAATCCTAGAAAGGAAAAACTTTCAATGGAATAATTTTTTAGATTATAATACACCTTTCCAATGTTAGAATAATCGACAAATCAAACATCTTTAGGATAGAAATCCTTAATTTGGAGCTCACCCAAATGTGAAAAAGTGACATAAATCAAAACCAAAGGGTTGGTACATGCCATAACAATAGTATCCAGATTATGTATATGATCAATAGACGTAAAATCAACAAGCAACATCTCCAAAGCAAGATATCGATCTTTGTCTAGAAGATGTAATCAAAGAATCGACTTGCACCCATCGCACACATCCCCCCAAAAAAAGAGGATGGAATTTACTTCTTTGGGGTTTGACTTGTTATACATGTGGCTTGGACAATCCATTTTTTATGTATCTTTGATTAGTTAATTAGAGAAGAGGGTGTTTTACCCCTCTGTGGCTATATATTAGTGGATTTCACTCGAAATATTAATATTTTATTGTAAGAGAAGTTGGGAATCTCTTTATAAATATAGATGTTCTTCCTCATTTGTAAATCATATTTGGATTGAAGGGTAAATCCTTGGAAAATTCTAAATTTTGTTTGGAGATCTTTTATCCTTTTCTTGGTGCTATGGATGGCTAGCTAGAGAGCTCTCTTGAACATGTTATTTTGTGTACACCTCTTAATCGAGGGATGTTCAAGGGATGAATGGATTTGTGGGTGATTTGATCAGTAATTAGTTTCCTCTTTTCCTTGTGTTTCATTATTGATGGTCATAAGTGATGTGTGTCTTATCTAGTGGTGATGGTGAACCCTATCTCACCTTGAATAAATCCCTTCTCAAAGATATTGGAGGTATCATAGTGGAGAATATTCCCCTAATCCTCTTGAAATTTATAAAGTAACTAGGGTGATCTAATAGGGTTTGTATAGGTCTACCTTAATTATGATTGTAGGGTTCATTTGTAGCATTCTAAAGAGGAGCCTTAGTTGACCCCATATGCCTAATTAAAAAATATTAATATATGATCTTTCCGTCACATTTCATATATTAAACTCTTTTAAACTGATTTGTTGGATTTACTCTTCAAAATCTCCTTTAAAATCATCACCCTAAAATCCTTGCAACCTTATCCTGGGAATCCCTCCTTCAACTAGAGGAGTCTTGACCTGGAGTGAAGAATGGGGTTGGTGAGCTAACAATGGCCAAGTCCCTCTTAATTGCATGCAAATTTCACTTGTGCTTTACTACTTTATCTCAAGAGGTGGAAGATTATTTGATAGTAATCCCTAAGAACAACTAATTAGAATCTAATGGCAACTTGAGCAAAACACCACTCTCCCCCGAGTGGATTAACCTTTCTCTCTTTAGACTAAAAAGATTCCTAGCCTAAAGGAATTCCATTATAATTAACTAATATTAATAATTGTAAAAAGTAATAGGCAATATAATTTAGTTAATTATTCGTATTTGATGTATATGGTTTCTTTAACTTAAATTAGAATTTCAAATTGATATAAAGCAATATATGAAAAGTGAATTGATTTAAGTTATGCACAAAATTTAACAACCTTATTTAATAAACAAAATTAAAAAATGTCAAATGATTAATAAACTCAAAAATTAAAAATAAATAAATAAATAATATCAAATAATTAGTAAACTCAAATTTGAAACAATTTGCCATTTCGGATCATAATAACCATTACACTTAACCAAATTCCAAGTTACAAAGCACTTAACCAAATTCGCTGAGATTGACCACAATTCGCTGAGTCGTGTATTAGATTATAGATTGTGAATTTAAGTGCCCAAAATAAAAAATGTGAAGGATCATAAGTCAACTAATAGTAGCAAATTATATAAAGTTCAAACCATGGAAAGATAGCTCATCATAAGATTTATTTTAGATGTTGAGAATCATTTATGTGAAGTGAGATTATTGAATGCCGACAAATGAATGAATAAGAATCTAAACTAGTATTGACATAACAACTTAGAATGTTAACCTTCGGCCAAGAATGTGATGAAATATTGATCACGAATCTGAAATAATGACTTTTAAAAGTTATTTTAAGGTTTAAATTTCACTCATTAGTTAGTTAGTCCAATTGACCATGAAATTACAAATTTATACCAAATTCCATTAAATATAAACCATCACTAATGAAATTGAAAATGTAGATTGAGAGAGCCAAATGCCAAGATGTAAAATCATAGATTTGATTCAGTGTACGAGTACGCTTCTCTTGAGCTTTAAATTAGCACATGAATTAATCCTTACATCAATCAATTTTAAAGAGTTTGTCTAAAGGAACAAAATTTATAAAACAAGTTTGTTTAGATGTCTTATTGCAATTTCCAACATTTTACTTATTAGATGTCTTATTAGTCCCTGCGCCCTGCGGTTAAGGTAGGGACAATAGCAATCGAAACCAATATACTTTATTAGTCCATGAACTTATTATTCCCTGCTTAAAATTTTTAAGCCATAGTTTTGTTATATATTATATTTTACCTATTTTCTTCGTCCAATTAAATTTTAGAATTTTTCTTATTAACAAATGAGGGCAATTTTCATCTTATTTGGCCTCATACCGAGGCAGGTATGAGGCTAAAGTTAAGATATAAATGAGAGACGATGAAACTTTGAGGCTTAGAGAAACTAATGCTAACATTAGTTCTAAACGTTAAATTAAACATTAAATGTTAAATGTTAAAGTGTTTAAAAACTATGTTTTCCAAAATAAAATTAAATTAAAAAGCAAGGTCCCTGTTAAGCTGCCACCACTTCTCTAAGCTGCCAATAGGTGTCGTACACCTTAACGCTTGCCATCATGCTAGCCAGCCATCAAGGTGTGAAGGCCACCGTTTGCATCTAAAGCCATCGTTTGCTCGATGCAAAGCTTGTAGAATCTGTTCGAATTCCAACTCAGTCCGCTGCTACTAGCTATTGAACTGGAAGAGAGGCTTGCTCGGTAAACTGAATCAATAGGTGTTGTGACCACCTTAGCTGCTTAGGTGCACTGTACAGTTGATGCTTGCTCGGTGATGCCTAGCTGTACTGTGCTTCTTTTCAAGCATGAAAATACATCTGGTTTATATTATGTACCAGAACAATAACCATATGAGCTGTACTATGCCTCTGCATTCGTCTCGGTCTCGGTTTCTAGATTTGGCCCAGCTTCGGAGAAAACTGCAATACAATTTTTTGGAGGTTATTCAGGTATCTTGCTATTCATACTTTAGTCTTTGTTTCAAACTATAAATTCATTAATGGCTATCCTACTGTGGAATACTGTCTTCTTTCAAATTATAAATTCATTAATGGCTATCATACTGTGGAATACTATGCAATCTGGAGGTGTATAGTTTAGATGGGACTGGACAAGTCTTAGTTACAAGCCTTAAGCAATAACATTAATGCACAATATGCACATCGATAACTGAATTTTAAACCATAACATTTGTGGAATTTAGGGACTCTGTAACTTACTGATAACCGCAAGTCATGGACGCCACTCCAAGTTTCTGTACCGTGGGTGGACAACTGTAGATTTGCTCCTACGGAGACGAACACCAATTTGAATAGGAAACTCAAATCATCTGGGTGCTTCATATGAGACACTGCTCATGCTACTCACTGCACCAACAAATTTTTTGCTGCCCATGCCAATATTTTCTCCCGAAATTCTATTGACTGGCATGCCAATGCTTGCTTTGGAACTTCTTTGAATCGTCATAGAGAATTCTGTGATGACAAGAGGCCACCATATCTGTCTTCTCTGTGCTCTCTCCAACCTTTGGAGACGCTTCAATTCATGATGAAGCACTTCTGTAATCGTTTAACTTGTCCGTGAAAAGCCTCTGCACAAACGAAAACCAAATGCAAATCTTATCAATAAGAAATGCTTAGTTAGAGCGCACTTGTAACAATGAAAGCAATCATTTCATGATTGCACATGCATGGAAAATGTACGAAGTTATAACACTTTCAAGAATAGAAAGGAGCAAGCCGCAATACCTGACTGTCAAGACCAGGGTAATTGCGAAAATTGGCACTAAGCCTTTTTAGAATTTCAGCAATATGTTTAGGATAATGACATGAAAAGGCCCGCGATACAATATCCCTGTGCATTACAATAGATTGTACATGACTGGTGGATAGGCCTAGCTTTTCAAGAAGATAATCCCCTCCACACATTATGCAGGGCAATCCAAATGTTATAACTGGCAGCAACAAAGACAATGGCACCACTCCTCTTATCAGAAGCATCAAATTTAGTAACACCCTTATTTACAAAGTAGGTAGAGTTTGTAAAAACATCTCACATTCTCCAATTGAAAGTAGGATTCGGCCGGATCTTAAAATGTTCAGAAATCAAAATTCCCAAAGAACTAACATATGGTTATTCTTTAATATACCTCAAATTTGATAGGCCCAAAAAATAAGTTTGCTTTCCAGGAAGCTAAGGAATCAGAACCCTGCACAGTGCATACACAACAGAAACCTGAAAGTAACCGCCTGCTGAACACCTCTAGGCACCTCTCATGGAACTTGTGACAACAACGGAGAAATTTAAGGCAGGGCCCCTTCTGACTAAAAAGACAGTGATCCTTAGACACTTCTCAGATCTCGTTACCCTTGAAAGGTCGTCAAGCACCCCCATCGAACCAGCCTAGTTTGCTGCTCAATCTAAACGTGACAGAAGGACGATATTCAGAATATTGTAACCTTTAACTTTAATGCCGTTGTGGGAGAAGGTAATGAAGAAGCCATGCCTATGTGTATGAGATTGAGAGGGAGACCGTCCATAGGTGGCATTTTCGTTTTAAGTTGCCAGAATTGTCCTCACAGTAACCTGCTACTCTCAATTAGGCATTCTTCCCTGCAAAGACATCATGATCATCGCCAGAATCCACAGCCATGGCGACCTTACTTCTTGTACCGTGCTACACACTTTGTGACCTTGGTGAACCAGAACCGTGGTGCTGTGGAACCGTGGTGCTTGTTTCCCGTCTGTTCCAGTGTGTGAAACTCTCGTATATCGCCATATTTGGAACTCTATTGCATACAGAACCAAAGCACAGTGGAAGTTCAGAGCTGATTCCTCCCGATTGGAACAGACTAACACTTCGAGCGATAGAGGATTGAAAATGGTGAAAGCTATGGTGTGTCGTCAAATATTAAAACTTGGTAATAGTGGCTTGAAACACATGGCAGTCATGCAAGGTATATTTACTTTATTTTTTATATTGCAAGTTTGAACAGTATTAAAAAAATTATATTAGCGAAGTTATTTCTTTTCATCTTTGCTTTAAAAACTTTATATTAGCTAAGTTAACCTGCGTGGCATGGATCTAGTCAGTGGTCAGGCGTGAAATGTTTGACTTCAGCTTTTTAATATCGTTGGGAATCTATAAGCATTTGATTTTAGGATTCAAACGATGTTTCATAGTAAAACTCTGATTTTGAATTTGTTTTAGGTACTGAGTAAATGGCTTCTTCTGTGACTGATTTTCATAGTTGTTCTTTGCATTCAGGGAAGGTAATTTGCAGAGTGCTGGGCAGTTTTAAAGATTGTTGCAGTGATTGGGTTGATTCTGGCAGGGTAGTTTTGGAGAAGATTACAAAAGAAGATATAAGTTGCAACTTACTGTCGGCAGTTGGAAAAGGTATAAGTTGTGGACAAGTTTTTGGGAATTTGGCTTCAAAATTCAACGGCAGGGACTAGCTGCTTCGCAGCCTCCATTGTTCTAAAATTATAACACCACGAGTAATGTAATGTCCCTTCTAATTACTCAAATTTATAAATGTAATTAAGAGTACTAATGTTGTGCAATATAAAATTTTACTTTATGTCAAACCATATTTTGGAGCAGATTATAAAAGAAGATATAAGTTGCAACTTACTGTCGACAGTTGGCAAAGGTATAAGATGTGGACAAGTTTTTGGGAACAAGTTTTAAATTGCAATATCAGGAAATTTTAAAGATTGTTACAGTGATTGGTTTGATTCTGGTGGGGTGGTTTTGGAGAAGATTACAAAAGAAGATATAAGTTGCAACTTACTGTCGGCAGTTGGAAAAGGTATAAGTTGTGGACAAGTTTTTGGGAATTTGGCTTCAAAATTCAACGACAGGGACTTGCTGCTTCGCAACCTCCATTGTTCTAAAATTATAACACCACGAGTAATGTAATGTCCCTTCTAATTACTCAAATTTATAAATGCAATTAAGAGTACTAATGTTGTGCAATATAAAATTTTATTTTATGTCAAACCATATATATATATATATATATATATATATATATATATAAAGAGAGTATATCCTACGTGGATCTCTATGCTTGGGAGACAAGTTTCATCAAGGGGCCGATATGAAGGGATTGGGAAAATTCTTATCATGTTGAAATTTAATTTTGTCGTGGATTTCCTTAATTTAGTAGTTTGGTTACCAACTGCAAGCAATTATTAGCTAATGGAGCAAGTGGTATTGGAATGACTCAGAGCATGGCCTATGTACCCTTATTTATTTTTCCATGAGTTAACCATGCAACCCAAGGAGAACCTGAAACACACACACATACGAGCAATAACGCTTATGGGGGGGTGGTAAGCAGCATTGGAAAACAACACATATAGAGTGAAAGGCTAAACATGAGAGAAGACACCTACGAGAATTGTAATTTGTCAACTGGGTGAACAAGACCTTCCCACATGTGAGTGCAAGGAAGTGACTTTGAATAAGAGCTCTGTTAAGTCCCTATATTAATAGTGTAGTACCTCATTATGTTAGTGTAGCCCCCCTTATTGTTATTATTGTACCCCTGTAACCCCCATATTGTTATTATTGTGCCCTTAAATTATTATTGTTAGGTCGGTTAGATTACATTATGGCCCACTAGATTACATTATGGCCCCATGGACTCCTATATAGAAAGGAGGTTTTGTAAATTCGTATCATCCAAGAATTGTTCATTTAAGTAATGTATTGGAGGTTGCCCCCCTCGGAGTTGGCTTATTTCTAAGGCGTTCATATCTCTTTCATTTTTGTTTAAGTTACACAACTATTTCATCGAGGCCTTGGGATTCTATGGTTTCACCGCCTCCAACAATCATCGTGGCATTTTCGCTATAACTTTTTTTCTACGAAGTTTCAGAAGCTGAAATTTTTAGGGTGCGAAGCTGAAATCCTGAGGAAGATTGTCTAAAAATTTTAGAGCTTGGTTCGCATAATTTTCGGAGATATCATCTGTGGAAGTTAGGCTTTTTTTCAAGCTCCTAAACAGGTCATCGTGGAATTTTCGCTATAAAAATTTTTATAAGAAGGTTCAGAATCTGAAATTCGTATGGTGCGAAGCTGAAATCCTTAGGAAATTCGTCAAAAAATTTCAGAGCTTGGTTCGCAATATTTTTGGAGATATGATCTGTGGAAGGTAGTGCTTTTTCAGGCTCCTGAATTTCATCTCAAAGAGGTGATCGTGGGAAAAGTTCAATAAATCTCTCTCTGGAGATTGGATTGGAGTGCCGTCAAAAGTGGTCGCAAGTACACAGCCTGTAGTTTCTTGGATATCAATTTCAGAGACAAAGAACAAAACTGTGACACGTGGAAAGTCGTACAAGTTCGCTCTACTGAACCAGTCCAAAATTAGGTCATTGTGGGAGATTGGACACAAATTTGTCTTGGAGAATCCAAATCAGGTCAGACCTGTGGCATTTGAAAGAAGCTTCAGAGGGCTACTACAGGGCTGAATTTCAGATATTGAAGATTTTCAATTACATAGATAATTCAATTTCAATATCGATCTCCTTAAAGCAAATAAAAGGTGTGTATTTGTTTTTTAAAATTGCATAACTTTTGTTTGAAAAAGAAGTTTGAAGTGATTCCAAGGGAATATTGAAGAATATTTATCAGCATTGGGTTATATAATGCCTCCAAAAAATAATTCCATACCCATAAAGCCCTCAGAAATCTATACAATGATGCATGAAGAGGAAGAATTGCAGTATGAGATATCAAAATTACAGTACCAAGTGCAACAAGTTTCGATCTTACGAAGAGCAATCGAAGATGAAATAGATGGTTTAAAAGAAGAAATGGAGGCTAAGTTGGATGGTTTGAAGGATAAAATAATAGCTAATATGGATGATAAATTAGTGGAAGATGACATCGAGCATCAACGACAAGTTCTCCAACTCTCAAAGGATAACCTAACTTTAGTGCAGAATCTAATGAAACAACAGGAATATCAACATCACATCGAAAGAAGTTCTGAAGCGGTCACAAAAACAAGAACTAGACAAGTACGATCAATTTTAGAGTATCTCAGCAAGTGGAAGAACTTTCCTGTAAAATATTCCACATGGGAGGATGAGAATTTTATACAGAAGCATCAAGAAATAATCAAGCGTTGAGGACAACACTTGCTTGAAGGAGAGGGGCATGTTAAGTCCCTATATTAATAGTGTAGTACCTCATTATGTTAGTGTAGCCCCCCTTATTGTTATTATTGTACCCCTGTAACCCCCATATTGTTATTATTGTGCCCTTAAATTATTATTGTTAGGTCGGCTAGGATTACATTGTGGCCCACTAGGATTACATTATGGCCCCATGGACTCCTATATGTAGAAAGGAGGTTTTGTAAATTGTATCATCCAAGAATTGTTCATTTAAGTAATGTATTGGAGGTTGCCCCCTCGAAGTGGCTTATTTCTAAGGCGTTCATATCTCTTTTCTTCTATTTTTGGAGCTGGTTACACAACAAGCTCACTAGAAGCCTATTAATTCATAGCCACTCAATGTGGAGGAGAGTCTTGAAGTGAATTGGGTAGGGACTAGAGAAGGGAAGCACTCAGGGACTCTTGAGTCAATGAAGAGCTCCCCTTTGTGTTATGTTGGCCTTGGATGGCCATATATATTGTGTTAAGAATCTTGAATCAGTCGTTGAAGTGCATTCTTTTAGCCTTGCAAGTGAAGGAGAGCGACCACATGCTTGTGATATTTAGTGACCCTGAGTGAATTTTTTCCCAAGGCATCAGATTTGGTTTTGAAGTGGCCAACTACAAGAAATATTGTAGTGTCAATGAGCCTAAGGTTGGGTGGAGAATTGCTTACCCTTCTTCAATTTCCAATAGCTTAGGTATATTGTTAATTTTCCACAATGTTCTATGTTACAATAATCGCTTAAAATAATTTCATTCACTTTCATTCACCCTAGTAACAATTAAGCACTTATTGATAGAACAGTAAACAATAAATGCATAAAAGAAGATAACCGAGCTCAATGAGACACGACGATTTTGGTCAAAGACCAAGGAAAAACCCCACACAGAGGAAAACCCAGAATCAATTCTTCTTCTTCTACTAGTCAGTCAATGTTCAACATGAGATACATAGTCCAATTATACATCCATAAAGTGGTCAAAGTCAAACCTTGAATTTCCAAAGTCAACGAAGTAGAAACCAATCCACTGAGAGAGAGATAGTCAAATACAGTAAAATATACTAGTTTACAACAAAGAGATGAAATTCGACCCATGGAGGTTCGGTCAACCACAGTCAACAACCTGCAATTTTTGGTCAAAGTCAACGGTCAAAATTGCCAAGAAAACTTCGGTCAAACCTGCAGAATATTAGACCTTATTTCCTTAGTAGAACTCTGTCAAAAAAATTCAAAATATTATGCAACTTTCAGTCAAATTCCACAATCAAACTCTGTGGTCATACCCTAGTAAAACTTGTGGTTAAACATAGAAAATGTGCCCAGAAATTTGTCAACGCCAAAGGTAATATTTTAGTCAAGATTTCATCTAAGTCTCCTTCCAAGAACTCAATCAAAACAACAGAGAAATAGCCCATTCAATGCAAGTCAACACTAGTCAAAAGAGAGAGAAATCGCAGAACAGAAAAGCTAACTCCTTGCTCCTTCACACATGTGGAATAGCTCTGTAATTTCAGACCAAACTTTCTGTTGTGATGTGTGATGATGATGCTCCAATTGATGGTCAAAAAATGTCTATTTATATGTGTTTTGGAAGGACAATTTCTATTTTTGTGGCTGACTTGAATACTTTGAGGTCAACTTGGTCAAACCCACAAAAATGAAATTTCCAACCCTAGTTGCCCAAATTTCAACACTAACTCTCAGCTAGGGTATTTTTGGCTGCACCATAATTCTCATCTCAAATGTACATGTCTCAACATAATAGAAGCTCATCTCATCTCATCTCATCTTGTCTCATCTCATCTTAGTAGAATAATGATGAATCAATCCATAGAAGAAGAAGAATGATCCACACAACAATAGGGGAGATCAATTTACCACAACTAAGTCCATGGAAATCATAAATGATGTTTGTAAAGATCACACACCCTATGTCCACTAACTGACCCTCACCCAATTTGATCCTCAGTGATCAAATGGTATAACACTTGCATCAAATACTTAAGGGAGATCAATTTACCTTAACCAAGTCCATGGTAGTCGCGTCTGACTTTGGTAAAGATCACACACACCTAAGTCTCCTCACCCACTAGCCAGAGATTGGTGGAAATCCTGACAAGTTTAACCAAGTCCATTGCCCTTAGTCAATAAAGGCACATGGTTACTTGCAAGTAGGAGCATACCAGAGCATGTACTTAGCCAATTCCATTGCTCTAAGGAGTACCCTCACACTTAAGAGCCTCATTGCTCATCCCCCCTCACCAAGTCCATGGCTAGTCGAATAATAGGGGAGAGCATATGATCAATGTTCTCGATCAACAGTGTTCCCTCTTGGAAATGGATACATTATCTTGCACTCCAAGTTTCTCTATGAATAATAAGAACTTCACTTTTTGCAAAGGCCTTGTGAGAATGTATGCAACCCTCTCATTTGTCGAGATGTGTTGGAGCCTCACTTCTCCTCTATGTACCATATCTCTGATATAGTGGTACTTGATTTCGATGTGTTTTGACCTGTCATGGAACATTGGATTCTTTGAAAGTTTGTTCTCATTTTGGTTGTCACGGTATATCACAGTAATATCTAGCACATGCTCAAACAACTCCGCAAAGAGCTTCCACAACCACACTACCTAACAACTAGCCATACTAGTTGCAATGTACTCTGCCTTGGCTATACTGAGAGTAACAGATTTATGCTTCTTTCTCATCCAGGAAATCATAGCCATCCCCAAGCTAAAACAACACCCTGATGTGCTCTTCCTGTCTGTAATTCTCCCAACCTAATCTACATATTTATATCCATGCAGTCTCAAATCATCGTCAGAGGTATATCTTAGTCCAAAATTCATTGTCCCATGTAGATATATCAACACATGTTTTGTGGCCACGCAATGAGCATGAAAAATTTCCACTATGAATTGGCTCAATATGTTAATAGAAAAACACATATACAACGTTGTGTTGGCTAGAAACATCAAAGCCCCAATTAGTTATCATTACAAAGAAGGATCTACTAGATCTGGTCCCACAACTTCACTACATAACTTCTTGAAGTTTGCCTCCATCGATGTGGCCATAAATTTGCAATCCACCATCCCAAATATTTCCAGGAGTATGAAAAAATATTTTCCTTGGCTAAGGAAAATATATCTAGGTCTTTGACACACCTTTAAGCCCAATAAATAGTGCATCAACCCAAGATATTTCATCTCAAATTAAGAGGCAAGCTTCCTCTTACACTGGATGATTAGAGGCTCTACTCCTGTCAATAATAAGTCATCAACATATAAAACCAAAATCAAATGCATACCTTGGATAACCTTGAAGTAGAGGTTCATATCGACACTACTTCTATTGAATCCCAAATTCATCAGGTATCCATCGATCTAAGCATACCAAGCCTTGGGGGCTTGCTTCAAACCACAGAGGGCTTTCTTCAATCTGAAAACATGGGTTTCCATGTCATGCTCCTTAAAGCCATGTAGTTGTTCCAAGTACACATTTTCCTTAAGTATGTGATGAAAAAAATTTGTCTTCATGTTCATTTGATGAAGACTCCAACCCTAATTAGCATCAAGAGAAATAATGGACCGAATTGTAGTGCATCGGCCAATAGGTGTAAATATCTCATCATAATATTCTCCCTCTTTTTGGGAGAATCCTCTAGCCACGAACCTTACTTTAAACTTATCAATGCTACCATCATCTACATGTTTAATTTTTTATATCCACTTGGAAGTCACAACATACTTCCCCTTAGGTCCCGGAACAACCTCCCATACATAATTTTGCATGATAGATTGATATTATTCGATGATTTCATCTCTAGAAACCTATTCCTTTACTACTTCTTTATAATTGCAACGTTCATACTGTATGATGTTGATCATCAATGCAACATATACCTGATATATGTGAGGTTAATTTCTCTCTCTAAAGGTGCCTCTCAGGGTTAAGTGTTTATCTACATCCTATAAAGTATCACAAAGCCACAAAGGTCTATTCCTAGTGGGAGGATCACAAGGAGGATAATCTAAAGGTTCCATAGGTGCCACAGGCTCATCTGCAAGGTCAGACTATGACATGGATGGCTCTGCATCTACATCCATAATATCATATATTATCTCAGTTATGGTTAGGATAGGAGAGCCCCTTTCTTTTCCAAGAGCAACATCTTCATCGAAGGTCACATACTGGATGATCTCAATGTTCCTCTCACCTAGTACATATATCATATAAGCTTTATAATTTTCATAATAACCAACTAACACACCTTTCTTTCCTTAATCCTCTAGCTTGGATCTCTTCTCCTTCAATACATGATAGTAGATAGGGAAGCCAAATTTTTTCAAATGTCAAACTTTCGTTTTCACATCCATAAATACTTCTTCAGGAGTCTTGTCTCCCAAGGATTAATGAGGACTCCTATTTTGGACATACACAATAGTATTTCTAGTTTATCCCCACAGAAACATAAGAAGCTTTTTATCATGAACCATGGCTTTGGCCGCTTCCAAGATGGACTTGTTCTTCCTCTCGGCAACTCTGTTTTATTGAGGGTTGTATAGAATAGTCACCTCCCTCTTTATCCCGACATATCTACATAAGTATTTGAATTCATTTGAATTGAACTCTCCTCCACTATATGTCCTATGTATTTTGATATTCTTTCCAATTTGATTTTCCATGGGACATATGAAGTCCATGAACATGCTAAAAGCTTGATCCTTGGTCTTAAAGTAGAAGTTCCAAGTTTTATAGAAGAAGTAATCAACAAAGATAAATTAATATAAGTACCCCCCAAGAGATATCACTGGCATGGGCACACAAATATCATAATGAATGAGTTGAAGAATATCTTTAGATATATTATTATTCCAAGAAAGGAATGGTCCCCTGACATTATTTCCACTCGAACATCCCTGGAATACACCTTCATGATCCACTTGAATCTTAAGAATCCATGAAACCATCATGCTCAAGTCAGGTAGAGCCTTGTAATGAGGGTGAGTGAATCTCTAGTGTCATAACTCACATTGACTAGTAGTGTCAAGGACCAATGATGGCATTGGTCATCCTAAAAATTTGTATAGACCTTCATTTCTAACGCCAAGTGTAAAGTCTTCCCTCAAGTTATATCTCCTTGGCCAAGAAAATAATCTTTCATTAATGAATGCAACTCTAATCCCTCTGTATTTCAGTGAACAAATGAGAGAATATTCTTCTTAAACCTTGGCACACACAACACATCTTTTATATGAATGGTTTGACTAGTCTCCAAATGAAAATAACCATAACCAAACCCTTTGAAAATATGAGTAGAATTATCCCCAAGTTTAATCTTCAAATTGGTCTCCCTCTCAACCAAATTTGAGAGGAATTTACGATACCTAGTAAAACGTCTAGATGCCCCACTATCCACCAACCAACTATCAATGCTATCTAAATATGAGCTAGAAAGAGCAGCAACAAGAAAATATTTAAATTTATTATTAGCAACATCACATTCATATCTTGTGTTTTTGGACCTATTTTGAAGGCATTGGGTTTCTTCAACACTTGCATGGGATGCAGGACCTCTTCCTCTCCTTCAATTGTTGAAGTTGTTGTTGTTGCCATTATTTTTGTTGTTGTTGTTGGGCCTTTGGTCATTTATTTTGTCATTATAATCTTGAGCTATGTGACCAAGTATTTCAAGCCTATAGCATTGGACTTTGGAGAATTCCCTTATATTATTTTTCAATGCTAGGGCTATATTTTTTGGCTTCCATTTGGAAGGTATTACTTTCCCTTTTACTTTCTTCACATTGGTTGCAAAGGTTGTAGGTTCTCCTTCTTCTTATATTTGAATCCTTCCTCTAGAAATCGACTTGGATTCTTCTTGAGTAATATTTCCCAAAATCTCATCAAATGTAGGGAGTTCTTTTTTGCAACTAATGCTTATAATGAATGTCTCCTAAGACACGGGGAGTCCTTCAAGGACCATATACACAAGCTCTCTATCAGGTATGACTTCTCCAATGGAAATAAGTTGATCTCTTATTTTAGTGATCCTCATGAAGTAGGTTGTAATAGGTTCAGACTTGTTAATATTGATGTCATGAAGTTGAATCTTTAAAAAAATGACCTATATGAGATTGTTAAACTCTTGCATCCTAATCAATATGTCATACATCTCCTTTGAATTCTTCATCTTGGACACATAGGCGATGATATGCTCTCTAAGAGAGTCAATTATGATCTTATTAGACTTGATCTCGCCCTTCTTGTACTTGGACTTGACAGTGTCATTTTCATTCTCAATAGGTTCAACTACTTGGCCCTATACATACTCCATCGCATCATTCTCTTCAAGGGTAAGATCCAATATGGCCCTCCATGCTTCAAAACAAAGTTGGAGGCATGATTCTGCTTCTCTTCAATATTGAAGTAGGAGGTAGCCATATTTTATAAGAGAGTATATCACCAAAAAACAAAAGAAGTGTCTCAAAGGGGTGTTCTCTGGTCTCAAAAGGTTAAT
This sequence comes from Pinus albicaulis, assembly GCA_034641835.2. Classification (NCBI taxonomy): domain Eukaryota; kingdom Viridiplantae; phylum Streptophyta; class Pinopsida; order Pinales; family Pinaceae; genus Pinus; species Pinus albicaulis. The sequence continues at coordinate 785,351,801 of CM076574.1, forward strand.
CTTCACCTCAATCTTTGATCCATGTCAATTTTCCATAGTGTTCTATGTTGTAATAATAACTTAAAATGATTTCATTCACTTTCATTCACCCCAATAACAATTAAGTAGTTATTGATATAACAATAAACAATAAATGCACAATAGAAGATAACCAAGCTCAATGAAACACATAAATTTTGGTCAAAGATAAAGGAAAAACCCCACAAGGGGGAAAACCCAGTATCAATTATTCTTCTTCTATTAGGAAATCAATGTTCAACATGAGATACATAGTCCAATTGTACATCTATAAACCATTCAACGTTAAACTTTGAATTTCCCAAGTCAACCAATTTAATGAGAGAGAGAGAGAGAGATAGTCATTTTTGGTCAAAGGTACATGTTTGCAACAGAGAGGCGAAATTTGGCCTATGGAGGTTCAGTCAACCACAATCAACAACCTGCAATGTTTGGTCAAGTTAATGGTCAAACCTGCCCAAAAAACTTCAGTCAAACCAACATAATAGTTTTCCTTCTTTCCTGAGTAAGAATTTGGTCAAACAAAGTCATAGTCTTTTGCAACATTCGATCAAATTCCACAGTCAAACCCTGTGGTCAACCTCAGAAAGTGTGCATAAAAATTTGATCAACGTAGAGAGAATATTTCAGTCAAGATTTGGTCAAATTCTCCTTCCAGGAACTCATTCAAAATAGTAGAGAAATAATCTTGTTAACACAGGTCAACGCTGGTCAAAAGAGAGATAAAATGCATAACAAAAAACATGAATCCTTTCAAGATTTTTCGAGCTAGGTCTGGAGCGTCTGTGCAGCCGCTCACACTTCAACCTCCTCTCACTGCTTCGATCCTAGCTGCATGGCCCCTCTGGAGTCCATCCCGGAGGTGGCTGCTCCTCCTGACCACACCTCAGTCTTCTTTGCACTCATGAACTCTTTTAATCCACCTCGACCGAGGCCTGCGATTTCAAAGTTTGTAAAAAAATTGGATGGAATCCAGGAAGTTTCACTGCCCCTTGCGATCCCTTGAATGGTTGCGCTTTCCCTCACAGAGAAAGAACTTATTGGGCAATTTACAGAACTTTGGTCGTCGTCAAAAACAACCCATAAATGGGTAGAGCACAACTGGTTGGACAAAATAAAAGGGAAAATCTCTATCAGATTATGCAATAAGGTTTTTTTCACCTTTCACTTTGAGACAAAGGAAGACAAAGATCTAATCTTTAGAAATGGGTCATATTTCATGGATACCAGGGGGATCTATTTAAACATATGGACACCAGACTTTGATCCTGAACTAGACGTCCCTAATGCAGTCTTAGTGTGGGTCTGACTTCCTCATCTCCCCCTTTACTGCTAGGGGGATGATTCTATAAGAGAAATTGGGAATGTTGTTGGTAATTTCATGGATAGAAGAAATCCAAATGAAAACATGCAAGTCTGCGCAAGAATTTGTGTGGAGGTAGACTTGGGGAAAGGAATTCCGACGGCGATCAAGTTGAAGGTGGACAACTGGATGCACATCTAGCAGCTGGAATATGAACAATTGTCGTTCAAGTGCAAGGTATGCCACGAATATGGTCATTTTTATAATAGATGCACAAAAACAATAGAGGTCGAAAAAACACACCCTGAGTCAGAATGTGAAGTCATAAAATAAAAATAAAATAAAAATTAAAAAAAAAAAATTAAAAAAAAAAAAATTGCCCCAAATGCCAGAAATTTTGGAACCTCAGCAGCTCACCATCCTCTCATTATGCAATCTCTAGCATCCCACCTCAACATGATCCCCCTCAGGTCCCCTTCCAAACTCCTGAACCCTCCCCCATCTCGTCCAACCCCTTCACCGCTTTGGCCTCTTTGGAAGAGGAACCCCCCCCCCCCACATCTCTCCCTCTCCACCTTCCCTTCTGAACCTCTCCCACAACCATCCCTTTCCAAATCGTGCCCCCCCCTGATCCTCAACAGAACCAACTTTTACTTGGATAGTTACCAAAAATGCAACAAAAGGAGTTGGGACCTATTTTGGAAACCTTGAAAAAACCTGGACCAGGAAGAAAATCTGCTAAACACCATAGGGATGAAGCAGCTTAGAAATACATCACCCTGGGAACGCAACATCCAATAGAGAACTCTATTGGAGGGCTAAACAACAAAGAAACAAGTTAACAAGCTACAAGAGGGAAGACAGGGTCTCAGCCTGCACTCCTTAAATAATGAAATCACTTACATAGAACTGTAAGGGATTAGGCCACCCCTCTAAAAACAATTCCATAAGAGATCTCATCAAACAGGAACATCCAGACATAAGTATTCTCTAGTAAACCAAACAAGGAGAAAAATATATTGAAAACACCATAAATAAAATCACAAATTACACAGGCACAGTAGTAGAGTCTAGAGGTGCTTCGGGAGGAATATCAACAATTTGGAATCAAAACTCATGGAAGAAGTTTTCAAAACTAAATGCATAAAATTGGATAAAATTTAAGCTTCAAAGCATCCAAGAGGATGTCACGATAACAGTTTATAACATATATGGACCAAATCACTATAGAGACAAAGAAGCTTGCTGGAAAACTCTACAATATGACGTGGAAGGGGAGGACAATAGCAACTTCATCATTGGAGGTGATCTGAATCTGGTTATACATGAAAAAGTGAAAAGAGGGGGCACTTTTACTCCTGACCCTTCAAGAGATCAGCTGGAGAATATCATAAGAGATCATGACTTGGTGGACATCCTCCCCAAGAATAGAAGTTTTACATGGAGTAATCGCAGGCTTGGGCCAGGGAACATCATGGAAAGATTAGGCCGCTTCATTATTGTTGTCTCCCTCATTTCCCTATTTTTTGTGGCAACTTATTCCATTTTTCCTTGCTCGACCTCGGACCACTACCCTGTCACCCTTGTCCTCGGTGAGAAAACAAACCTTGGGCCCCTCCCCTTTCGCTACAACCCTTTATGGAGTGACTCCCTTGAGGCAAGAACCATTGTGGAAATAATTTGGTTCCAGCATGTTGAGGGATCCCCAATGCATATATGGGAGACTAAATTAAAGCTTGTGCGCATAGCTCTCAAAGGTTGGACTAAATATTATTACAGATAACTAGAAAATTTCAAGCAAGACATGAAGAGAATGCTAGAAGAAGTGAAAAAGGACATAGATGACAAAGGGTGAACAAAGAAAAGAAAGAGCATGAAAAGGATTTGTATTGGGAATTATACAATTCAAATAGAAAAGAAGAAGAAAAATGGAGAATTAAATCCAGGAGCCTCTGGTTGCATGATAGGGATAAGAATACCTCCTTATTTCACAAACAGGAAACTGTCAAGATATCCAAAAATATCATCACATCCATATCTGATGATGAAGGCACCATGTGCACAGAACAAGCTGAAATAAAATCAGCAGCCCACCATCATTATAAAGGTCTCCTAACAGAAACAATGGAGGCGGAGGACTATGCTGATCTCTTGATCCACACTCCAAATATGATCACAGAAGAAATAAATGCCTTCCTAACCAGGGACATTGATGAAGGTGAAATCATCAAAGAAATTTGGACCCTCTACCCTGACAAAGCACCTGGTCCGGATGGATTCTCCATCAACTTCTATAAAACCTTCTTGGAGGTAATTAAAAAAACCTCATCAAAATGATCAGATGAGCTCAAAGGAAAAAAAATTTGGGGGCTTCACAAACTCGACATTTCTAGCCCTCATCCAAAAAGAGTCCCAACCTTCCACCTTCTCTAGATTTAGGCCAATTTCCCTTTGCAACTCCTCCTATAAAATTATCACCAAAGTCCTCGCCTCTCGCATCAAAACTTACCTTCCCAATCTTATCTCTGAAAATCAAGGTGGGTTCATAGCAAATAGGAAAATCACTACTCCATCTTGTTGGTCCAAGAAGTGATACACTCCAACATGAATAGATTGGAGAAGGGATTTGTTTTGAAATTAGATCTTTCCAATGCCTTCGACGGAGTTAGGCACTCCTTCCTTTACTCTGTCCTAAGGAAAATGGGCTTCTGTGAAGACCTCATCTCTCTCATCCAGGCCTACATTTCCACTCCTTGGATCTCCCCTCTAGTCAATGGGATACCTAGCTATTTTTTCCAATCCACAAGAGGCTTAAGACAAGGTTGCCCCTTATCCCCCTTCCTTTTCATCGTCATGGCAGAATCCTTCATTCAGGCATTAGACTACAACCAGAGAGAAAAATTAATTATATGTATCAAATTTAGTAATGGGGTTAAAAACATGAACCACTCACAGTTTGTTGATGACACCCTACTGATGAGAGGAGCCACTTTCATAATAGCCAGGAGATTCAAAATGTTGCTTGACAAATTCATGCACTATTTAGGAGTTTAGATCAATTATCTCAAAAGCTGCATATATGCATGGAATGAAACTATGAATACCATTCGTAGCATTTCCCAAATCTTCGGGGTCCCTTACAAATGGAGATGGAACCATTTTAATTACCTAGGGATGCCTGTAAGCAATGGCCCTTTAAAGGCAAAGGTTTGGAGCATCACCATAGATAAGATTAAGAAGAAAGTCCAACAATGGGGAGCTGCTTGGCCCAACCTGGTTGGGCATGTGGTTCTCTTAAAGGTTGTTCTCTCAGCTCTTCCCCTTTACCACTTCTCCCTGCTCCAAGCCCTTATCAGTATTCAAAATAAAATGGAATTAATCTTAAGACATTTCTTATGAAAAGGTGGTAAAAGCGAAAAAAGAAGAATTTCAATCTAGTAAAATGGAGGAAGGTAACAAATAAGTATGAAAATGGTGGTCTTTCTATTCGCATCCTTAAACTGTTAAACATTGCCTTCGAAGGAAAAATCGTTTGGTGTTTAATCACTAGGAAAAAAATGTGGTGGAAGCAAGTTATGGAATGGAAATACCTCTCCAATTCAAGGCAAAATATATTATCTCATCTCATCCCCAGCAGGCCATGCTCACGTATATGGACTCTCTGCAAGAAATCCATCCCCTTTCTTCACAACAACACCTCAAAAGTTCCTCATGGAGGCCGCAACATCGACATCTGGAATGAAAAAATAATGGGCAAGCCTCCTCTCTCAAATGAATCGAGCCTTCTGCGCATCCAAATGCATCATAGAGAGCTCGGGATCAACACCTTGAATCAAATCTCCAGTTGGGAAGAGAATAATAGCAATTGGCAGGGTTGGATGTTCCCAAATCTTCCCCCCCACCTCCTAAAAAACAAAGCTAAAATGGAAGGAATGCTTCATGGCGTTGCTCCTCTAGAAAAAAATGAAGAAGACAACTATAGATGGGACCCCTCTGGGTCTGTTTACTCCCTAAAATTGGGATACTAGGTTCTTCACAATGAACACTACCCTTCTCCTTCGTGGATAATCTGGAAACATGTTTGGAAATCTAAAGCTCTCCCTAAAATCAAAATCTTTATTTGGACCCTAGTAAAGGGAAAGATCTTGACTGCTCACAATCTGAAAAAAAGAGGCATTCAGGGAGCCTCTAGATACCCTCTATTCTCCACAGCTGAGGAGACAATACAACATCTTTTCATCGAATGCTCCTTTGCAAAAAAATTCTGGAACTCCCTCGCTGATCCCCTCTAGATCGAGATTGTTTCTAACTCCACAATCTCTGATTTGATTGCTAATTGGAAAAATAATTACCCTTGTGCAAAACAAGGGAAGAGTGTTGCCAATTGAATATGGGACACACTACCTTACGTTCTCCTCTGGAACATATGGCTCATGTGGAACAAAGTCATCTTCCAGGAGAAAAAAACCATGCATTAGGAAAGTGCAGAGCAAGACCTGGAGCCTGACTACTGAGACCATCCTAACCTAAAACAACTGTCAATTCAATATCAATGACTTGCAAATTGAGGAAAGACTCATATTCGAAAGAGTGCTTGACATCCTTCCCAGGTGCACCAAGCCTCCCACAATCCAACCATTCCACAAATATCAATGGAAAGTAAGGCTCAAAGATAGGGAGTTTATAGAATGGCTTGATGGGATGAGAAGACCCGCACTCTTCTTCGACGAAGCCTCAAAATCAAATCCTGGAATAGCAGGAGCTGGAGGTCACATCTTGGATGAGTAGGGAAACAATTTTTCCTCCTATGAATGGGGACTGGGTCAGTTCTCAAACATTATAGCAGAAGCATATACCTTAATACAAGGCCTTCAAATTATTAAGAGACACAATATTAAAAAGGTTATGGTTTTCGAGGACTTGGAAATTTTAATCAACATGATGTTGAACTTTGTTCTGTCCCCCAACATCACCCTCAGTATATTTTTCATCAAGTGCCACAACTTGAGTAATGAAATAGGGTATCTCTCATTCTATCACATCGTCAGATCCAACAACAAGATAGTTGATTCTTTGGCCAATAAGGTCTACCTCAAACCCCCTAGTCAACTCTCTTCCCAAGGTCACACCACCTACTCCCCTATTTCATGAATACTTCCCTCTGTGTGCTCTCTGCCATTATGATCTTCAGTGCCTCCCGGATTTTATTCTTGCGGGTCTGTCATACCCATCCCCTCCCTTGCACTTATCCCGTGACCCTATCCCCCCATGCATCCCTCCCTTCCCTATTCCTCAGCACTACCTCCGCTCCCTCCCTTCCTATTTATCCCACTTACCCTTCCTACGCAAACCATCTTTTATTGCTACTCTGCGATCATTCTGTCGCTCAGCTATCTCCCTGGAGCTCTCTGTCCCTTTTTCCCTCTGTCCCTGGTCCTCCATTATTTGTTTCCTATCAACACCTTTGTTTCCTCGACCCCTCCCTATCATAGTTGCACTCTTGCGCTCCCTCTCTGTAGTCAAAATGAGGAACGAGAATTGATTCCACTACTCCGACATGCAAGCAGAAATGGACCTGATCAAAGCCCAGCTGAAGATAATGCAAGAGAAGCATCAGGTGGACCCCCAAATTCCTCCAACACCAAGCTCAATATCTCTCAGAGCAGCTGAGGGGAGCAAACAATCGTCTCGCACACATAGAATAATCCCTGGAAAACCTGCGCTACATGGTGGATAAACGAATTTCCCAGAGCTCAAGCTCCAAAAATGTAGCCAATGCTAACCCGAAGAACAATCATGGCACCAAGGACAACTCAAATGCTCGGCAAGGCAACAGGAACTATTTTTCAATCCTCCAACTTTCATTTCAAATACCATGTCTTTTAAATTTAATCTTATGTTATTTCAGTTTTTTATAATTGACAAAGAAACAAATATGCAGCATAGTAGCAATAGTCAGCATGCAGGAGGTTCGTATTTTGCCATATCACCCCTCCTTGACACTCTAATTTTCAACTCGGATGTAATGGAGATTTCACTCCCCACTTTTTTTGGAATATAAATAGTAACCGACTTAAAAAAAAAAAAAAAAGATGCATCCTTTCTCCTTCGCACGTGTGGAATATCCCGGTAATTCTAGACTAAACTAATTAACATGATTTGTGATGATGATGATCCAAATGATGGTCCACGAATGTCTATTTATATGTAATTTGGATGGACAATTTCTATTTGTGGGGCTGACTTGGTCAAACCCACAAAAATTACTTGTCTTCATTATTTGCTGATGAAATTTACGACCATAGCTTCCAAATTTTCAACATATATTAGATAAGTGTATATACCTCTTATGAATGAAATTACACTTTTGTTCAAGGCCCGTGAATATTGTTATGTTGGTCGGTACACTTGCTAGTAAAAATGGACTTGATATGTATGTTATCAACATCTAATAAGCATGTATGAATTGAATGATTTATAATAGTTCAGGATCATGGCTATGATAGTTTTGTATGTATAATTTAATAATGAGACAAGCAAATATGTGTCATTCTGTGTCTCTAGTTTTTATTTCCTCCTTTGGATAAATTCTATGCATGGGAGTATACCTTTGGGGCATGTTTTCCATAAAGAATATAAAATGTATTATTGGAAATAATTATGTAAAGTTAATTTGTGGCATAATCTCTTCTTGTAATATGTTAGAGTGGTTGGTCATCCCAAACCAATTATGAGATGGAATAGCAGATATTGCACCCATGTTGAGTGTGAGAGAGATTGAAGGTCCTCTTCTATTTGAAGGTTCTTCGGTTTCCTTGTGAGAAAATCTAGAATATTGGCTACCTATGTGTGAGAAAAATATAAGTTTGAGGTGGGAGAGATTTCATATTAAGTGATAAAAGACAAGCTATTTAGTTGAGTGAAGTAGAATATTTGGCCACAAACCATTTTTTTGCCTTCTTCTTGGAGATTCTTGAACAAAGGCGGTTCCGTTGAGAGGTTATTATAAGCTAGAGAAGACTTATGAGTCTTCAAGATTCTTTGGGGGTAGTATCAACCCTCTCGAAATAATTTTCAAACCATAGAATGGGATCGGAAACTCTATTAGAGTTTGTGGAAATTCAAGAATTAGCCCTTAATACTTTCAAGGGTGGATGTCTTTGGCTCGATCTTCGGTCACATGGCCATTAGGGTATCGTGACCAAGAGCTACAAGAGAAAGTGGTTGTCATGCCATTGGAATCAATTTACCAAGCTATTAAGCTTCAAGTTCATTGGGCGCATGATGATGTGGATCCATCATAACCTTGATGTTGAAAATTCTCAATAAGTCCATAATTTTACGAAGATGATTACATCCCATGTCATCTTTCATCGACTGATAGATATATGTTTTTAATCATGGTGAATAAGTAACTCTTTGGAGTAATTTGGGATTTGAGTAATCAAGATTGGTACTTAACCTTAGCCCTTGGTCGTTTGGTTAATGAGATATATGTCTAGGGAATTATCCCAAATGGGTCCATGAGCCGTAATTTCTCAAGTATCAGCCTTTCAGCTCTCACTAGTTAGGAGTACCTTAGATTTAATTGGGTTGATCCCCTGATGCTAATGGAACCCTTATTCTTTTTGAATAATGGAACGGTCTAAATTTTTCATTTGATGGATCATGGATTAGGCATAAAGTGATTGGTAACCTATCGAGGCCAACCCTTTGTGATCTCGCAAGGATATCAATCATTAACAAGTCCATTAGTTGATAAGATATTTCATGTCAATAGGAGTCTGTGTCAGACATAGGGTGTCATGTTGTCGGGAGGTTGGAACTTCTTATATTGGCTTGACCCCCCTATATTAACAAGAGAGAAAACCCCATCAGTCTACAGATAGGTAGTTTTAGTTACCAAATGGAATTATAACAAAGGGTGTCATAGACAATAAGGCAAGGAATTTTAGGATTCCTCCTGAAACTACCAATCTCAATAAGGAGCAATACATGGTGATCCAATTGAAGTGGAAAAGGCTACCACATATGTATGACATAGAATTACACCATGACGACATGTGGGAAAGAGGGTGCCACATGTCTACCCTGTGTAAGTAGTACAAAATCCAAATGGTGTTATCAGTTCAACTCTTTAAGTGGGAAAAACATTGTGCCCAAAGCCTATATTCATACAAAACTTATATCATTGCAAATCTCTTAACAAGTAAAAGATGATGGTGATGTTAGAGATGAATTTTGAGGAAGTTGGAGAAGAGAAAATTCTTATAGCCCCATCTCCATAACCTAAATATGGAGATCAAGTTCAAATAACCCATAGTTGTAATCAGGTATTAGGGGGTTGGTATGTTACAAGCAAGGAGTTAAATATGAAAAAAAAATAAATGAGGATTAAACACATCCACACATTGATTTGCTATGTAAGAAAGCCTATTGAATCCTTCAAATCTATTTTTTTACTTAACTTGATATGTAATTATATCTAAATGACAACATCATTTGGAGAATATAAACAATGGCAATATGCCAGGTTGAACTTGAGAAAATTTAATCAAGGCATCTCCCACTAGAAACAAAATTTGCACTCGAAGCGATAAGTGTCTATATAATATGAATTAGAGAAGTACTAGATCTAAACTATATCCATGTTTTTTAAAATTTAAATTCAAAAGCATAGAGCATTAAATAAAGCAAACTACCCAAGACTTAGGTAGAAAAAATATGAATTTGCTTTAAAAGACAAATCATTCTTTGAAAATATATGAAATTAAGGAAAATAGATTTGCATAACAATTTGATAATGGAATATTACTATCAAAAAATTCAGATGATGTAAGTCAAGAAAATAATTTAAAATAAATGAAATTTAATGACGTTTTTGGTTGAGAAAGGGAAGATCAACGCTTAAAATGATTCAAGGTTTATGGGTTCAAATGCACACAACTATTGAGGGTATTTCATTAAAATATATAAGGTTGTTATAGGGATTGAAGCTACAAGCTTCTAGTAGCCTAATTTTGAAAATTAGAAATGCAAAAGTAAAAAGGAAGGGATTCACTAAAGGGAACTGCAAAACCAAATTAGCTATGGAGTGACCTTATCTAAGGGGATGATCAAGGTGGATATTGGTGGTCACCCGCCTATTCCACTTGGGGCCCCACCATTGTCTCTTTCAGTTTTTCAGTTTCGGCACAACTTACTATTTTTAGCAGTTTTTCGGGTCCTGAACTTCCGGAGCCGTTTTGAGGCCCTAAACAACGTTTTTTTTGGGAAAACAGGGAGCAACATGGGTCCATGGACCGATGCTACTAACTCAAAAATTTTATTTCTCGGATAGATATTTCTAACGAGGTATGGTACGCGTCAAATGAAGATCGTATGCCAAAGTTACGTCCTCGGGAAGTTGAAACACCAATTTACCCAAACGGGGCCCATAGTTTTGGCACTTCATCTCCTAGGGTTAGGGTTTTGGCTGTTTAGGATTTCCCATTGTTTCTAAATAATAAATAGGCCCTCGAGCCTCATTTTAACTCATTTAAAAGGCTTTTAGCCGCCACATCTCTTCTCAAAGATAGCTACCAGCGCCCTAGCTAGTTTTATTTCCATTTTTTCTGTAAGCAAATTTCAGTTCTTTGATATTAATGAAATGAAGTGTTATTTCTGCTGAATCTTTGTATTTATGGTTATATGTTTATTCTGTTGTGTTCCTACATAAATCCGGATCAGTGGTATCAGAGCGGTCTGTTTTTTCTCGATCCTTCTTTGCATGTCCCCAAGGAGGTCGGGGTATAAGGAGTTAGGGCTCGATCTGGTGGAACCTTTGCAAGATGGGCCTAACAAACCCCGATGGATGCCCATGGGGGACAAAAAGAAAGATGAGGGAGTAGGAGATCCTATCAACATATTGCTCGAGGAGGCCCCTAAAAAACAAAGGAACGCGATGATGGATAACTTTGCCCAGATCCTTCAACGACTACCCACCGGCGGCACATCTGCATCCAACAGCCACTCTGGAGGTGCGACTCATTTTAAGGTACAAGTAAATTTTGACATTCCCATATTTAAGGGTCCAAATAGATGTAGATGTCGTAGATAGATGGTTGAATCTATTAGAAGGATATTTCTCAGTTCATGACTTTTCTGACAGGGAGAAGATTATTTTTGCACTCCTCAAAGCTGCCCCCCATGTCAAGGACTGGTGGGAAAACCACTATGAGAAAAAGAATGAGATAGAACCCTCTCTGTTCTCGGTCATACACACTTGGAATTCTTTCTGAGACGCCATCAAGGAACAATACTATCCCGTGGAGAGCTATGAGGACAAGTACATACAATGGACCACGCTGTGACAACAAAGGAATCAATATGTGCATGAGATGACGAATCTGTTCCATACCCTGCACACCAAGTTGGGTATCAAAGATTCAGAGAAAAATATGGTGCTAAAGTATCGTAGTTGTTTGCACAGATACATTCAAGAGGAAATGGAGTTCCTTGACATCTCCTCGCTTGGTACGGCATACCGGTATGCTGCCAAGATTGAGCATAAATTCAAACAGAAGAAGAGAGACTTTGGATCTACGAATCAAAAGCAAGGGAAAGGTGCTCCCAAACTGCAGAACAAAGGACAGAGCCAAGGCATGGTGACTCAAGACAACTTTTTGAAGCCACAAGAAAAGAACAACACCGCAAAGCCTAAGAAGGAAAAGGGAAAGTGGTGTGAGTTCCATAAGAGCTCCACTCACAACACAAGTGAGTGTTGGGCCAAGCAGTCGCTGGTGGCCGAGATGAGGGCTTCTAAGTCAGATGCATGCTCTGAATCTAAATCAAAACCTGACAAGGGGAATGATAAAGGGAAACAGATTATTGATGCGGAGCCCAACGCCACTGTTGCCACTATGAATATCCAGAAGGAGGAACCGGAAGATCCAGAGGAGGAGGAACGTCTCTTCTACTCCCAAATGTGGGTAAAGGGCTCCCTAGTACAGTTCATTGTAACAATGGGAGCAAAAAGAACCTCATTTTAGTAGACACCATGAAGTGGTTGGGCTTGCCGACCACAGCTCACCCACATCCATACACCATCGGGTGGTTTCACCAAGGACGAGATCTCCGCGTCAGCTAGCAGTGCCGCCTTCCCTATAGCATCAAGCCCTTTACGAATGAAGTATTATGTGACGTTGCTCCTATTGATGTTTCTGATGTATTATTAGGACAACCATACTTGTGCAAGCGTCATGTTGTGTATGAGTCTCAGCCTTGCGCTGTTATTTTTACTTTGGGAAATAAGTTGTACAGGATACCAGAGGTACCACCTCCTGCCGCTATCTCTTTGGTTATTGCAAAACAATGCAATAAGCTCATTTCCCAAACCAGGAAATTTGTTTTCCTGATGATCCGCCCCCAGGGCAAGAAGAAGACTATGGCCATGACCTCCAGACAGGGCTCCTCTACATGACAACAACAAATGGATAAGGTTGTGGAGGAGTACAGGGACATCTTCACCTCACCCAAAGGGGTTCCTCTGCACTATCAAGTCAAGCACCCGATTGATCTAACCTCGGGTGCATTGCTACCCAATGGACCGACCTATCGGCGATCTGTTCTGGAGAACAATGAAATCAAGAGGCAGATTCAGGAGATGCTGCAAAAACGTCACATCCGACCAAGTTCATCACCTTGTGGGAGCCCGATCGTGTTGGTATAGAAGAAGGATGGGATGTGGAGACTTTGTATTGAATATTGGGTGCTGAACAAGATCACTGTCTGGAATAGGTACTCAATCCCATAGATTGATGACCTTCTGGACCAACTCAAAGGTGAAAAATATTTCAGCAAGATCGACTTCAAGTCTGGGTATCACCACGTACCAATGGAACCCTCGATGTGTGGAAGACTGCCTTCAAAGCCAAGGAAGGCCTTTTCGAATGGCTGGTCATACCTTTCGGGTTGAAAAATGCTCTCACAACCTTCATGAGGTTGACGGATGACATCTTGCGACCATTCACCAACTCATTTGTATTGGTGTACTTGGATGACATTCTGATCTTCAGCCAGACTTGGGAAGAGCACCTTCACCACATCTGACAAGTCCTCCAAACACCGTAGCAACACAAGTTGTGTGCCAATTTGGAGAAGTGCACTTTTGGCATGACCCAGGTTCAATATATGGGATACATTTTTGATGAAAGGGGGGTGCATGTGGATCCAACCAAGATCCAAGTCATTCGGGATTGGCCAGCCCCAACCACTATAATAGAGCTTCGCAGCTTTCTGGGTCTTGCTAATTTTTAACATAGGTTCGTGTTGGGATTCTCTCATATCACTTGGCCCTTGAGTCAAGTCACCAAGGGAGGAGTGAGAGAAAAATCCTTTTGGTCGGAACCTCAAAAGAAGGCGTTCACATAATTGAAAAATCGCCTCTGTTCTGGCCCAGTGCTCACATTACCAGACTTGCAACAGCCATTTGAGATCGAGACAGATGCCTCTGATTATGCTATTGGGGCAGTTCTTACTCAACAGGGACATCCAGTGGCATATCACAGTGAGACATTGTCTGACACAGTTCACAAGTATTCCACTTATGACAAAGAAATGTATTCCATTGTGCAAGCTTGTCGACAATGGAAGCATTACATTTTGGGGAAGGAAACAATCATCCACACAGACCACTGGCCCCTGTAGTTCATACAGAAACAAGGGAAGTTGCATAATGATCGTCGTCAGAAGTGGTCCACATATCTGCAACAGTTTCATTTGAACATCAAGTACAAGAAGGGTAGCACCAATAATGTTGCAGACTGCCTCAGCCAACCACCGATCGTGGCGCTCACCACCGTTCTCAACTCTTGTGGGCACGAGACTTCTGATTGGTTGCTTCTCTACGAGAGCGACCCAGAATTTGGCCACGCTTACAAGGCACTCTTGCGGGGTATGCAAGTTCCAAATTTTCACCTCCAAGATGCAATTTTATGTCACTTGGGACACCTTTGTGTTCCTTCAAGCGAGCGTGCCAAGATGATATGGGAAGCACACTATAGTTGAGTCACTGGGCGTTTCGGGGTCGATAAAACAGTAGCAGTACTGTAGAAGTATTTCTATTGGCCGAACCTTCGAAAGGATGTCGGAAAGCACATCAGATCCTGCACTGCTTGTGCCATTGCCAAACCGACCATCAAGAAGCAAGGCCTATATACTCCGCTACCTACCCCTAGTCGCCCTTGGGAATCCATCTCCATGGATTACATGTTGGGCTTGCCTTCTACTAAGCATGGAAATGACCGTGTTTTCGTGGTTGTCGACAGATTCTCGAAGATGGCCATTATGGAGGCCTGCAAGAAGAATATCACAGCAGAAGCCACTGCTAAACTCTTCTTTGAACGAGTGTGGGTGCACTTTGGGATCCCACAGTCTATCATATCAGATCAGGATAGCAGGTTCCTCAACACATTTTTGTCCAGCCTCTGGTCAATACTGGACACCAAGCTCACCAAGTCCACCGCGTTCCATCCCCAAACAGATGGCCAGACAAAGGTCGTCAACAGAATGATTGTACACATTCTGCGCATGTACAATTCAAAGCATCCACGCACATGGGACAAGATCCTTCCCTATGTAAAACATAGTTATAATCGGTTGCAGAAGGAGCACCTCATTGGACCCCACTGCAAGCTTCACCTGCTCCTATATGGGCCATACACCATCACCAAGGCTGTAGGGAAAAATTCCTTCGAGCTCAGTATTCCACCATTCCTTGGTTTGCACCCAATATTCAATGTGGACCGCCTTCGTCCTTACTTCCCACCTCTATTGGACACCTCTGACATTGCAAAAAAATTCACACCAATAGAGTTAAACCCGGACTACATGGAACAGGCCACCACAGATTGTATCATGGAGATGAAAATCAAGAACACTCGCCAAAATAAGATCCAACTATATCGGGTTGTCAAAGCTGGCCAACTCCTGCACCAAGGAAAGTGGTTCACCAGGGACCAAGTTCAGCAAAAATTTCCTCATCTCATGGAGGAACTTAATGCAATGGGGACCATTGCTTCCTAAGGGAGGAGGAATGATCCAGGTGGATATCGGTGGTCACCCACCTATTCCACTTGAGGCCCCACCATTGTCTCTTTTAGTTTTTCATTTTCGGCACAACTTACTATTTTTAGCAGTTTTTCGGGTCCTAAACTTTTGGAGCCGTTTTGAGGCCCTAAACAAAGTTTTTTGGGAAAACGGGGAGCAACATGGGTCCATGGACTGATATTTCTCACTCAAAATTTGTAGTTCTCGGATAGATCTTTCTAACGAGGTATGGTACGTGTCAAACGAAGATCATATGCCAAAGTTACGTCCCTGGGAAGTTGAAACACCAATTTACCCAAACGGGGCCCATAGTTTTGGCACTTCATCTTCTAGGGTTAGGGTTTTTGTTGTTTAGGATTTTCCATTGTTTCTAAATAATAAATAAGCCCTCGAGTGTCATTGTAACTCAGTTCAGAGGCCTGTAGCCGCAACATCTCTTCTCAGAGATAACTACCAGCGCCCTAGCTAGTTTTATTTCCATTCTGTCTATAAGCAAATTTCAGTTCTTTGATATTAATGAAATGAAGTTTTATTTCTGCTGCATCTTTGTATTTATGGTTATATGTTTATTCTATTGTGTTCCTGCATAAATCCGGACCAGGGGAGGAACTATGCTTATACTCACTGAGGAAATCCTAGGATATGATTCATATCTCTTATGAGAAATTAATAATAATTCAAAAGAAATTTACCTTCTACAACGAATCTAAAAAACTATTTATGGTCCTATGTTGATTTTGTCCATCTACACCTGTAAATCAAGGTCTCAAAATCACTCCAACAAATTTTCACCACACATGAAATAGTTGTACAAGCTTGTACAAGCATAATCACAAACAACCCTTAGAAAAATAGTAGTAACTCTTTATTTCAATGATATCCATAAACAATACAAGGAGAAAGATACTCTTATTTATAGATGAAGAGCCTTTAGAAACCTAAAAATAAAATAATACTAGATGTATAAAAAACTATCCTCAACATAGTAAATCCTTCAATTAAATAGAGAGGATGATGCCAACAATAAAAAAATTAATTAATTAATAAAAATAAAATAAAAATGGTGGACTAGAGGCCACATGTACAACAAGATAAGATATACATCTCAACCAAGTGGATGACCTCCTCAAAATATTAAGTAGATATGTACATATAACTACTAAAATGCTCCTTGGGGAGGTTAACCTAGTCATCATGTAACAATCACCCCTCAATATTGTCACACATGTGGACCATGGATCAAGAGATGAGGTGAAAACCGTCAAAATGATTCCTCTAACTACCATAAAAACCAACACGTGTGAGAGAAAATTTCTCAATAGATGAAGTGCAACCCCAATAAATGCTTTAACTACCATAACAACCAACATGTGTGAGAGAAAAGGGCTCAATAGATGAAGTGTAACCCCAATAAATCCTCTAACTAACTCATGCATGTGCAAATAAATTAGTGTGCTCTCCGAAAAATGTGATATAACCATCTCAACCAACATAACTAAATAACACACGAGACAAAATATACTAGGAAAGTGGGGAACTCTCCCTAAATATGCTCTAGGAAGCACATGTGTATGATGATGTGGAAGCCTTGCAATTGTGTCTAATTCATATGTCACAACAATCAAGGTAGTACACATATACTAATGCATGTACATATACCATAGTGCAGATGCAAGGATAGCAATTTAGATACATGTATAACAAGGTAATGTCATGGATCCCAAGGTAGCATCACAAATCCCAATGCAAGTATAGAAATATTCAGGCAAGTACACAAATCCTAAGGCATATATTCAACTTTAAATGCAAGTACATGGATCCCAATGAAAAGTGTGTACCCATAGTGATGGGTCTTGATATATGTGTCATTTATTCATAAACATCAAATGACATCTCTTAACTTAAATTTATAGGAATATACATGGATCCCAATGCATATGTGTAGCTCCTGATGCAAGTACACGGATACAAATGTTAAGGCATCCACCAATAGTGATAATTCATGACTTGATATATGTTTCATTAAGTGATAAAAATCAAGAGGCATTTCCTAACTTTCAAAACCTCATTTAATTTTTACATATTTGCTAAGTTCAACAATGGTGGGAAAAACATTAACCTCGGTTACATGTGACAACTCCTAAGACAAAGAGGTATTTCCTAGGAAACTAAGTTAAGAGTATGTGATGCAGTGGAATTTGATGATAAGAGGGAGGGGAACTTCATGAATTGAATCTCATAGCCACACACAATGTCTTTAAATATAAATCCACATGTGTTCCTTTAAAGATGAGGAAGCGCTTAACATTGATCTACTATTCCTCGGCATTGTTTCATACTACCCCTTTTATTTCCATTTTCTTTCTTTCTTCCTTTTCATTTGGTCTATTTTATTTAGATATCTGTTGTTAAGTATGGGACTATTGAAATGTTTTCATTGATTCCAAATCCATAAGGACGCGTCAAAGAAAGGGGGATTTTTTCGATGAAGGAATCCCACAACAGAAGTACTTAAACACTCCAAGGTCAATCATATTTATAGTCAAAAGAAAAATAAAACCTTCAGAAGATTCTTGAAAAAGGTTGTCAAAGAAATTTAAAATGCAAAGGAGACATACATAATCATATGGCCCTCTCTAAGACCTTTTTGGTGGTAGGTGGCATGTTTTCTAACTCTTCATGGTTGAAGAGAAATGAATTTTTGAAGGTATACATATGGAAATTATCCCCCTAGCTAATGTCATCCCCCTCTTCAACTCAAACCTTTTAAGGATATGTTAGGCCAAAATACCCCCACATCCAGTATAAATAGGGCACTCGTGTGGCTCAATAATAAATTAGATCACTCGTTGAGATAGAAAAATGAATTTTGAGGTGAGCACAGGGTCGATTTGAGTCGGAAAGAACAAGTTTGTGAGGAGAAGAATAAGGACTCTATTCCAGAATTTACTGGATTGAAATTTTTACCTATGTTTCTTTTGAGTAGGTCAAGCCATTTTATAGGACAGGTTGGTAAAACCCTTTTAACTGTAGTAGAAGTTGCAGTGATAAAAATTAAACCGAGTTCAAAAGGACTATATATATGTGTCTATGGTCATGAAGAAGGATTTGAGCTGCCAAAAGGAGAACCATTACAAGGATATTTAAAGACTGAGTCTAGTGAAGTTAGTGTTAAGGAAGTTGTTAACTAAAGTAGTTGTGGTGTGAATGTGGTGTTAGGTTTGAGTCCTATTGTGGAAAGAGGTGCAGTAGAAGAGGTCTATAGCAAACCAAGCAAAACAGTAACAAGAGATCCAAGTCTATTGTTGGCTATCTCTGTGAGAACAAGACGAGTTAAGGGATATTTTATAATGAGAAAATATTTGAAGTATATTATTGTAGAAGACATGTAATTGTTTTAAGTCGCATTACAACAAGAGTTAAGAACATGGCTATTTGGATATTTTTTGAGGTAGGATTGTGGTTTTCATAAGGTTAGTTTTTAGTGCAAAGGTTTATAGGACACAGGAAGAAGACCTTTAAGGTTGTGAATGTTTTTTTGGTTCCAAGTTTTTGACAATCCATATGTAGTATAAATAAATCTACAGCGTTGAGAACAATTTGTCGAGTGGGAAGACCTTCTCTTTAAACATAGAATAAGCCCAATCAGTGAAAATTGAACAGTAAAAAACAAGAGTTGAGGAAGTTAAAGTTCCAGGTGGGCAGACCTATTTTGATCAAATACATAGAATTGACGTGTAGCACATCAAGTCTAAAGATCCAAGTTAAGGAGCCTAGTTGAAGAGAAAAAAGTGAATGTTTACAATTCAAGTGATTGTTTTCAAGCTTGAAGGCACAAACCTGAGGGTTGCATGGTTAGATGAAAACTCATTGAAAAATTTGTTAAGTACTAGAAGTTATTGATGATTGATCCAAGGAACAACTTGAAGACGTAGGTTTGTGCTTACAACTAGCTAACTTGGTGCTTAGTTGGGGGATTAGTGTCTCTTGTAGGTTGGTGCCTGCATTTGTTGAGCTAGTGCTCAACTAGGGGAATGAAATATCTTGTAGGCTGGTGCCTACATTTGATGTTTTGGTGCTCAACTAGGGTAATAAATCTCTTGTAGGTTGTTACCTACAAAATTTTTAAGTTGGTGCTTACTTTTTACGAGGAATTTTACACAATATTACAAAGATAAATTGTATGTTTATTTGTTATACAAAGATATGTGTTTCATAGCCTTGAGGGTTAGATCAATTGGTCGAGTCCCCATCGCTAAAGCACCTTTTCTATTGAGAGGTCATGTGTTCAATTCTCTTGACACCCTCGAGGTCAAGCTCCATGGTTGAGTCGACAAGAATTAATCCCTTCAGGTGGACCTTCCTGGTACAAATATTTTTTGGACATAACAGTCACAGATATATGGGGTCTAGGAACCAAACAGATAAAAAAAAAATTGTGCTTCATGGTTTATGTGCATGAAATGTTTTAAAAGCAAAAAACTGTTAACATTAATGAGATATTGATTCGCCCTACATCTCAATATTTCCAAAAAGGACTTAGGGCACTAGTCTTATAGAAAGGTGACATGTTGAGATTCAACAAGATGATGAGCTTAGTGAAAATTAAGCACATTCACTAAGTGGGGCTCGCAGGCTATTTTTAGGTGTATGTCTATTTTTAGACATGGTGAGCATATTCTATAAGTTGCGGGATGCTATTTGTAGATGGTTGATCAAGTTGGAAAAATATATTAAATTATATCTTTATAATATTGGGCGAAGTCTATTTATAGATCTTCAATCTAAAAATAGGTGCATGTTGATTATTATTAGCCCTTAATATTAATCCGAAAATAAAAATCAACTTATTCTCTTGGAGCACTTTACTTCAGTATACAAATTTGGAAAATCAATGGGCTAAAGGAATTATGCAATTCCTAGGGTTTAATGGTGGTTCATGCATGAGGACTCAGTTAGAATTGAAGTGGCAAAGTTATGACAAATTTGGAAGAGTAGTTACGAGAGTTGTTATTTAGTTTAACTCAGTTAATGGAGTTAAACTCAGTTGAGCTAGTTGTATCTTGTCTAACTGAAAGATACACTAGTGAGAGTTAAGTGAATTAATTAGGTAATTAATTCACAACTATTAACTCACTAACAACTAAACAGAAACAACACTTAACTACAGTGCATGTCAGTTCCAGTGGAGACTCAGTGGAGAGATAGGTGAAAGGGTGAGATGGACTATCCGCTGTGACTATAGTGATGCATTCAATGCATCAGACACACATTGGATTTTCCAATGAGGATTGCGCAGTCAAGGAAGGTATATTCGAATTCATTCAGGGGTCTTCTTCAACAGGGATTGCGTAGTGGAGGCAGGTTGTCAGGTGGCAAGAAATTGGTGCATAGATATGCAGATTTCTGCATGACAGTGTGTAATGATTGTTGATTGTACTGAGAGCTTGATTTACTAAGCTTTGTATGATATTATTGCATAATTCCATTGATATACATAATATATGATAGTTGGGGTTTTAATCTTTAAGCTTTCCCATTAAACAACTGTGTTATGTGCAGTTGAATTTATTCACATGTGTTTGCAATTGAGTTTTAAATTTCCGCAATTTTAATTACTGGAAGGATTATGTATTTTGCAAGAAGATAAATATTGTGAGATCAGGAGGATCTGGTAATACATCAGTATTAATAAATTTCTACATGGTATCGGAGCAGTTTTGATTACTGGAGATTTCAATTGTGAATAATTGTTGAGTTTTGTGTTGGTGGACAATTCAAATTTTCTACTGAAATTTCTTGGTGCGACAGTTGAGTATTCATTGAAATGTCTTTCAATGGGTTGCGATTGGAGTATTCCATTGATGAAAGCTCTAATTACATATCCTAGAAGGATAGGATGGAGGCAGTTCTTGAAGATAATGGACTGAATGATTTCATCGATAGCGATGTTCCTAAGCTTGGTTCTAGCAATGCTGCATTACTTGACACATGGAAAAATAAGGTAGCAAAGACAAGAAAAATTCGGTTGGAAGGTGTGAAGGACCATATTGTGTCAAGCCTTCATGTTAAATCCACTCCATTTGCAATGTGAAAGGCTTTGACAAATATTTTCCAAAGCAGAACTGACCAGAGGAAGTTTGCGTTGAAAGATAAGCTCAGAAAAATAAAAATGGAGAAGGGCGACAGTATTCCAAAATATCTCACAAAGTTTGTCCAATGTAGGGATGAAATGGGAAGTGTGGGGATTACTATTGATGATGATGACTTGGTGAGCCTGGATCTCCTTAGGATTCGGAAAATTTGGCATAGCTACGAAGAATCTGTCAATGGACGGGAGAAACTGCCGGGTTGGGAGTGACCTTGGTCGGATCTTGTGCAGGAGGAGATAAGGCGAAGTACCAGGGATGGCTCTTCATCAAAGAATGATGATGAAGATAATTACGCTTTGGCTTCCAAAACAAGGAAAGGGAAGGGGAAGAAATTCCACTCAAAATCCGAGGCTAAAGGCAAGAAGTTGGATTTGTCCAAAGTGAAGTGTTTTCACTGTCACGAACATGGGCATCTCGCCACTAACTGCCCATAGAAAAAGAAGAACAAGAAGGTTGTTGGAGCTGCAGCTGGAGAGGCCTTAACCTTGCAATTTGAACTTGATTTCTCTTTGATTTCATGCTTGGTTTCAAGCACAATGGGATCGGTGTGGTATCATGATAGTGGTATGGATTTCCATATGACAGGAGACAAGGAGTTTTTTAGTGACTTGGAGGAGAAGGATATCCAAATGCATATAGAGATGGGTGATGATGGTCGATACAATGCGATCGGCATTGGGACCATTACCTTTGAGCGGGAGTCAGGTAATCCATGTTTGTTGAAAGATGTTATGCATGTTCTAGATCTAAAGAAGAACTTGGTCTCGGTCGCAATGTTGGAAGACATAGGTTATGATGTTGTTTTCAACGATGGAAATTAAAAGCCTTCCTGCGACATAAAACAATGGGTCAAACCAAGAGGATAGGGATTCGAGTTAAGAATCTCTACAAGCTAGAGGTAGATGGTTGTGCTACAATGATGGGAAAATCAGAAGAAGTGTTGAGCCATGATGAGGGTGAATTATGGCACAGGAGATTGGGCCATCTTCACCATGACGCTTTGAATATTTTGCAGTAGAATTCTACTGGACTTCCCAAGGGTACTCTTGCACAGTCAGATCAGTGCAAGGGACGTACTATGGGTAAGTTTGTGAAGACCACCTTTCATGAGAAGGAGAACCGTGCTTCGGTGACCCTGGAGAGAATTCACACAGACGTGCATGGACCTTTCTTTGTTGCTTCAACAGCAAAACACAGGTATTATGTTATTTTTGTTGATTATTATTCTCATAGATGTTGGATCTTCTTCATGCAGAAGAAGAGAGAAAATTTCTCAAATTTCTGTGAGTTTAAAGCATTGGTGGAGAAGGATTCAGAGAAGCAAGTGAAGGCTCTACGAATCGATAATGGTGGTAAATATATCTCGAACGAATTCAAAGACTTCTGTAGAAAAGAAAGAATTCAAAGAGAACTCATAGCGCCTCATAACCCATAGCAAAATGGGGTCACGGAGAGGAAGAACAGAATGATCGTGGGTGTTGCACGAGCTACGCTGCATGACCACGGCCTACCAATGAACTTGTGGGCAGAAGCATGCAACACTGCGGTTTATGTGCAAAACCGTTGTCCTCATATAGTACTTGGCATGAGTACACCTGAAGAAGTTTTTACTGGTAAGAAGCCTGATATTTCTCATTTGAATATTTTTGGCTCATCTGTTTACATTCATGTGACAAAGGATGCCAGGACAAAGCTGGAGCCGACTGTAGAAGTTGGGATATTTGTGGGGTACACAGAAACACCCCATAATTATCGTGTGTATTTTCCAAATAGTCGAATGACTGTGGTGCGATGGGATATAAAATTCAATGAGGTGAAAGCCATGAAGTTGTCGCTTGAGAGGGAGCTACACTTGCATGCAGAGGAGGAACTTCTTGTTCCCAAATATGAGCCTCTAGATGTGGATCAACCACAGGAGGAGATTCATGGAGTGGAGGAGTCCACTCATGCTAGACCAAACATCAGAACTAGCAGAAAACGTACCACAGAAGCTGAGAGACTAAAGCTTGATGCGCCACAGAATGTAGGAGTCCCTACATCACAGTGTATACAGAGACAGACACCTGACCGATTTACTGGATACATGGCTCTTATGAGAAAGTGTGTCATGACAGAGCCATATTCTTTTAAAGAAGCAGTCCAGGAGCCCACATGGGTAGATTCCATGGTGGAGAAGTATGACTCCATTGTCAGAAACAGTGCTTGGGAGATTGTTCCAAGGTCGATAGGTAAATCAGTTTTAGGATCAAGATGAATCTACAAGGTAAAGAAAGTTGTTAATGGGAGCACTGACAAGTATAAGGCAAGATTTGTTGCTCGGGGATTTTCACAGATCGAGGATATTGATTATGAAGAAACCTTTGCCCATGTCGCACGGTATTCTTCCAGAAGGACCATCCTTGCTCTCTCAGCATAGATGGGTTGGCACATTCATCAGATGGATGTTAAGATTGTGTTCCTTAATGGGATCATTGAGGAAGAGGTGTACATTGATCAGCCTAAAGGATTTGAGATCTTCAACAGCAATTCGCATGCGTGCAGAATCAAAAGATCGTTGTATGGGCTGAAGCAAGCACCTCGTGCTTGGTACACATGGATTGACAACTATTTCACTAGACTTGGCTTCACCAAGAGTGAGGCGGAGGCAAACCTGTATCAAATTGTGGTGAAGGGTAAGCTTTTAATCATTGTTCTTTATGTTGATGATTTAATACTAACGGGTGATGAGCAGTGGATACACTCATGCAAGGCAGATCTTGCAAAGGAGTTTGAGATGAAGGATTTGGCCCTTCTTCATTATTTCCTTGGATTGGAAATATGGCAGTGAGAAGGTGAACTGTTTGTGTCTCAAGGCAAGTATGCTCGGGAGATACTTGGTAAGTTTCACATGGAGGACTACAAGCCCATGGATACTCCTCTTCTAGGCAATTGGAGGAAAGAGGATGCTACATCAGCAGAGGTAGTGGAAGCCATTGTTTATCGACAGTTGGTGCGTTCGCTCATGTATTTATTTAATACAAGACCGGACATATGCTATGCGGTGAACCAGCTTTCACAAGCGATGGTTAAGCCTACCAAGCTATTTTGAAAGGCAGGAAAGCATGTCCTGAGGTATCTCAGGGGCACATCTGAGTATGGTTTATGGTACAGACAGACGGATGAGGTGAAGTTGCATGGCTTCAGGGATGCAGATTGGGCAGGCAGCCAACGGACAGAAAGAGCACATCAGGAGGGGTTTTTAGTATCGAATCTATAGAAGTTTCTTGGTACAACAGGAAACAAAGATCTGTGGCAGTTAGTTCAGCGGAAGCAGAATACATGGCAGCAAGTCAAGCTGCATGTGAGGCTATCTGGATGAGGAAGATCTTGGTCGGTTTGTTTGGTTCACATTTAGATAGTACAGGGATACATTGTGATAATCAAAGTTTCATTAAACTCTCAATTA
Organism: Pinus albicaulis; assembly: GCA_034641835.2. NCBI lineage: Eukaryota > Viridiplantae > Streptophyta > Pinopsida > Pinales > Pinaceae > Pinus > Pinus albicaulis. The sequence continues at coordinate 785,376,807 of CM076574.1, forward strand.
ATCCTGTGTTTCATGATATATCTAAACATATTGATATCTGGTATCATCATATCAGATTTTGTGTGTATCGAAAGATCATGTTGCTTCAGTACATTCCTACGGAAGATCAGGATGCAGACATTCTGACGAAGGCGCTCAGCAAGAGAAAATTTGAATACCATAGAGGCAGGATCAGAGTCAAAGATAATCCCTATCTTGTTGAGAGGGAGTGTTGAGATTCAACAAGATGATGAGCTTAGTGAAAATTAAGCACCTTCACTAAGTGGGGCCCGCAGGCTATTTTTAGGTGTATGTATATTTGTATACATGGTGAGCATATTCTATAAGCTGCAAGATTCTATTTGTAGATGGTTGATCAAGTTGGAAAAATAAATGAAATTATATTTTTATAATATTGGGCGAATTCTATTTATAGATCGCCAATCTAAAAATAGATGCATGTCGATTATTATTAGCCCTTAATAATAATCCGACAATAAACATAAACTTATTCTCTTGGAGAACTTTATTTCAGTATACATATTTGGTAAATCAGTGGGCTGAAGGAATTATGCAATTCCTAGGGTTTACTGGTGGTTCATGCATGAGGACACAGTTAGAACTGAAGTGGAAAAATTATGACATAGTTGGAAGAGTAGTTACGGTAGTTGTTATTGAGTTTAACTCAGTTAATGGAGTTAAACTCAGTTGAGCTAGTTGTATCTAGTCTAACTAAAATATACACTAGTGAGAGTTAAGTGAATTAATTAGTTAATTAATTCACAACTACTAACTCACTAACAACTGAACAGAAATAGCAGTTAACTACAGTGCATGTCAGTTCCAGTGGAGACCCAGTGGAGAGATAGGTGAAAGGGTGAGATGGATTATTCGTTGTGATTATAGTGATGCATTCAATGCATCAGACACACATTCGAGTTTCCAATGAGGATTGCATAGTCAATGAAGGTAGATTTGAATTCATTCAGGGGTCTTCTTCAGCAGGGATTGCGCAGTGGAGGCAGGCTATCAGGTGGCAAGAAATTGGTGCATAGATATGCAAATTTCTGCATGACAGTTTGTAATGATTGTTGATTGTACTGAGAGCTTGATGTACTAATATTTGTATGAGATTATTACATGATTCCATTTATATACATAATATATGATAGTTGGGGTTTTTAGCTTTAAGCTTTCCATAGGTGAGATGCACCCCCAAGAAATGCTCCAACTAACTCATGAATGTGCCAATAAATGAGCGCGCTCTCCAACAAATGTGATATAACCATCTCAACAAACACAACTAAATAACACATGAGACATAATATACTAGGAAGGTGGGGCGCTCTCCCTAAATATGCTTTACTTCCACTCAAAAGATGCTCCAAGAGGCATGTGTGTTTGATTATGTGGAATCCTTACAATAGTGTATAATTCAGATGTCACAAATACCGAGGTAGTACACATATCCTAATGCATATATACATATCCCAGTGCATAGACAAAGATATTAATTTAGATACATGGATACCAAGGTAATTTCATGGATCCCAAGGTAGTGTCACAAATCCCAATTCAAGTATATAAATATTGAGACAAGTACACAAATCATAAGGCATATATACAACCCCAAATGCAAGTACGTAGATCCCAATGCAATGTGTGTGCCTATATAAATGAGTAATTATATATGTTTCATTAAGTCATAAACGTAAAATGACATCTCCTAACTAAAATATTTAGACAAATACATGGATCCCAAGGCATAAATGCAACTTCTAATGTAAGTACAATGTCCCCAATGTCAAGGCATCCACTTATAGTGATAAGTCATTGCTCGATATATGTTTCATTATGTGGTTAAAATAAAGAAGCATTTCTTAACTTTCAAAACTCATTTAATTCTTTAAACATTTGTTAAGTTCAACTATGGTGAGGAAAACATTAACCTCTATTACATGTGACAGCTCCTTAGACTAAGAGGTATTTCCTAGGACACTAAGTTAGGAGTATGTGATGTGATGAAATGTGATGTTAAGAGGGAGAGGTAACTTCATGATTTGACTCTCATAGCCACACACAATTCCTTTAAATATGTCCATCTACATGTGCTCCTTTAAATATGAGGAATCTTTTAACTTTGAGTTTGTTGGGTGTGGAGCCTGATTATCATCCTGATTTAGAGTTCTTTGTTTCATTCAGATGTATACCCCTCCACGCAAGGGGACTTGTCCCCTTTGTGGGGGTTCAGGTGGGGGGCATCCCCCCCCCCAGCTGGGGGTCTTGGGGTAGCGCCCCCCAAGCTAAAAATAGATATAAAATTTCCTTGTAAAATATTGTAATTTTGTAGTCAATTTCGGTCATTCATTAGGCGGATGATCTGACGGTAGAAGTTGTGTTTAATTTAGGATTTTTTGCCCTAAAAGGTAACCCCTCTGTTGTATGAGGGAATTGCATTGTGGTTGTGTGTTGAGAATGTATTATGAGCGAGAAAGAGAAAGGGGAACTGTGTGAGAGAGTAGAGGATATTACATCGAATCTGCTATAGGTTGTGTCTCTTCATTTTGCTAGATAATATAAAGGAAGGACCAGTTGTTTCTCTGTGGACAAAGCCCAAGTTGGATGAACCACATATATTTGTGTCTTGTCTTGTTTTATATATTTTTTGTGTTTGTATTTCCGCATATTTTTATGTGTTCCATTTCTTTGTAATATATAATTTTCTAACAAAGTTACCATTCCTTGGCATTGTTTCTTACTACCCCTTTTCTTTCTTTCTTCTTTTTTCATTTGGTCCCTTTTCTTTAGATATGTGGTATTAAGCATAAGACTATTGAAGTGTTTTCATTGATGCCAAATCCATAAAGAGGCGTCAAAGCAAGGGGGATTTTTTTGATGAAGGAATCCGATAGCAGAAGTACTTAAGCCCTCCAAGGTCAAACACATTTCTAGTCAGAGGTAAAATAAACCCTTTAGAATATTCTTAAAAAACGTTTTCAAAGACAGTGTAAATGAAAGGGAGATCTACATAATCACATGGCCCTCTCCAAGACCTTTCTTATGGAATTTGGCATGTTTTCTACCCCATCAAGGTTGAAGAGAAGTGAATTTTCAAAGGCATAAATATGAAAATTATCCCCCTAGCTAATGTCGACCCCCTCTTAAAGTCAAACCTTTTAAAGATAAGTCATCCCAAAATGCCCCCACATCTAGTATAAATAGGGAACGTGTGTGGCTCAATAATAAATTAGATCACTCATTGAGCTAGCATAATGAAGTCTAAAGTGATCACAAGGTCGATATGAGGTAGAAAGGTTGAGTTTGTGAGGAACAAAATAAGAACTCCATTGCAGAATTTATTGGACCGAAATTTATACCTCTATTTCTTTGGAGTAGAACAAACTTACCAACTTAACAAGAACTATACCTTACCAAGTTCTCATTTTTTTAGAGGTCACATCAAACCATGATTTTCATGCCAAAAATCACCTTTTTTTAGAGGCATATTTTTACCACTTTAAATTTTCTAATGTATTAAGTATGAGCATTTTTTTTGTTAAATGTAAGTGCTTTTCATGCCAATTTTGAAAAGTGTTGATGCAACATTGATCTATTTTCGAGGCACATATTTTGACACTTTAAATTTTCTTATGTATTAAGTATGGACATTTTTTTTAAAGTGTTGGTCATTTTCATGATGATTTTGAAAAACGTTGATACAACATCAACCTTTTTTTTTAGGCATGTCTTTAACACTTTAAATTTTCTTATGCCTTAAGTATGCACATTTTTTTAAAAATGTTTGTTATTTAACCATTTTTCAAGTTGTCATCATCTTATTTTTTTCGTCCCTAAAAATGTTTGTTTTTTAAATGTTTTTCAAATTTGTGTTTTTGTTTTTCTTTCCAATATTTTTTTTTAAATAAATTTTTTTGCAAAGTTAAAAATAATAATAATAATTTCAATTTTTTAGAAATTAAGATTTTTTATACATTTATATATCATTAATTAATGTTTGAATACAAATAATAATTGTCACTAAAAATATAATAATTTTAAATAATACACAAAAAATACAATTTTTTTCATATAAATGTAATTAAAAAAATGCACATTTCGAGACCATTTCGCTAAAAATGACATCTCAAATACAAGATTTTTATGGAAAATTTTGACAGGAAAGTTAAAAAATAGCAAATTTCATGAAGTTTTTATGAATTCTATGTCTAAAATGAAAATGTTTGATTTTTTGTCCAAGGGGTTTTGGATAGACAGTGATCGAGTTCTATGTTAAGGTATTGCTTGATGCGAAGTCATCGGTTCAATTCCACACCCCGATCGAGGTGATATATTGAACACGATGATGATGTAGTCCCATCAAAAAGCTTTAAAAAAAATGTTTGATTTTTTTTCAAAAAATAATAATTCACATAAATATGTAAAAATAACCAAAAAATTAATCAAAACAACTTTATAAAAATATTAAAATAGCACATTCAAAAAAAATTTAAAAAAAAAAAAAAAACAAACAAACAAACAAACAAACCAACTTTTAAAATAAAAATTTGAAAGAAAAAAACAAACGAAAATGTTTAGCCCCAAAAAAAAAATTGTGAAATTTAAAAAGGAAAAAAAATAAAAAAATTTAAAAAACATAAACATAAAAAACAATTAAAAAAAAAAAAAAAAACAAAACATTAAAAACTAAAATAAATAATAAAAAACCCACATGGGTTTGGTTCGATGGTGAAGAGTGTGTTGTTAAGACACTCGTGATGAAAAGGTCATCGGTTCCAATCCCCCCGTGGGCAAAAGATCCAGCCATGATAAGGGCTAGTGTGGTCGAAGTCAGGTGCGATCCCCGAGTGATTTTGACGGCTTAGATGCCCCTCGGTCGCGATTTCTCAAACCATATATTTGGCGTGAATTCATCTCAGGTCCCACAGTACTAAACAAACAAAAAATAAATTAATTAATTAATTAACTAAAAAAACAAAACAAAACACAAATTGAAAAAACAAAATAGTACTGAACAAATAAAAATATTAAAAATTAAAAAACATTGAAACTATATATATATATATATATATATATATATATATATATATTCCATAGAAAAAATTCTTTATTCATATTAAATAACAAACCAGCCGCAAAGGGTTTTACACTTGCTCCTTGAGTTGTATTATCTTGATGGATTCTTAAAATTGTCGCCATATATAGCCTCTTTACAAAAATTCTGAAACATAATAAAAAATAGGAAAATTATTTTCCTTATTTCATCCTTTGTGGTATATATCGTGCTTTGAAGTATTTTTGAAACACATATATAACAGACTCTTCCTGATTCATAGGAAAGTGTATCATAGGCAAATCATAAAAAGCTTTGCTCAAACAAGTATAACTTCCTCCGCAGCAGAGGAAGTATCCATATATATATATATATATATATATATATATATATATATATATATATATATATATATATATATATATATATATATATATATATATATATATATATATGGTTAGAGTTGACTCAACTCTTGGCTCGCCTGGGTGGTGCCAAAGAGTCATGGGTTGGGCAGTTAGAGTGACATCATGCTCTAGTTATCCATCCCATGATTGTATTTTGAGAATTGACCTCGCTCACACAGGCTATGTGCAGACGAATTCACTTTGGGGAATCGGGGTAGCCACCCAGATAAGCGAAGGGTTGACTTGGCCCCCAACCACACAATATTTTATTTTTTTTTTCTTAATTGTTTAATTTTTGGTTTTTTTAGTATTAAAATTTGTTAGTTTATTTATTTATTTTTTAAAGAAGTTTTTTTGTTCATTGTTTTTTTTTCTATTTAAATTTGTTTATGGTTTCTTATTTTATTTTTATTTTTTATTTTTTTAAATGTTTGATTAATTATGCTTATTTTCAAGTGATTTTTTAATAAAAGGGAGATTGTTAACTGCGAGAAAATCATATTGGTTTTTTTCAAAAGAAGGAAGTTTTCTATGTATGATCTTTCTAACAACAACATTGAGTCAAACCTCTTCATTATAGAGCTTCAGAAAATCATTTTTTCTAATCTTGCCACCACAATTAGCATATATCTCTGCTACAAATATTTTCCTAATCAATACCCTTTAGTATATTCTCTTGCTTAGCCTTCCATTGTTGTGAAACCATCTCCAAAAATAGAAGAAAAGAGAGATCAACGCCTTATAAATCAGCCACTTTGAGGAGGCTACCTCCAATACATTAAATAAATGAATAATTCTTGGATGATACAAATGACAAAACCTCCTTTCTATATATAGGAGTCCATGCGGCCACAATGTAATCCTAGTGGGGCCACAATGTAATCCTAGTTGACCTAACAATAATAATGTAAGGGCACAATAATAACAATATGGGGGTTACAGGTACCCTCATAACAATACAAGGCACTAACAACAATAAGGGACTATACTAGTAATATAGGGACCCAACATGCTCCCTCTCCTTCAAAAAAAGTGTTGGTTCCCAACGCCTTGAGTAGCTCGGGTGCTAGAGGCTCATCATCCTCCATGAATCTTCAGTGGGTAAGTTCTTCCACTTGATGAGATACTCTGAAATTGATCGATTCCGTAGTTGTCGAGTTCTTGTTTCCATGACCGCTTCAGGTTCCAATATGATTTTTCCTTCCTCATCAAGTTCTCGCAATATTGTTTGAACTGGAAGATTTTCACCTATAACCTTCTTTAAGCATGAAACATGGAAAACTGGATGTACTCGCGAAGAAGCAGGAAGCTCCAATTTGTATGCCACAGTACCAATCTTTTGCAACACCTTGTAAGGACCATAGTACTTTGGCGATAATTTATTATCCTTCTTAGCTTGCTTGAGGGACATTTGTTTGTATGGTTGTAGCCGTAAAATACCCAATCTCCTACATCAAAACTTCTCTCGCTGCGATGTTGATCTGCCTGTTGTTTCATTCGATTTTGTGCCAAATTCAGGTTATCCTTTAAGAGTTGGAGAACTTCTTGCTGATGCTCGATGTGATCTTCCACTGCTTGAACCTTCAAATTTTCCCTTAAAGATGATGTGATCGATGGTGGATGATATCCATCAAGTGCCATAAATGGGGTCATTTTTGCTGCAGTATGGAAGGAAGTGTTATACCACCATTCAGCGAGAGGTAACCACTTGACCCATTGTGTTTGTTTATCAGATACAAAACAACGAAGATATCCTTCCAAACTTTTATTTACTATCTCAGTTTGACCATCAGATTGAGGATGATAAGATGAGCTATGAGCTAATTGAGTACCCAAACAAGAAAATAACTCCGTCCAAAAATTTCCAGTAAAAATGGGATCTCTGTCGCTCACAATAACCCTTGGGCTTCCATGTAGCTTTTGAATTCTGTCCATAAATTTAGTAGCAACCGTACTTGCTTTAAATGGATGAGATAATGCACAAAAGTGTGCATACTTGGTAAGTCTATCAACTACCACCATGATGACACTCTTTCCTTTGGACTTAGGTAAACCCGTGATAAAATCCATTGAAATCTCCTCCCAACGTTGACTTGGAATGGATAAAGGTTGTAGAAGTCCTGGGGTCTTAATTGTTTCCACTTTATTCTGCTGGCAAACCAAACATTCCGCCACAAACTTTAGAATATCAGATTTAAGGCCATCCCAAAAAAATTCTTTCTTCACCCTGTGGTAAGTGTTTAAAAATCCTGAGTGTCCTCCTAAAGGAGAAGTGTGCAATTCCAGAAGAATCTTTTGTTTTAGTTGGGAATTCTTACAAAGATATAAGCGATCTTTGTACCATAAGGAATCATTTTTCCAACTAAATGTATCAGATGTACTAGGATCTTGCTGCAAATTTTGAATGAGTATCCATACTTCTTTGTCCTTCTTCCATTCATCTCTTGCTTCAGTTATCCAATCTGGTTGGATAATAGAAATGGCACAAAGCAATGCTTCCACCTCTTCATTCTTTCTTGAGAGTGCATCTGCAACAACATTAAGCTTCCCTTTTTGTAGATTATTTCAAAGTCATAACCCAACATCTTTGTGACCCATTTTTTCTGCTCTTCTGAAGATAGTCTTTGTTCCAAAAAGTGTTTAAGACTATCATGATCAATTTTTACCTTGAAGTGTCTTCTCATTAGGTAAGTTCTCCATTTCTTTAGTGCATGCAATATTGCTAACATTTCCTTCTCATAAATAGGTTTCTGTAAATACTTTCCTTTGATTGGACAACTTTCAAAAGAAATGGGTCTCCCTTCCTGCATTAAAACAACACCAATTCCATTTCCTGAGGCATCACATTCCACAATAAAGGTTTTTGTGAAGTCTGGCGTAGCTAAGACTGGTGCTAGGCACATTGCCTCTATAAGATGTTCAAAGGCCTTAGTTGCTTCAGGAGTCCATGAAAATGCATCTTTCTTCAATAATGTTGTTAGAGGTGCTGCTATTCTCCCATAATTCTTAACAAACTTTCGATAATACCCTGTTAACCTGAGAAATCCTCGCAACTACTTTATGGTTGTGGGGACTTTCCATTCCTTAATGGCTTTAATTTTTTTAGGGTCCACCTTAACACCCTCGTGAGATACAATATGACCCAGATATTCCACCTCTTGTACTCCAAAGAAACATTTGGATGTTTTTTCATATAATTGTTTCTCCTGCAATAGTTTGAGCACCCTGTCAACATGTTGAACATGATCCTTCCAAGACCCGTTGTAGATTAGTATATCATCAAAAAATACTAGCACAAATTTTCTAAGGAAGGGTTTGAAAATGGAATTCTTCAACCCTTGAAATGTAGAAGGTGCATTGGTAAGGCCAAAGGCATGACCAAAAATTCATAATGACCCTCATGAGTTTGAAATGTTGTTTTCGGAATATCTTCAGTCTTCATTCTAATTTGATGATATCTTGAACAAAGATCCAACTTGGTAAAATAAATTTCTCCATGTATTTCATCCAATAATTCATCAATCACAGGAATGGGAAATTTATCTTTAATAGTGAGCTTATTGAGCTCCCTATAATCCGGACACATGTGTCATGATCCATATTTCTTGTGCACCAATACTATTGGGGTGGAGAAAGAACATTTACTAGGTTGAATTATACCAACCTCTAACAATTCTGCAATCATACGTTCAATTTCGCTCTTTTGGACATAAGGATGTCTGTAAGGCCTGATGTTTGGAGGAACACTTCCTGGAACCAAATGAATAGCATTATCATGATCACAAATAGGTGGGAGTCCTTTGGGAGTATCAAACACCTTGGAATATTTTTCCAAGACTTTTTGGAGATCTGGAGAAATAGATGATTTTGATGTTGGAACTTCTAGTGAGCATAGTTGTGCAATTACGCCTCATTGTTATTTATTCATAAGATTTGTCATGACATTAGAGCTTATTATCTTTCCTGGCTTCCCTATTATACCCCGTAATTTGATTTCCTTTCCTTCCGAAAAAAATTTCAAGAAAAGTTCTTGAAAATTAAAAGCTACCATCCCCAAAGATTGTAACCATTGTACTCCTAGTACAATATCAACACCTCCCATTGGGATGGAAATCATTGGACTATTCAATACATATTCCCCCATGGCTAGCTTGATATTATGGAATTTTCCTGAGCAATTTATAGTTACTCCATTTGCAACCATCACTTGACATTCTAGTGTTAGGTATAGGAAACAATTCAATTCCTTGGCTACCTTACAATGAATAAAATTATGGGTACTACCTGAATCAATCAACATTACTACCTTTTTCTTCTTGATATGTCCTTCTATCTTGAGAGTTTGAGGAGTGGTAATCTCACGCATGCATTACATGATACTTGGCTTGATCTATTTCTTCTTCTTCTAGGGGTTGCTTCCCGGTATATCCCTTCTTTTAGTTTCTTTGCTCATTTTCTTCCTCTTCACAATCTATGTAAAATAATTTCTTCTCATCGCACTTATGACCTTTAGTGTATTTTCTATCACAACTGTAGCAAAGCCCTTTTGCTCTTTTTTCTTCCAATTGTTGTGGTGTCAACCTTGTAGGTTGTGGAAATCTAGGCGTAGCAACACTTCCTTCTTTATAGAATTGAGTGGTAGGCTTCCTCGTCGCCATAATTTTACATTCAACTTTTCTTGCCAACCTGAATGCCTTCTCTAATGAATCAGGTTCCAACACACGAACTTCATGTTGGATGTTATCCTTTAGAGTACCTATGAAGAGATCAATCCTGTGTTCCTCTGGAATATCAGTTACACTTATATTCAATTTTTGGAAGTCCTCAATGTGCTGCCCCACTAAACCCTTTTGTTTGAGATTTATCAATTGGCTAAAGAAGGTGTTGCTCTTTGTATCCTCATAATGTGCTATCATTTCCTCCGTAAAAATTGACCAAGTGACAATTTTTTTACGGGAGCAAGGCCATCGATACCATACAAATGTATTTTGTTCTAAATGTGAAGTTTCAATGTGTACCTTTTGTGTGTTTTTCACATTATTAAGATCAAAATATTTCTCCATCTATAGTATCCATGTTACGAGATCCTTCCCATCAAACTTCGTCATATCTATATTTGGAATATGGTGGTTCTTCCATCCAACATTAGAGTTTGTGAAATCACGATTAACGTATATTTTATTCTCATCATGAGTTTCTTCTACTATCTTTTCACCATTAGGAATCATTTCTTGTATCAACTTTGTCAAACCTTCCATATCTGCTTTTAGATCATTCTTCAGGTTTTCCATGTTGTCTTTCATTTTTTCTTCCATGTCCTCCATCTTAGCTTCCACACCTTTTTTCAAACCATCCATATTATTCTTTAAACCATCCATCTTCACTTCCATGCCTTTCTTCAAATTTTCAATCTCATTTTTTGTTGCTCTTTGCAAGAGCGAAATTTGGTGCACTTGTTCTTGTAATTTTGATAGATCATGTTGCAATTCTTCATCTTCATGAGTCAAAGTAGAGTATTTTGAGGGCTTAATCGGTGTTGAATTATTTTTAGGAGGCATTTTAGAACCAAATACTTAAATATATGCTCAATAGGCCCTTGGAATCACTTCAAACTGATTTTTTACACAAGACTTATGCAATTCGGAAAGAAAAAAATACACACCTTTTTCTTTATTTTGAGGAGCTCGATATTTAAAATGAATTAATTCTGTGATTTCAAATCTGAAATATCTGAAATTTGGCCCTAAGGTAGCCCTCTGAATCCTCTTTCGAATGCCACAGGTTTGACGTGATATGGATTCTTCAAGACAAAGTTAAGTCGAATCTTCCACAATGACCTAATTATGGACTAGTTCAGTAGAGCGAACTTGTACAACTTGCCACGTGTCACTGTTTCCTCCTTCGGCTCTAAAATTGATAGACAGGAAACTACAGTCTGTGTACTTGCGGCCACTCTTTACATAATTCCAATTCGATGCTCAGAGAGAGAGTTCTGAATATTTTCCCAGGATCACCTCTTTGAGATGAAATTCAGGAGCCTGAAAAAGCCCTAACTTCCATAGATCCTATCTCCCAAAATAATGTGAATCAATATCTGAAATTTCTTCACGACGTTCTTTGGGATTTTGGCTTCACTCTGTGAAAATTTCAGCTTCTGAACCCTCGTATAAAAATAGTTATAGCTAAAATTCCACGATGACCTGTTTAGGTTAAATTCAGGAGCCTGCAAAAAGCCCTAAATTCCACAGATCATATCCGAAATTATTGTGAACCAAGCTATGAAATTTTTCGATGATGTCCCTTAGGATTTCAACATCATGCTCTAAAAATTTCAGCTTCTGAAACTTCGTAGAAAAAAAGTTCTAGCAAAAATTCCACGATGACCTGTTTGGAGCAGCGAAACCGTAGAATCCAAAGCTCCGATACCAAATGTTGTGAAACCAGCTCCAAAAATAGAAGAAAAGAGAGATCAACACCTTATAAATCAGCCACTTCGAGGGGGAAACATATAATACATTACATAAATGAATAATTCTTGGATGATACAAATGGAAAGACCTCCTTTCTATATATAGGAGTCGATGGGGCGACAATATAATCCTAGTGGGGCCACAATGTAATCCTAGCCGACCTAAAAATAATAATATAAGGGCACAATAATAAAAATATGGGGGTTACAGGGGTACAACAATAAAAATAAGGGGGTTTCACTAACAATAATAAGGGACTATACTAGTAATATAGGGACCTAACATCCATGGAGTTAAAATAATTTCTCGGCAGATTGAAAAAATGAGTTATGCGGCTCCTAGTTCTTGGAGGCTAGGTTTTCCCTAGCCGCAACATTAGCTAGCTCAAATATGATATAAAAAAGACTATAGCGTTCAAATATACATTACAATAGATGTCAAGTTCATCCCTAAACTTAGTAAATTTTATCCTTCCAAGTGGTTTTGTAAATTTATCAGAGATTTGATTCTCGGAAGGACAATAAACCGGCTTGATGACATCGTTTGCAATGATCGTTATGATGTGATGATACTTGGTGTCCACATGCTTTGTTTTGTATTGAAAAAATGGGTTCTTGGAAAGCTTTATGGCTGACTGGTTTTCAATGAATAACGATGTAGCTTCTTCTTGAGGAATTCCCAAGTCCTGTAAAACTCTGCGCAACCAAACAATTTCACACCTTGCTTCCCAAGCTGATATGTATTTTGCTTCTGCTAAAGAAGTGTTCATTATAGCATGTTTCTTGCAACTCCAAGATACTGCAGTTGACCTCATGTTCATTAAATAACCTGAGGTTGATGCCCTATCATCAATACTGCCAGCAAAGTTGGCATCTGCAAATCCACCAAGTAAAAAAAAATTAGTATTTTTGTAAAGAAGACCAAAATCTTTTGTTCCTTGGATATAACGAAGAACTCTTTTGGTTTCATTCTAGTGGTTGTCTCGTGGCTCATGCATAAAGCGTGAAATAATACTGATGGCATAGGAAATATCTAGTCAAGTGGTTTTCAGATAAATCAAACTGCCAATTAATTGTCAATAAGTAGTGCTATCCACCATTTCCCCCCCTTCAAATTTTGAAAGTTTCAAGTTTTATTCCATGGGGGTAAAAACAGGCTTGCAATCCTGCATTCCAAATCACTGAAGAACTTCTGCTACATACTTACTCTGAGAAATTAAAATATTATGTTGACGTTGGAATACTTCAACTCAAAGATAGTAATGAAGTAGTCCCAAATTTGTCATCTTAAAACCTGCATGTAACTCCTTTTTCACCTATACAATATGATCATCATTGTTTCCAGTGATGATCAAATCATCTACATACATAACAAGAATCACCAGATTTTTACCTTGTTGGCGTACATACAAGGTATCATCAAATTCACTTCGTTGAAAGCTGAATTTCCGAAGGTATTCGTCCATTTTAGCATAACAAAATCATGGAGCTTGTTTTAAACCATATAAAGCCTTTATTAGTTTACAGACTTTATGTTCATGTCCTTCAATTTCAAAACCTAGTGGTTGTGTCATATACACTTCTTCTTGTAAATCTCCATTGAGGAAAGAAATTTTTACATCCATCTGATGAACTTTCCATCCTTTATGGGCTGCTAATGCAAGTGTTAATCAGATGGTGTTCCATTTAGCTATGGGGGCAAAGGTTTCCTACTAATCAATCCCTTCGTGTTGTGAAAAACCTTAGAAATAAGTCTTGCTTCATACTTGTTGATATCTCCATTTTGTTTGTACTTAATTTGGTAAACCAATTTGCATCCAATGGGTTTACGATTTTGAGGACAACCAACAAGTTTCTAATTGTTGTTGTCTAGAACTTCTTGATATTCTAAAACCATAGCTTGTTGCCATTCTTTATGTTTTACTGCCTCTTTATATGTAGAGGGTTCAGTAAAATCGGATGTTATCAAGGCAAATTTTCATTCACTTCTATGTGATCCCCTTGTTCATGTTTTATTCTACTCATCAGGCCTTACATCTTTCAAAAGTTGAACTTCCCATTTTAGCAATTGATGTTCACTTGTTTAATATTCTAAAAAATCACCATCATTGTAAAGAGGGTTGATGTAAACAGATGTGTGTTGATCAAATGCACATTATGGGGGCAGAGAGTCACTGTCAAAATAATTGTTTCCGCTAGGAGATTTGGATGAACTTCCAGAAGACCTAGACGGTGTTGGTGAAGTAGATGGACTCGATGAATCATCTTCAGATGAAGAAAAATCAAGTTCATACCAATTTTGTGAATTTGGTTGACTTTGTATATTTCAATTTATTTTATCACCTTTTGTTTCTAACTTTTGAATAATAATTTTTATTTCTTTAGCACTCTTACTCTCATTTTCATCAAAAATCACAACCCTACTCACAATAAATTTCCCATTGGACAAAAGTTGGTACCCTTTCTTCTCATCAGAATACCCAATAATTGTGCATTTCAAACTTTGTGAGTCAATCTTAGTTCGTTTTTCTTTGGAACTAAGGCATTACATACTGATCCAAAAACCCTGAGGTGTTTAACTTGAGGTTTGAAACCAAACCATGCTTCATAAGGTGTGATTCTGTCTAAAGAAGCAGTTAGAGATCTGTTCCTTAAGTAGACAGTTGTATGGATTGCTTCTGCCCAATATACAGGACTTAAATTTTTTAAGTTAACATAGATCTCGCCATTCCTAACTAGGTGTGATTCATTCTTTCTACTACTCCATTTTTTTGTTGAGTGTAGACATTTGTAAGATGTCGTTTTATGCCATTATTCCTGCAATACATTTGGAATTCATTAGAAGTGAATTCTCCTTCATTGTCTATTCTAAGAGTTCCAATATTCTCTTTGACTTCATTTTCAACAAGTTGGTAAAAAATTTTAAACTTTTCAAATGCTTTTGACTTTTGCTTCAAAAAATATACCCAATTCATCCTGCTAAAATCATCAACAAAGAGTAAGAAATATATACATCCTCCTAGTGAAGTTTGTAAGGGTCCAGAAATGTCACTATGAACCAATTACAAATGCCTATTTTCTCACCATGAACTTGTCAGAAAATTATTTCGATTTTGTTTTCCATAAATGCAAGCTTCACATTTTTCATTTTCCCTTTTGAAGGTTGGAATTCCCTTAACCATTCCTTGTTTTTTCAATTGAGAGAGACTTTCAAAGTTTAGATGTCCATATCTGACATGCCACAATATTATAGGTGAAATTTTTGTACTTTCTACTCCTACAAAGTCAAAATTCCTTATAATAATTGTCCCTTTCATCCTTAACATTTTTCCATCTTCTTAACCTGTCATCATTATTGTATAGGCCAATCTAGTGTTCTAGATTAGGCTCAATTTATTGTCAACCAAGGTAGGTAATCTTAGAGGCACATGTCTAATGTTTATAGACCTAAAAGGATCGGTTTGCCTAAGTAAATGTTTATTGTGGTAGGCTCCAGCACTCTTTTACAAGAGATTGGTATGTGGTTCCTCACACACTTTAAACACTTATGTAATTAAATCTGATCTATTGTTCTAAAAACAAAGTGCTACTAATTGTCTGAGTTTTCAATCCTTTTATAAGGTTATAGTTCACAAAAACTCTTTCAAAGTAACACACTAAAGCATACTAAAAATCGAATTCATTCAAATAGATATCACAGAAATGATTTGGAATTCAATACTCAATTAAACCTCTAACAAGGATTGTTCATTAATTTTGTAATTGAATCTTCCAATTATAACTATGAATCATGAAAAAAAATGATGAATAAAATCACAAGAACTCCTAATCAAAATCTATGAACTCAAAATCACGAAAATGAAATAAAATACTAATCAGATCTGAATACTAAATCTAATAGAAATGTAAAGAAAAGTGTACCAACTTCACATGGGGGCCCTTCCACGCTTTGAAGGCACAATTAGGAAACTTCAAATGATGAGAATGCTAACTTAAAACACCATAAATGATGAAATTATGTATCTGATTAACATCTGGGAATGAGTTACATTAAAACAGAGTTCTGAAGCAAGTACACAGTCTCAAGTCTTCTCTTACATTCAATAATATCACTAGCATCATTAGTCTAGTACATGCTTCCATTCACTTATTTATCAAAAATTACAATCAAAAGAGGTTATTTGCATTCCTTCTAAGCCTAACTGATCTCCAAAAACAGATCGAATTAGTTTAGAATTCCTAATCATAAGCAAAATATCAAGCTCATTCATTATGACTTCATATTTTTCTGCTAGATTGGATGGGTTTGACCAACGTTGACCGCCTATTTAGGAACTTCAAATCTAATGCTGGATAGATTTTTCATCATGTGTGTACGTTCCAGATCACATCCTTGTCCTTCGTTTTGATCTACCTACTATGCCACGTGTCAGAACATAAACTATTTACAAGAAGTTATCACATTCTGTAATTTTCTTGAAAATTTTCAATTTTTAACACAAAAATTCCATAAATTAAATTTAATGTAAAAATAACAATTATAATGCTATATTAATCAATTTCAACAGACTATAAGGGATTTATGGAAGAAAATGGTGGATAAATGATGGGATTTTAGGAGAAAAAGATAGCCATAAAATAATACCAACAATTATTTTCATGCTTTGTTTGAATGAGTTAATTTTAACTAAGCCATCCTCCATAATCACCTGATGTCCTGCTTGTCGAATCATGACTAAAGATAGCAATTTTTTCTTAAACATTGGTACATGCCATACATTTGAAATAATTTTTTCTCCAATGCCAGGCAGATAAACTTTAACTACACTTTTCCATAAGGAGTGTGTTTTGTATCATCAGCAAGATAGATTGAACTGAGATGACTTTGTTGCAAGTTCCAAAAGAAGTCACGCCGAAAATTCATGTGTTGGGTTGCTCTTGTATCCAAAATCCATGCATATTCATAATAACTTCTAATAAAGGTTGAAACCTGTAAATTTGTTGATTATGAGCTTTGAATTGTAGTAAAAACATATTCTGAGCCATCATGATGATCTTGATATTTTTCAAATTGTGCAGTGTTTTGATGAAATTTTGGAATTTTTTCAATGGAAGTTCTACAATCCTCAGAAAAATGGCCAACTTTGTTACATCTTCTGCAAACAATTTGACTTAAATATATGCCTTTGCCTTGATCCTATCCTTTGCCTCTACTTTGACCTATGTTTTGAGTTTTTCCTCTGCCTGGACTTTTCCCTCTTCCTTGATTCTAGCCTTTGCCTTGATTGTTTTCTGTACCTTGAATATTGCTCCTACCTGAACTATAGCCTTTGTTAAAATTGTTTCCTTTTATTTGGTTTCGACCACGACCTTGTACATTGTTTGTTTCTTGAATTTGATTGAAATGTCCCCTTCCTCTGCTTCTAGAACTGTCAGTTGAGGATTTACTTGTGCTAGCCTCTGTGAAGAGTATATCTTCCCCAATTTGTTTCTTTTTCCCAAAATTTTTGTCATGTTGGGCTAACATATCACTTAACTCATCAAACTTCATCTTCTCTAATTTTCCAGTTACTTGTAGAGTTTCTAGAAAATGTGTGTAATAAAATGGCAATCCAACAATTAAAAATGTAGTTAGGAAACTCTCATCTACATCTCGAAAACCTGCATTTATTATTTCCTGCTCGATGTTTTTAAACCCTGAAATATATTCAAGAACATCATCTCCTTCAGTTATTTTTTTTGGAGAAACTTTAATTGAAGATCAACCTTTTTATATTCAAGTTGTTTATCAAATAGATCTTTGAATGTATGCAAAGCAGTCCATGCATCTGAGGCGTTTTCAATATGAATATACATCTCATTGTTAACTAAAGACTTTATAAGAGCTAGTGCCTTGGCATTTTTTACTTCCCATTTTGCAAGTAAAGTTGCATCTATTGGTTTATTAGGCTTAATGTCTCCATCACATGTGTCATGCCACAGTTCATTATATACTAGAGTGTTTTCAATGAGACGTTTCCATGCCTTGTATGATTTTTCCCCTTAAATATTATCAGAATCAGAAAACAAATTAACTAACTTCGACATTGTAGTGTTGTATATTTGCACCAAAAAAATTCAAACACAAAAATATCAAGATGAGAAACACGCCACACGCAACATGCCACGTAAAAAATGAACTATTGGGGCTTGACCTTGACCCTCATATAGTCATTGGAGGAGGATAAAAATGATTGAGCTTTTCACTTGGCTCTGGTCAATTTCTCTTAAGAGTTTACAGTGAAATATTTCAAAATTTGACTTGTTTAAAATTCGCTTGTAAATTTGCCTTTAAAAATACACTACCCCCCTCAAAGTAAAAGGGTACTTTGAGTTACAAAATCATTATTATCTCTCCAAATAAAATTACTAAGAAAATAGAAGTGCCTTAGTACTCCAAATATTACAAAATTTTACCACTCTAAAAATTACAAATGATCCCCTCACACCTTGTTACTCCTCAAATACAAAAATAAATTCCAAAATTTAAAAACTCTCAATATCTCTCCAAAGAAAAAAAATAGCCTTGAAAAATTGAGCCTTACAATATTTAAAAATATTTAGTAAAAGCTACCAATAATAAAGAGTGTGCTTTCAACATTTAGTGTCTCTTTCGCTATAGGCCTCAAAAAATGAGTTGAAATTTAGACAAAGAACACATTCTTCCCGAAAAGGCACCTGTTGACTGCTAGAAATTGTGAGTTTTTCTTTGTGCACTGATTGACTTAGGATCATACGCATGAAGTCGTGGCAAGGTTAAAACAACATCAACAATCCCAGCAATCAATGTGGATCCTCCTTCTCGACCATGGCTCCTTCCATGACAACGCAATGGTGTGGCTTCTTCTGCCGAAAATTAAACTTTGCAAATCATGGTGTACTACTAAGAAAAAAAAATCCCCTAGAGACTCATTTGTGTACTCTTTACAATCCGTAGGAGATTTTTAAATTGTGATACCAAGTCGATTTTGCTCCATTCGTCCTGGAATCTACTCGTTTGAATGTTTGGAGTTTAGACATCGGTATCAATGCTAATTACAGTTCCAATGAAATTCAAGTCTTGAGCCTGGGATCTACTGGGTTACTTTCTATGAACATGATGATAGTTGTATGGATAGTGTTTCTGTGTAAATGGCATAATCGAATCTGGTTGCTATAACCTAGATTTCCCAGGATTTGTGAAGACCTCAAATAGTATCAGGTACACTCTAGGTACCATTTTTTCAGACATATCAGTGGCCGGAGGCCAGAATATTACACTTACCGCAAATCTTAGCAAGGAAATTGTGCTGGCCGATGGTGTGGGTACCGTATGGGATTCATATGTGGACGATGAAAGATTAGGTTATTGGCCTTCTTCATTAGTAGATACACTTGAAAATGGGGCTCTAACTGTGACCTTTGCAGGCACATTTGATTATGAAAACATACCCATAGGGGGGCAGTGTGAAGCCTTTGGAGGAGGCACGTAATTTCAAAGTTGTGTGGGAATAGCGTAGTTGAAGGAGGTCGTTGATTTGGAGCATGATAATTAGGTGATGAGGATGGTGACGTGCAGTGAATCAACGTGATATCACTCTCTGTTTGTTAAACTAGAATGGGCAGTGTAAAAGGACTTCGTAATTTATGGCAGCCAATTTACTGCTTGGTAGGATTTTCCAAAATCCTAGATAGCAGAAATATCCACCTTCATATCATGTGCATTACGGGTGTGCTCTGATACCACAATAATGGCAGAAGTGTCCTCAAACACATAATTTTATTCATCAGGAAAAGGAATTAAAACATAAATTTTGCAAGAGTTTACACCCGAAAACTCCAACAATCTTACAATCAGGAAAATGAGAGATATATAAGCTAAATGTCCTAACATGTTCTAGTTATGGATCACTTATTAAATTAACAAGTGTCCATTTACATTAAATTCCATCATAACAAATCGACTAACTTTTTTCCTATATTAGAGCCTAAGAAACGACATCTTTCTAGATGTAATATCTCTTGCAACTAATTCTACTTCTAAAGTTTCTCCAATATTTTATTAAATATTCCAAATATTTTAATATTCTATTCTAACTTTCAAACTATGAAATTTGTATTTTTTTATCAACTAACACTTATCTTGGACTCCATTTTGTGATTTGGCGGTTGAATATTAGTTTTGGCTAAAAGAGACCCTGACAGTTGTAGCTACAACTCCCATAAGGTTCAAGCTTGCATTTGACAGACATACTACAAGAGTCTTCTCAAATCTGATCTTGCAAATCCATTTTCCTCGATCATTATGGAGGAGGTAGCTGCATTCAAAGCCCTGTTGCTGGCGCAAAAACCGCAGGGACCTTCTTCTCCCCCAAATTTTTTTTTGAAGAAATTAGTTGATATTATGGATGTGGAAATCTCTCCATCATATCCATGTAAGGGAGCCTTAGCCTTCTCAGAAAAAGCATTGGTTAGCAATTTTATGGGCTTATGGTCAAATCCAAAAAATTTTGAATCCTAGATCATGGAACAATGGACCCCAAAGATTCAAGTTCAGGTAAATTTCTTTGCAGTAGGTAGGGGTTTCTACATTTTTCTATTTGTTAATAAACTGGAAAGAGATCTGATTTTCAAATTAGGTTCTTATTTTATGGGGACCAGAGGCCTCTTTATCTCCCCATGGACTCTATATTTCAATCCAAATTCTGAAATTATTGTTGTGCTGATGTGGATTTGGCTTCCTCACCTCTCTCTCCATCTCTAGGGACCTGATGCACTAAAAGAGATTGGAAATAATTTGGGCGCTATCTAGACAAAGAAAAACCAAAAGGAGGCCAATTTTCTTGTGCTCGCATTTTTGTCGAAGTAAATATATCTAAAATTTTACCAAAGGCCCTAAAAATCAACCTAGGGGAATGGAGCCATATTCACGAATTAGACTATGAGCAGATTCCCTTCAAATGCATCACATGTCATTCTCATGGGAACTTTTCCAAAAACTTCCCTCAATAATAAAAGGATGAGCATACCCAAGCTCTTGTCTCTAAATAAGGGCAGACCCATACCCCCATATCTAATGAGCGAAATTTTCAACCAGTTCAAAAGTGAAGGAAGAATCAACAGAACAAGGTTGCAGCTCCAAAGAAATTTGTCGTAGAAGTTCTTGAACCTTCCCTTATCAACAATTCTTTTGAGGCTCTTCAAGATCTAGAACAATACAAAATTACTCATTTGGATAAATCCCCAAAGGAGGGTTAAGGAAACTTAGCAGTGTAGAGAGAGAATGAAGAGAAATCTCCTTTGACGGTTGTCTCTTCAAATACAAAATCACGCTTTGCGGCACAAGTATCAACAATGTCAAATTCTGAGCTTGCATATATTTTTATATTCACTCCAACGTTTTACAAACAATATGAAAATCAAAGAAGCTTACACTAAGTCAAGTACAGGAGGTAATGTTGGAAAATCACTCTCCTCAAAAGCAGCAGAACCGCCCCTCAGAAGAGGTCGAAAATCCCATAAGGAAAAACGGGAACGTGAAGCGGATGTCAATCTAGCTTCAGGATCCCAAGTTCGTGTAGACTCCTTGTTGCAAAAATTTCCCAAATAAGTCAATGTATTGTTTATGCATATTATTGCGTTTGCAATTTGTAAGTATTTACTCTTGTAATAATGAGGAAAGTCTTAGGTGTATAAACTGTGGAAGATAATGGGATATGTCTCCTAGAATCATAGTCAGATTCACAATAGAAGATCCTCTGAAGATGGTGCAAATGTAAGGAATTTCTCGATTTTTTTACTTCGTTCGAGCGCAGATTTCATAAAATCCTCTACTCATTCTTGCTAAAAAAAGATTATGCTTATTTCTTTTTGGAAGGGTTTTGTTTTGTTTTTCCTAATAATTTTTTAATGTTAGATTTTCTTTTCTGTTTTCTTTTTCTTTTCTTTTCTTTTTTTTACAATGGATCAAGTCGTCCTCATGGTTGGCTTTTAAATTTTTGTGTCATTGTGTCAAGGTGTCTTATGCTAAAATTTTAGGAGTTATACTTTTAGCATTCAAAAGAAAAATAATTACTCTTAATATAATGACACTTTGTTTTAGTAATTCATTTTAAGGAATTTTTTAGTCACAATATTTGGTCTTGAAATATGTTAAAAATGTAAGGTTTTTAATAATCATGATATTTTGTTTTAATTACATGGGTCAAAAATATTGAATTTTAATCTTTTCACGAGTTGTAATATTTTATATTTAACACCATGATTGAAATATATCAAAATTTTAAGGTTTTTTGGCGCCATCATATTTATCTTTAATGTCATGGTTGATCATTCTTGGAATTTTAGGTTCTTTGGAGTCGTATTATATTATCTTTAACACTATTGTTGAAAACTATTGGATTTTAAGGCTTTTCGGAGTCATGATGTTTTATTTTTAATGTTATTGTTAAAAAATATTGTGATTTTAACTTTTAAAAGTGGTGTTGCAGCATCAATGCCTTTAGATTTCAAGGTGTTCTTTCATGTTTATTACACAATTTTTTTTTAATTTTCTAACGCTATTGTTAAAAAAAAATGGATTTTTAACCAAAAAAAATGAGTGTTGATGCAGCATCAACACTTTTCATTTTTATGGTGTTTTTTCATGTTTATTGCACATTTTTTTTGGTTTATAATGTTGTTGCTAAAATCCTTGGAATTTTAACACGAAAATTTAAAAATAAAAAAGTGAGCATCAACGCTTTTCGTTTTGGGGTTTTTTCTATGTTTTTCCCACAAAAATAACAATTTTTGGGGTTAGAGTTCTTGCTTTTAGGATACAATTCTCGTTAAGTTGGTAACTTTTTTGTAGGCCGAACGATTTTACAGGCCATACTGGTAAAACCCTTTTACCTGTAGCAGAAGTTACAATGATAAAAATCAAACCAAGTTTAGAATGATTGTGTGTATGTGTCTACAATCATAAAGAAGGATTCGAGTTGTTAAAAGGAGAACTATTGCAAGGATATTTAGAGGTCAAGTATGGTTGAGGCAGTGTTAAGGGAGCTATTAACTAAATCAATTGTGGTGTTAAGGTGGTAATAGGATTGAATCCTATTGTGGAAATATGTGAAATAAAAGGGTTTTGTAGTAACCCAAGCAGAACAGTTGCAAGATAGTTGAGTCTATTGTTGGAATTCTCTGTGAGAACAAGACGTGTTAACGATTATTTTATAATGAACAAATAGTTGAAGTATACTACTGCAAAAAGCATGTGATTGTTTCAAGTCACATTATAATATGAGTTACGAATAAGGCTATCATGGATAGCTTTTGAGGTGGGCCTGTGGATTGCATAAGAGTAATGCTTAGTACAAAGGTTGATAGGCTGCAGGAAGAAGACCTTCAATTTTGTATAATATTGTTTGGTTCCGAGTGTTTTAAAAACCCCTATGTAGCAGAAATAAATCTATTGTGTTGAGTACAATCTACTAGGTGGGAGAAACTTCTCTTTGAGCATATAATAAGCATAACTAGTGGCATTTGAACAATGAACAACAAGAGTTGAGGAAGTTGAAGTGCCAAGCAAGCATACCTCTTTTTCATCAAATACATAGAATTGATGTGTAGCATATCAAGTCTAAATATCCAAGTTAAAAATACAAGTTGAAGAGCATAAATTTAAGGTTTACAATTCAATTGGTTGTCATCAAGATTGAAGATGCAAACATGAGGGTTGCATGGTTAGATGACAACTCACTAAATAATTTTTTGAGGACCAGAATTTATTGATGATAGATCCAAGGATCAACTTGAAGACGTAGGTTTTTTCCTACAACTAACTAAGTTGGTGCTCAGCTAGGGGATTGGTGTCTCTTATAGGCTGATGCCTACATTTGTTGAGATGATGCTCAGCTAGGGGCCTGAAATCTCTTGTTGGTTGGTTCGTACATTCACTGACTTGGTGCTCAACTAGGGGAATGAAATCTCATATAGGTTCATGCCTATAAGAGTTCTAAGTTGGTGCTTACTTTTCATGAGGAAGTTTACAAAATATTTACAAAGTTAAATTGTATTAGTGTTTGTAATATAAAGATTTGTGTTTCATGGTTTATGTGCATCAAATGTTTTAAAAACAAAAAATTATTAACAGTAATGAAATATTGATTCACCCCGCCTCTTAGTATTTCCAACAAGGACTTGGGGCATTGGTCTCATAGAAAATTAGCACATGTAAGGCTTTATTATTTGGAATTTTTTAATTACCTACTTAATACTCAAGCTTAGAGCTTTTAAGATGAGGCTTTTCTACATGAAAATATTAAAGATAGACCTTGATGTATGACATGTGATAAGAGAATATCAAGTGGGAATATGACAAATGTGTATGGGTGTAAATGAGAAGATGATAATGTGTAAAAATTGGTTAGGGGATATGAACATGCTATTCCTACCTAAGTCTCTAGTAGTAAAACTTGAATAAAAATATGATGACACTTATCTAAAGGCTAACTACAACCCACCATGATATTCCTAAGATATTATAGGAATTTTAAGGTCTAAAATGGGCCTCCTAAGGAAATTATAAAATAATAGAGGAAATAATAAAATAAGATTAGATTACATCATTAAATTTTAGATGGAAAAAAGAAAAAACTACCTTTTCAACTTGTATTTTTAACTATCTCCCTATGGGTTTACTCAAATTTTGAGTGGGAAGTCTCATTGGATGCAAAATTTTATTCCTCATCCAATGAGTACCCATGTTGCATACTTTCGATGGAACATGTTACACAAAAAATTAGAAATACATGAAAAATATGTTTGCAATCACGTGGTTTCATGTATTTTTCATTTTTCGTGTAGTAGGGTCCATTGAAAGTATGCAGCATGGGTACTCCTTGGATGAGGAATTAAATTTTGCATCCAACGAGTACTCTCGCTCGAAATTTGAGAAAAACCTTAGGGAGATAAGTTTAAAATACGAGTTGAAAAAATAGTTTTATTATTTATTAAACTTTTTACTTTTTTATTCCAAAAATGGTAAATCATCCCCCATGGTTGACATCATCATCTTGAATCCTACTGGTTCTTATAAAGTTTATTTTGGTTATACATTTTTCTTAGGAGGCACATTTTAGACCTCAAAATTTCTCTAATTGAAAATATAAGAATTTAGAATGTTATGATATATTATTACATAACGTCGACGTTCACCATGTTCATGGATAGTATAGGAAACACTGAGACCACATGCAAGAAAGAACCATTACAGAAAGACACCATAGTATGCAACAAAGAAAACGAACAAAACTAAGAGGTGATGTCATCATGTGTACCATATGCATGTACAATTTTCAATTTGAAAGTGTATAAAGTCTCTATTGGCAGCTGATAATATCATCGTGGAGTCTATCAGGAAAGTCCGTTATGTGAAATCAAGTCACAATGTAGAAAAATTCTATAAAGGATGTCATTACTTTATGCTCTGAATAAAGCAGTAGGAGTTCTCACATTAAATATGAACTGGAACACCCTAGATGTGGGTGCCTGATATGATTAACACAGGCTGCCACCTAACTTTTCAACGCAGTGGCACCTGGTTGAACCTCATGGCGTCACCTTCCTTCTGCATTCCGACCATAAATATGCAGTACAAGGGAGGATGTCGGCACTCCGCGGCATTCACTCCCACCCCCCCTCCCCCTCGGCCTTCACTCCTGCAAGCTGGCCATTTATGGTTGTTGGCTCCTGTCAGCTTCATATCTGTCTTCAGATTTCATTCCTCGCAGATATTTGTCACTCATCCTCTTTCATTCGCTCTGCTCTTCGTCTACCTCCCTCTGTGCATTCTACCTCTGCCCAGCAGACTCTCCTCCCCGCTGAGACAATGTCGCGACGCCACATAATGCGATACCGTCGTGGAGGTGGTAGAGGCACCCCCTCCCGTGCTTCGGCTCCTGGCTTGTCTACGTGCACTATATCTCTCTCTGTCGCTCTAGAATACTCGGGGGTTCTTGACCCCTTCTTTGCACAGATTTTGGTTCATCTCCAGGAAGAGCAGCATCACGACTCTGGCTCAAGAGGTAGGAAAAGGCCTCACAAGTCAACAATCATGTGTTCCTCTTCCCCTCTGCCTAGAAAATCCGCTGGAATCCCTGTCAAAAACTGGGAGGACAACTTGGACAGTGGGTGGAGCTGCTTGTCGAAGGACACCCGCAAAAGAGAAGTAGCTACGGATAGCGCGACTTACTCAGCTATGGCCAAGCAGACCAAGACGGTCTCCACTTCGAATTCAAAACTGGACCCCCAGCTCACAAATAAGGATATCGAGACTATGTCTGAATATGGTTGTTTCATAATTGAGGTAAATCCACAACAGGTGGACAATGAGGCCCAGAATCGGTGGCTACAACTCCTCAACCCTCTTTTATTTCAGTTCACATAGCCTCTTTTATGGTTCTTATGAATTTTTTTGTTGAATCTTCCTGTAAAATTTGTTACTTTTGAACACATTAATGGTTGGTTTCCCCTTGAAGGGCAGCCCAATTTTTTTATTTTTTGAACTCGTTAATGGCTAGTTTCCCCTTGAAGGGCAGCCCAATTTTTTATTTTTTGAACAGTCCTCATCGAACAAGGGTTGGCTAGTCTAGCAACCACCTATCCTGAAGCATGATTTGTATATTTGTACATTATAATAAAAATTATCATAATTTAGAAAGAAAAAAATATGAACTGGAACAATCATGCCACTGGAAGAGTGGAATTGGTATTAATTTCCCATATGTGATCCCAATACCCTCATGCCATATGAGGGGGAAACGCCCCCTAAGGTAGATGTGTGTATGGATGAATCGTCAAATATCCTTGAGGCATGGTATACAACATGTAAAAAACCTATAAATATGTCAAAATAGTTATGTATGATAGGAAGGGGTCAACCATAACGTAATGACCCTCAATCATTGCTTGTAAAAATATTTTATACAAGGGAGGACCTCATCATCTCAATAAATATTGAAACAATTGACATGTGATTCACCTCAATCGTGTGTGCCAAATGGTGTCCACTACATGAGGTACCCTAAAATACATCATAATAACCCAAATCTAGTGTGAACAATACCAAAATGAGTTAGGCCACTAAGGCAATATGCCCCCCTCTAGTCAAATAAAGGTCAAACAAGTCATTAAAAGGATATAATCAACCTAGAGATGTGTGCACAAGTGTCATTGGTGTTATTTTCCCCTATGTGATCCCAATTTCCTCATGCCAAATAAGGGGGGGAATTCCCTAAGGTGGACATGTGTATGGATGAGTCATCAAATATACTTGTGGTGTGGTCTCCAATGTGTAAGAAACCTCTAAATATGTGCGAATAGTTATGTACAAGAGTAAAATACCAACCATAAAGTAATGATCCTCAATCCTTGGTTTCAAAACCCCAACAAACTCCTTGGTCCAA
The DNA here is from genome assembly GCA_034641835.2 of Pinus albicaulis. Lineage (NCBI taxonomy): Eukaryota > Viridiplantae > Streptophyta > Pinopsida > Pinales > Pinaceae > Pinus > Pinus albicaulis. Next base: position 785,404,197 of record CM076574.1, read on the forward strand.
GGGACGACCCCATCATCTCAAGAAATATTAAATAATTGACATGTGGGCCACCTCAACCATGTGAGCTAAAGGGTGATCACTCCTCAAGATATCCTAATATACATAATAATAATCCAAATCTAGTGTGAATAATACCAAAATGAGCTAGGCCACTGAAGCAATATGCCTCCCCGCCCCCCAAAAAAAGACAACTTTTTACGCCTGTTTTTGGTGGTTTTCAACATAGTTTTTTCTTTTAAAGGTTTTATTGCACATGGTGAGTTCATGTCATGGTTTTTTCATTCTGGTTAAGGAACTATGATTGTATTCTAATATAGGGTTAAAGGATTGACAACCTATGGATGTCGTAGGATACACATATTATATTATCACTGTAAAGAATATATACCGAAAATATTTTTAGTTTCCCTGATTTAGGGTTTCCAAGGTAAAAATATATATTTGTTAATGTGTATATCATTACATCTTCTATTTTTATTAAGAATTTATTTGCAGCATTTATTGTACACGATTAAAAACAAAATCCTAAAGCAAACATTTGTATGTTCCATAATGTGTAGAAATATCTTATGGCAAGGCTTTTGACAATGGTGACTCTCATATATAAAAAGGTTACCAAAGTCATTTCCATATACAAATGTTGTACTATGATATTAGACCATTACTAACCATGCATTTTCCTCTCATATCCTCCCACATGTCCACCAACACATTGCCTTGCAACCAATTCTCAACAAGGCGAACAAGGAAATCCATGAGTTACATTAATTTATCGAAATTTTTTTCTTTTTTCTTTGTTTCTAATGAAAATTTTCAACTAGAAGGTGATCTAAAACCATTGCACTTTTGATTCCATATGTGACCAGTAGATAGGCCCCTCTTGACTAACAAGTTCGCATTAATAAACTCCATGTAGATTCCTATGTGGCTTGGAAAACACACTAATTTAATTTTATATAGTAGTCATCTACAACAATATGTCCTTAATTTCACAAAAAATTATTCATTGGCCCAAAATATTGTGGGCTATAAGGCTCCCCGGCCTCAACATTAGGTAATCATGGAAGGCCAATGGGATTAACACATAGGGATGAGGTCCATGCACATTAAAATGAAGAAAACCAAATTGTTGTTCTGTAAACAACTCACCAAATTTTACCTTTTAGCACTATTGTCCTTAATTTTTCTTCGTTGTTTAGATAGCTTTTATGTCCAAGACTTGAGGAAAATGACAATGGTGTTTTATTCCAAAGTTAACTAGAAATATTAAACACAAGACCTCCTTTTACCTTGACATTTATTAGCTATTAAAATATTGTTTGACCTTCTACATTCAAAATATTCCATTAATGACCTTGATTACTATGTTATCACTTTCCATATACCTATATTAGTGTTTTTCTTTGTTTAATACAACATCAAATGATTAGTATGTCTTCCTCAATTGTGTGCTCCTCTCCTTTTCTCACTAGTAATAAACAATTTTTATAAACAATAATAAAATGTCTTCAAAGAATGAGGTAAAAAAGGTTTTTCATGACTTATTTGTTTAGCAACGACATAAAATATGTTTTTCTTACCTCGTAACTCCAACTGAAATATCATGTTTTCCACTAGCGTCGTTTTAACTATCTCTGCATGTCATCAGAAACAATCACATGACATCGCTACTCTTGAACCTTTCATTCCAAAGAGAGAAATAAAAATACAGATTGATTGCTCACTAAGAGATAAAACTAGACGTGTTTAAAAAAAATATCATTTTTCCAAAAAAATAAGAAAATAGGTACAAATTTTGGCCAATATGAAAATTTAGCCATAATTACAAAAAGGCAAAAGCGAAAATTGAATGAAAATGTGTCATCTGAGATTCAAGTGAAAACAATCCCATTGAACTTGTTTTTTCACCAAGGTCAAAAAATGTGGTCAATCCAGATATTAAAAAAAACACCACTACCCAAAATTTCAATATCTTGAAAGTTGATGAAGTAGAATATGAAAAGAACTATGATTGTCGATAACATCTGAAAAGATACCAATATGAAAAAGTCTCGCTAGATCTTAACCCTTCAACTATGAGAGAGAACCAATAGTTGAACTATTGGGAGAATAACTATTGGGATTTATCACAACGTCAAGCAACCATTGGATTTTCCTTGATTAAAAGAGGGGTCAAAGAAAACATGAGATAAGCAAAATATATTTATATTTATATATATATATACAATCATTATGTTAGTGTCTATTTATGTAATCAAAAAATTGGCATAAGAAGCCCCTATAGGAAGTTCCTTCCCCCCTTGTTTTATGAAGAGAAGAGGAAAATTTGCAAGATACCCAATCAATACATAACCATATGTATGACTATTCCTTATTAGGCTAACAAAATTATTGTAAGAAAATTATAAAAATAAGGACATGGCTATTGTGTTTTCATGTTGAGTTGTAATCATGGAGTATAGCCTTGGATTCAAGGAGGAACACTCCTCACACTTGTGCTTTAGTGAGGAATAATCACTCATATAATAGCTTGGCTGAGAAAAAATAGCAAACAAGAAATATGGTCAACTATCAATGATGATTTCCAACCATGAAGTATTAATAGATAAGATTGCAACAAAAGTAAATGGCTTGTACACAACTTTGTATATGTTATTTGTATAGAATCTACCTCAACATTGTCCTCAATGCATGATTTTAAGTAACAAAATAGGTTCGAGCATTGATGTGATAAAGGAGGTATGTCTCAACTAGTACATTCAATATCAACTTTACCCAGTCACTTATGAATAATAACATACATGCATTTTGGGATTGAGATTTTTATTTTCAACTTCATTTTTAGAGTTATTTGAGGAGTATTAAAGACTTCCCTTGCTCTTGGTAAAAAAAATTTTATTTTCACTGGGAAACTCGTAAAACCAAATATATGCATTGTTAACACATTGCTTAAATTTCTAGAAGTGTCACGAAAATTAGGTTATCAAATGGGCTTCCCATATTTTTCAAATTTTTGATTCTATGGTATGTGTCGGGATTAGTGTTTGGCTCATGATTTTGGAGTTAAATTTTGAATCAGATTAGTTAAATTCCAGTTAACCTTTGGAGTTTTCTTTGATGGACTCTAGATGGATTTCAATGTTTGGATGCAATTATTAATGCATCTATATATATTTGATGCATCTAAATCATAGTATATCCAAATTTTCATCAATTATGAGAGGCAGATTACAAACCTTTATCTCCAATGTGCAAACTGTTGTTCATCTTACTAAGCCTCGAAGCCTTGAATCCATATGTCGTTGATCATGTTATTTATATTGATTTTGGAAATAAAATTCTTGATGAACAAGATGTTGAGATGGTTTACAAAAGAATTAATTCAAAATGTTCATTGTTGTTGCATTAATTTTGCATGGAGGACTACTAAAATCTTGTGGAATTTAATTTTCTTAGAAGCATTTGGTGAATAAATTAGCTAAAGCATGAAATGTTAATCTTGAGAGTAATTCATTAAGTGTTTCAAATTTCCTTTATAACATTATGGTTTCATCTCATGTCAAAATCAACAAATGGGCATGAACATGATGTTTCCTATCACTAGTTATCTTACTTTCAAGATTGAAAAGTAGTCAGTCTTTGAAATATTTATGGAAGAGTGAAATTTTTATCTAAGAATGTTTTAATTAGGAAAAATAACATTTTTTTGGTTATGTTAGAGAGGATGAACATCTTAGGGTTAAGTGATAATAAATGTTGTTGGTACGATATGAAAATTTAATAGACCACATAGGGAATAGTATTGGTTGGCCTTAAAGTGATATCCATAAGTTATAGTTTATGGTTGCTTCTATGATCATTTATTAAAAGCTACTTGTCTACTAGAATCACAAGTAGATATAACATATTAACAATACTTCTATGTTGTAGAATATGGCTATTTTTTGAGAATCTGCATTGCAATAACTAAATGACACCTTCAAAACTTGAAAACTAGTCTTAAAATACCAACTATACGGTTTCTTACAAACATATGCATGACATGTGTAAGGTGGCTTACCAATTTTGGAACTCATCATGTGTGTGTGTGTGCGCGCGCACGTGCACTCCATAATGCATTTTGGTCATTAGTGTTGGAGTTTAGTCTCATCAATCACTGCCCTTTGATGCTCACACTCCCATTAAACAAATGTTTCCCTTTGTATATTTGGCCTATCCATATTATTTGTTTGGGATCAATGATATTTGTGGTTTTAATAATATAATTTGGTAGCCACTTGTTTACAACCTCAATACTGTTCAATCATCTATTTCTTCCAAATCTTCTAGAATATCTTCCAAATTTTTATTTGCATAATTTTCACATGTACCTCATTAGTTTTGACATGGAATTGTTGTTGGTCTAAGGTTTTCATTGATGTAAATATGGCATTGACTGAGATGTCAATATTCTTGAGATGCCTGGTTCCGGATGATGATGCCATGACTCTTGGTTGACTAGGAGACCATTTATGAAGATGTCAAGCCACTAATGAAGAAGTGTTGTCCTAAATATCCATTGACCATAATGTCCTAGTAAAGAAAGTCCTTGAACTAACCATGATGATTCCAAGTACCAATCATGTGCCTTGATTGATGTTCATAGTGATCCAGACCTTAAGTGCCAATGATGAGCCCTTGATGACATATGGATGACTATACATGAGTGACCACATTTGATGATGTCATACATGATGGCACCTGATGAAAGTCTTGTTCATATGGTTTGAGACTATATGATGACATAGATGACCATTTAATGACATGGAAAATGATTACACGACATAAAGGACTTGGAGATCACTTTATTGCATCTGATGACATTGTTGGAAGATCTCATTTGATATGGATGACTACCTTGTAGCTCTCTTGATGGCATATTAATGGATGTTGCACTTTGAGATATGGATGAAATATCATTGCACTATTACATGACATGGATGCTACGCTACCATGATGAAAATGGCATACTTGATGACACACTATGATGAATAACTTGGAGTCGTAACAATGAAGAAGCCTTAAAGACCTTGTTGTCCTAATCACCTTCTACACTAAAAATTTCAAGAGCAGTCACAAAGAAAAACTATTTTGGACACCTTGGAGGCATATTTCCACAATAAGTTCTATACCATCTTAAAGAGGATTTTTTCCTCCTTCTAATGTGCCTTTTCTTGCCCTAAAACTCCCAGCGATTGATGAGATGTTGAATTTTTAAGTTAATGAAAATATAATTAATTATGAGCAGACCTACACTTTTGCATTCATGTCGGCCTACCTCTAGAAATACGTGTTCCTTCATCTTGACGTCAATATTATATAAAAAGGAGGTTCAAATAGTTCATTTGACCAATTATTTTTGGTAAAAATTCTAAATATAACCGCAGAGAAGCAATTAGAGGCCGAGGAGGACTTGAAGACTTTTGTTTGGGCTAATTCTTCTTACAGTAATGGATTGTCATTATAGAGGCAAATATTTGGACAACTTGAGAGGATTTGTGGAAGAAGAGAACATGGATATCATTGGTTGGAAAAAAAATTATGGTATACCCTCTCTTCCAGCTTGGACTATGCTACAACCAACCACAGAACTTCAGACAGGAAACCTACAAGTGAGTACAGTCATCTTTTCAAGCTCTGAACAGTCACCATAAGTTCGGATTATATATATTACAGTCACCTGGGAATGTTATACCACAGAACTCATTTGTTGGAGGAAAAAAACTTACCACAAAACTCGGAATTGAAAGATCAGTGAAGTTAGAACAGTAGACTGTCATTTGACTGTGATAATTCTTGTAGATGGATCAGATTTAAAAGAACATCATTTAGAGGAATCCTTTGAAGTGTTTTTGGACCATTGACAAAATATTATTAAAGCATTATTTGTTGAAGCAACTTAATGAAGCAAATGTTGTGAAGAGCTTTACAGTTTTTAGAGAGTACCTTGAAGAAGCCTAGTGACCTCTTGGGGGCATACTTGAAGAACAGACTCTTGGAAGACCTCCTACTAACCTTGTTGGAGAAGACTTGTTGAGAAGATTTGAAGCCTTGTAAAAGCATTATTGAAGGTCTATTGAAGTCCCCTTGAGAATAGTTGAAGGCCATCTAGTGTATTTGAAGAAGATTGTGTTGATTTGAGGCAGCAGACCTTGGAACACCACTTAGGCCATTGGAGAATATTTTTGAAGTGATTATTGAAGACATATTGAAGCATTGTTAATGACCTATTGAAGACACCTTGTAATAAAAGATCTTGGAGTCAATATTGGAGACCATGATGCATTGAAGCCATCATGAGGTGACTTTGGAGACCTTTTGTTGGGTACCGTGAAGAGTTGTGGAGACACCTTCTAAAGAAGACAAGGTTTTCATTGATGAAGTAATGTGGAGAAGGCAATGCTAGCTAAGAGTTTGACAAGGCTCGTTGCAGATGCTATTGGGAGCCTTGAAGAACCGTTGAATCTATCTTGACAAATTTAACTTGTGGGTTGGAGCCCGAGAGGATAGGAGTCCTCAAGAATACCAAGTGGGTGCCTGCACCAAAGATAGGGTTGGAGCCCTAGAGGTTGGAGCCTCAAAGTGACAAGGTTGGTACCTTGGAAAGATAGGGTTGGATCCCTAGAGGTCGGAGTCTTTTGAAGTCCAATTTGGTGCTTGGAAAAGTACAGGTTGGTGCCTAGAAGGATTGAAGATTGGTGTCTTCATCTACGGTTGGAGGCCTACACATTATTGTACTTGATTTATTGTAAATAAGATATTAATAAAAGCATTTACTCTTATTGTTCATTTTTTTTCTAATTATAAGTGATCTAACTGGTAAAACTAACAATTGAAAGGAAATATTGATTCACCGCCCTCTCAGTATTTCCAACACTTGAAATATCATTTTTGGGTTACTACTTAAGCAATTATACTATAGTTTATATTATTTTCAAATAATTCTTGTGGATATCTCCTTTGAGTTAATTATTGAGACTGTTACAAACATATTTCACAAATTATGAAATGTTGTTGGGAGACTATTTAGACCCCTTGGATGAGCAAAGATGTAGCATTTTTTAACTAGCATATTTTAAAAAAATTGGAATGATGTTGGAAGACTATTTAAACCCCTCAGTGGATGAGAAAAAAGGTAATATTTATGAAATATTGAGTAGCTTGTGTCAATATATTATTTTTGTCTTGTTGAAAAATTTAACTCTTAAAAATATCAAAACAAGATTAAATACATTTAAAAATTTTATCTTTCAATCAATCTAAATGAAACTTAAAAATGTAAAAATAATAATAATAATCGTGTAATTCCTCTAATATAATTATAAGTTGCACACCAAATTCCATGTATGAGACCCTTTGTTTGTGGGACAAGAGACCCACTTTCATGTAGTGATTAGGTGAACCAATAGTCAAACCTATAGTTTAAAAGTGGTGAAAGGTGAGAATAGTAGGTTTAAAAGAAAAGCTTCCACATTAAAATTGTGTCAAAAAAGAGAATTAATTTGTGAGTCTAATCCTCAGAGGACATAAAATTTGACGAGTTGTTGAAATATACAATCACTTAACCACTCATAGATTCAATTCTTTGGTTATCAAATGGCAAGTTGTTTTGTTTCCAAAATGAAAAAATCACCTTAAAGGAATACTTGAAAGCATTATGGGAACCCGAAATCTATCTCTTAAAATTTAACATGGATTGCTTTCATCCTCTAGTCAAAGGAGGATGCATTGAAAATTTTAATTAGAGATAGATGTGGGTTTGAGCTTCTCTCACCTTGAAAAAATGGAGGATGTGATTTGAACCATGCGTGAAGAAGTCTAGGATGCAACTACCAAAGTTAAATCTCTCACCAATTTCTTTTTGTTTAGAATGGAGAAAATTGGATTAATAAAGGTTGACTTGGTTTAAAGGCTACACATGTGAAGGAATTTGAGGACTTGATATTCTGGCATGGTTTCTCACTCTCTCTTGTTTGATCATGCAAGACCAAAGCCTAGGTGGAATCACATGCGAACTTCAATCATTTCCCAATTTTCCTCTAATATGGTAAGTGGGCCCTATGGTCCCTTCATTAATTTCAATTCCGAATGGCCTGCAAACAATTTTTTTTTTAATTTGGATGCCTTTGTTTGGAAATATTATGATATGCATCCTCAAAAAAAGTCTCTTAGTGTTCAATTTATTGCAAATATTAACAAGGTAAAAAAGGCGGTATCCTTATGGGCTCATGCTAAGAGGATAAAATGTGGTATTGAAAATATTAACAAGGTCAAAAGGTGGTATCCTTGTGGGACCATGCCAAAAGTATGAAAGAGGACCAAGAAGTATCCTTAATCGAGCTCAAAATTTCTAAATTCTACGAGTAAAAAATGCAAAAGCAAACATGAAGACTATGCAACAAACAAGTGCTAGTTGTGGAGTTTGATTACTTTCCTAATTTTGAAGCTTTGTTTTTAATCGTGTTTGGACCATAGTTCCTGACGAGTTGTGTAGTGCCCACCTACTATTGTTGCCAAGGGGTCCAAGGGGGAAATGATGACTCTTTGGAGCCCCTTGTTGGGGCTTCAAGGGAAACAACCCCGAAGCAAAATTTTTGGAAGAATGCCTTGTAAAATATTGTAATTTCAAAGTCAATATAGATCATTCATCTTTAGGTAACGCATCTAATAATATTTGTTATATTAGTTATTTTCCCTAAAAGTCAACCCGCTCTTCACGAGGAAAATGTAGTGACTATGTATTATTGAGATAAAATTGTAATTGAGAGAGAGAAAAGGAGGTTGCATAAGATGTGATATAGGTTGTAATCCCTTCATTTAGTTGGAGGTACTAAAGAAAGGATACTAAAGAAAAGACTGACTATATTTCCATGAATATAAGCCAAATTGGGTGAACCACATATATTGGTGTCTCCATTGTAGTGTTTCATTATATGTTTTATTTTTGCATTCATTCTTATTTTATTTTTATGTGATTCTATTCCTAACAAGAAGACAAACATTCACATAAAGGGAAGCTTATTGGAGACAAAGGCAAAGAACATTAACATTCACCTAGGGAGAAGATGAAAATACAAAGGTTACCATATGGGAGATGAAAATAGAAGATGCATATAAGACCACAAGACCATAGCGGTTAATTTCCCCCCCATTCTATTTATTTTTCCTTGCGATACTCGCTCACATCAATCATCTCAAAAATTCTCCAAATTTGAATTCTCTAATTAAATATTTTTAAATTGTCTATTATTTTCTAGTTCTTTATAAATTAAATTAAAAGTTTAATTTTTAATTTGTATAAGTTTATTTTTAAATTAAATTAAAATATTTTATAAGCCTCTTTAAAATATTAATTTTATGACTTTCTACCCCGCCATATCATATTTTTAATTATCTTTAATATTATCTTGACCAATTCCTTCCTCCCTTTCCTTTGATTTGGTTTCATTTTTTTCAAAAAAATTGACTCGTTTTCAATATTTTTTAATAATTAATTCAATTTTTTCATAACAGTTAATTTCCTCCCCATTCTATTTATTCTCCTCATGGCACCTGTTCACATCATCTCAAAGTTTTTATGTCCTGATGAAGGGTGGAGTGTCCACCCGAAACATTGGGTAAACTAAACTCGCAAATAGAATTATTTTCCAAAAATTCATCTTATAATAAAAGTTGTCAAGATCACTACATTCTTCCTAACTTTATAGTTAGGCAAGCTAATACAAGATTGATGGAGGAAATCTCCAAGCCATAATTCCAAGAATTTCTACATAGTTTTTTGAAGGATAAATTCTCAACCATGATGGATGGAGAATACAGTTTTTCGAGGGATTTTTGAGCCATTGAAATGGGGTTTCCTATAGATTATTAAAGAGCAAAGAAGCTTAAAGAAAGTATTTGATCACTTCAACACTACTTTCTTTGCCTTCATTCTAAAGAAACGCAATCAACACCTCATCTAATCACTTAGGAACATATATTTGTGTAATTAATATCTAAAAGATCATTGTAAAAATCTTGTTTTAAATGGTCAATATCTCTCATTCGAAGCTATATCCCTTGAAAACTAAGCAAATTCATGATGCAATTGAATTGGCTGAAGAAGCATTTCATTCAATTAAATTAAGAGGTTCACAACTACAATATTAAAATTGTAGCTTACAAAGGTTTAGCATTGGGTTGACTTGTTTTATCTAAGAGAATTTTAACTCATATTGGTTTTTTTGTTCGATTAGTCAACTGGATAATGTATCACTTACAAAATTTGATATGTTTATTCCTCAAAGGAAACTCTCTCACCCTCATATAAACAAGCCTATGGTTTGAGGGTATTTTGGTGGTGCCACTCGAGGAAAATGCTCTATGGGGCAATTCTATGAGGTAAGTGGTGTTATGTATTTAAATTAGAACAGTTGCATTAATTTTAACATTGTCCTAGGAGGATATCTAAAAATTACACTAAATAACTGGCCTAACATCCTCCCTAAACTAGAAGCTAAAAAAGATATTTCAAAATCTCAAATTTTGGGGAAAAATCAAATGGTACTTAATTGAATATCCAAGAAGAAATATTTATAATTTATCTATAAGTTGTATCTTTGAGAATATGAGTAACTTGTTTGTTTTTATTCAAATCTCTTTCCTTATGTCTTCAAATAGCTCAGTCCTAATGTTGATTATCTCTCAAAATGACTCAATTTATTGTTGAGTATGCTCTTGGAGAAAACTATAGGTCATTTATCTACATCAATCTCTTTTGTTCTATCAATGACCATCTATATGCGGTGAACATTTTCAAGTTTCTTTAGATGGTTATTGATGTTCAATTCCATAGCTATCCCAAAAAAAAATGCATGTTGATATGTATATCAATACATTTAGGCATAATTCAGGAGGACCTCCTCACCTCTGCAGCAGAGTGCCACATATGGAACAATTGGAAAATAAGTCTAAACACCCCCTGGATATCAATCCTAGAAGCGCATGTAGAAACCCTATCCCTGAAAAATGGTCTACCCCCCCAAATGGCTTCTTCAAATGCAATTTCAATGGTGCGTCCAAAGGCAACCCTGGAAATGCAAGATTCGGAGGCATTATCAGGAACTCTCAAGGAGACACTCTACGGATTTACTACGGCAACATAGGTTGGGACAGCAATAATTTTGCGGAGTTGGAGGGGCTTATACAGGGTATTCAAATTGCCATCGAGTTTCATTACTTCCCCCTGGAAATGGAGGGAGACTCGCAAATCATAACTACGGAAACCACAAAAATCCTCCATGGAACTGCTTCCTCAAAAGTTTCCAAAAGATGGAAGCTTGCCCATAAGCTCAAGGTTCTGGAACAGTTGATTCTCAACCACAAAGCCATTAGTTTTGGCCACGTACGCAGGAAGGCCAACTCTGTTGCGGATCTCCTTCCAAACAAAGGGGTGGAAAGCAACTGTGAGCTGCATCACCCGACCCTAACTCAGGTGGATGAGGAACCACTCAGACAAGAATGCCGCACTCTCATTCAGAAGGATCTTCTCCCCCCGGATGCGGGTGACAAAACTGACACGCATGACAATCACATCTCACACACCCTGGAGGATAGATATCTTCTGCGCATAGCCTCACCTGTTGCGGATCCTCAAATCGTTAGTCATCCGCACGAGACTCACAGACTCAGGAATGATGACGAGACAATGGGAACTGTGTCACCCTATCCGAGGCATCCCTTCGCATCTACCACCATAAATGATCATCGTGATTAACTCGTATAGTAGCCATGCCCCTTCCTTCGAGCTTGCTCAGGTGATCGATCATGGCACGCAGCTGCGTGCAAGGCCTACTCATTGTTATCCTCCTCGCACACATCCTAGCCCCTTTAAAAATATGAGCTCTCAACCTCGATCAACCCACAGTATTTTATCTCTGCCTTTCGCTTCTTTACCTCTCCTCTAGAATTTACCTGACTTCAGAAAACTGCGAAGCCCTATTCTCAGCATTGCACTGTGTAGTCCCTTCTGGGCTACTACATCCCTCTCTATGCACCTCTCCCCCATCTATTCCGACCCCCTAAACCCTAGCGTTTCTTTCCCTATTGTGTATCCCTCCCTGGATACCTTGCCCTATTGTGTATGCCTCATTGCGCAATGGCCCCCAAACTTCACCAGAGAACTATACGAGGTGGACAGAGAGGGGCTCTCTTGGGCCGCTATCACCATGGCAAGGAAAATCGACTAGAGTCGTTGGAAGGCTCCTCCTCTGGCACTTTTGCGCGTCAGATCCCTGATCCCGAGCAGGAGGAAGCAGCCTCTGGGCAAGCTACGCAAAGAGCTAGGTGCGGCCCGATGAAGTCCATCATCACTCCCCAAATGCACCCCCAGTACCGCAAGACTGACCCGATACCAGTTTAGGAGAAGAAATATTATGATTCGGACGTCTGGGTGGTGTATTCTGATGGCAACTAGATGCGTGTCACTGACGGCGTAGATCCGGACTCCCCCATCCTCTGTGCACCGATCTACAAACCCAGGCGTACAGTGACATATTTGGAGGAAGTTGTTGTGCAAGCTCCTGCTTGCCCCATTGAGGAGGAGTTCCCCAACAACGATGAAGAAGACGAAAGTGAGGCTTGCACAGATGCACAGCTCTTCCATGTTTTTTGTCAATCTTGCCATCAATGTTTTTTTGCTTTCGCATATTTTGTTCTACTTAGATACATCAATGCTACTACGCATAATGTAATTTTCTATTTTAAGTTTTGTTCGAGTTGGTTTCCTCCTCTGACGCAGCCCCAAAACCGAGTAACTAAGGTTGGGATTGGCTAATAGCAGCTTGCCAACCCAGCCTATAGCATATGTAATTTCTCTGTTTTTAGAATTAATAGAATAGCCTAACTTACCAAAAAAAAATACATTTAGGCATAACACCAAAACCTTTTGTATAAGAAATTTAAGCTCAATTTCCAGTTGGGTTTATCAAGTGGTTGGTAGAAATTATTGTTATCATCCACACCCATACTCAATTCACATGTGGCATGTTAAGCTCAAAGCCAATATATTGTTGTATTGGTTTCAAATCTTGTTGTTGAACAATATTACTGTTAAATTTAGATAGACATGGAGTGTTTTATGCTTAATGAAAATTTACTTCAGTCTTCATTATGCCCGATTTAAATTAGTAATCACATAAACATGAAAGTAAAATGCTAATAGAACACAATATTAGATCAACAGAAGACAATCCAATAATATAGATCAGATTTTACAATTATTCTTGTCTAGCAAAGATATAGGATAGTGTGTGTTACAGTAGTCAACAGGATGCTTTAGCCAACAACGAATTTCTTATATCAGCGAACCCTCCAAGTGTCACACACACAGCCCTCAAAGACATCTCATCAAAAGTCAACGTTGGTCAACAAAAATTCAACGCATGATAGTCAACAGAAAGTCAATGCTGCAGATTAGGGCTTCAGTCAAACTGTTCCTTTTTCCTCGATTTTTGTGCTCAATTGTACAGCCTTCAGAAATATGAATTTCAGAAAAATTTTGAGGTCAAACAGCCAAGGGTTGACCATGGTCAACACTGGTCAATGCTAAGAAAAATAGCCCTAAACAAATCCATAGAAAATCAGCAGCTTCAGGTTCGCACGTGTGAGGGAAAGGGCCTTCAAAGGCTATCGAACCAATCAGATCACAATGAGAGAATGTGTGATGAGTTGATGAGAAAATGACCTCCAAGTCTCTCCAATTTATATCCATCAGTGAGGGTGTGTGACACATTTATTAGGCTTGTGAGCCTACATTACAAATCTCGCTGACCTTGCACATGTGTGGAAAATAAATTCAAAATATATGTTCTGCTCACCCAAACAGGATCATATTTAGATCAATCTTGCACCTCTCTGAAAGCGGAATCCAACAAAAATATGATCATCATCATATGAGCATTGCAACATGGAGTTTGGACCTAGTTGCCCAAAATTAACACGCCGTCTCAACTAGGGAGAACTCGATCTGTCCACCCGTGCCATCCATCAGTACCATCGTCTAGCATCGTGCGTCATCCTTTCGTAACTTTCTTTGTTGGCTCTTCTTCTCAAATAGAACAAAAGGTGAGTCACAAATACATCACGCTCAGCTGACCCAAAGTCAGCTTAGAGGTTAAAACCTCTCTTGGAATCAAAAAGAGTCTCATGCTAACTTGAATTTAGTTTACAGACCCGAAGTCAGTTTAGAGATAAAACCTCAATAGACTCATAAAGAGTCGCATACTAACCCGAATTTAGTTTACTAAACCAAAGACAGCTTAGAGGTAAGAACCTCATCATACTTGATCCCAGATCAGAGTGTTGGACACATTCCATCCTAGACATACAGAGTACAGCAATCTCTTATGCGTCCATCAGTCTTGCTATTGGTATCTATCCACATTTCCCACCTCATTGGCCAAATGAGAGGTACTTCCCATGAGTCTGAAACTCCATGGGTAGGATGCATGCGATGCATAGATCAAAGAGAGGTGAACCAACTCAATATCATAACGGTGGGGCAAAAGCACAACAAGGTTCGGAAAGCCTACCCTCATGTGTGCTTATAGCTCCAAGAAGCTATCCACAAGCCCCTTGGAGCTCCCAGAGTTCATAGTCCAACTCAAACAGGACCCTCAGAATAGGGTATTTCCACGATTCCAAGCTTCTCACGAAATATTAGGAACTTGACCTTCCACAAGGGCTTTGTAAGAATATTCACGACTTGCTAATTAGTTCTTATATGATCAAGCCTTACGGCGCCTCGTTGTACCATATCCCAGATAAAGCTGTACCTGATATCAATATGCTTGGATTGATCGTGGAACACGGGATTCTCAAAAAGAAAAATCCCACTCTGGTTATCACAAAGGATAACAATGGTATCTAATGCATGCCCAAACAGCTCACTGAAGAGCTTTTGCAACCAAATAGCTTCACAATAGGCCATACTCGCTACAATGTATTCAGCATCAGCGGTGCTCAAAGCCACCAACTTCTTCTTCCTGCTCATCCAAGATATCGAAGCAGAACCCAAGGTGAAGCAGCATCCAGATGTGCTCTTGAGATCCACCACACTGCCAGCCCAATCGGTATATCCATGGAGTCTCAAACTCCCGGCAGTGTATCTCAACCCATGGTTGATTGTGCCCCAAAGATATCTCAATAGATTCTTGGCACCAATCTAGTGAATGTGATGAGGTTCAACCATATGTTCACTCAAAGTGTTCACTGCAAAAGATACGTCCAGACGGTAGTTCACTAGGAACATCAGGGCCCCCACAAGTTGTCGATACTCAGTGGGATTTTCTAGCACGGGCCTAGCAGTGTTTCCACACAACTTCTTAAAGTTGAGTTCCATCCTTGTTGACACAGACTTACAGTCCACCATACCAAATATCTCCATCAACTTCACGACATATTTTCCTTGAGAAAGGAAAATATTGTCTGGCCTCTGCCTATGAAGTAATGCATCAGTCCTAGTTCTTTCATCTCAAACTTGGAAGCTAGCTCCCTCTTTCATTGATGAATGAGAGGGTCAACACCTGTTAGGAAGAGATCGTCCACATAGAGAACTAGAATGAGAGGCCTTTCTCTATCAACCTTAAAATGAATTTTTGGATCAGCATTACTTCAAGTGAAGCCCAGCTTCATCAAGTAGCTATCTATCCTCGCATACGAAGCCCTGGAGGCTTGCTTCAACCCATAGAGGGCTTTCTTCAACCTGCATACATAGGTATCTCTATTTCGGACTCCAAACCCTAGAGGTTGCTCCACATACACCTTTTTCTTTATATAACCATGCAGAAAAGTGATCTTCACATCCATCTGATAGAGACTCCATCCTTGTGTTGCAGCAAGGGAAATCATAGATTAGATGGTGGTATAGTGGGCCACTGGTGCAAATATATCATCATAATCTATGCCTTCCTTTTGAGAGAAGCCTCGAGCAACAAATCTTGCCTTGTACTTTTCATCACTACCATGAGATCCATGCTTGATCTTATAAATCCATTTCGAGGTGACAACAGATTTGTCCTCCGGTCTCGGGACCACTTCCCAGACATCATTTCTCATAATGGACTCATATTCTTCATGCATGGCATCCTTCCAAACTTGATGCTTACGACTTCTTCAAATGATCTAGGCTCAGATTATACAATTGTACGCATGGCTGCTAGATACCCTTGGTATCTATTTGGATTCTTTCATGGAATGTCCCCCCTTGGGGAAATATGTCTCTCGGCATCTATGAGAGTATCCCTGAGCCATGATGGTCTTCAAATATTTGAAAGAGGTGGATCAATCGGATCCATAGGTCCTTCAACATCGGGCATCGGTTCATCCTTTGTCTCTTCCTGTTTCCCTGCTTCTTAATCTTCTTTGACTTCATTGGAGCTACGAAGACTTCTTACTTTCTTGAGGGAAGAATCTTCATCAAAGGTGACATTATGGCATATCTCCACTTCTCTTTGACCAGGAACATAGATTCTATATGCCTCAAAGTTACTCTCAGATCCCACAAACATTCCCTTCTTTCCAGAAGCATCCAGCTTTCTTCTCTTTTCTTTTAGCACATGAAAGTAAATAGGACAACCAAAAACTCTAAAATGAGAAACATCGGTTTCTTACCAGAGAAGACTTCTTTGGGAGTTTTGGAGTCCATAGTGAAATGTGGGCATATATGTTGAACGTACACAGTAGTGTTCGCAACTTCTCCCCATATAAACTTTAGAAGATCTTGGTCACATAGCATGGTGCGGGAAGCTTCCACAATGGTCTTATTCTTTCTTTCAGCAAAACCATTTTTCTCAGGAGTATATGCAGTTGTGGTCTCCCTCTTACTGCCAATTTCTTTGCAAAAGTAATTGAATTCATTTGACTCATACTCGGTCCCATTGTCGGTACTTAAAACTTTGATTCTCTTCTCAGTATGATTTTCCACCAAGGCCTTGAAGCTATGAAACCATTTGAATGCTCTGTCCTTCTTCTTGAAGAAATATATCCAGGTCTTGTAGGAGAATTCATCTGTAAAAGTCATGTAATAGGAACATCCTCCCAATGATGTCACAGGTATCATACCAGATAAATCAAAATGTATCGATTGCAAGATATCAGTTTTCTTTGTGACACTTGAGGGGAATGATCCCCTTGTATGCTTCCCTTCGGCACAACCCTAACATATACCTTCATGATCATTTTAAATTCGGGCATCCCTGTCACCACCTTCCTTGCTTCGGGAAGGGATTTGTAATGAAGGTGTGCAAACCTCTAGTGCCATAACTTTGTTTGAAGATTTGTATCATATGACAACCCCCAATTGACTTCCTCCAACCTGGTAGAGTGTATCAACTCTAAAACCAATAGTCATAGCTTCCTTGAAGTTCTTCCAGATACGTACCTTTCTATCAATGAATGCCACCTTGAACCCTTTGTCTTCCATTTTCGAAATAGACACAAGGTTCTTCTTCAAATCAGGTACGTACAACACATCTTGTAAACGGAGTACTTGACCTTGAGATAGATGGACGGTCACAGTCATTATCTCTAGGAATAATTAGTATCCTTCTCAATCAAATCAAAGAGGGATTATTTATAACCAGTGAGGTGCTTTGAAGCGCCACTCTCAATCAGCCAGACATCTGGGGCGTCGGGAGGAGATGCAGCAGAGAGGGTAGATACAAGAATAAATTCATTTCTCTTATTATTAACAACATTAGATTCATCGTATCTAGAATTTCTTGACCTCTTGAAAGGTTTCCCATTTCCACTATGATCAGAGGAAGCATTCCCCTTTCCTTTGAACCTATTGTTCCTTTGATTTCCATTCCCCTGGAGTTGTTGTTGTCATCATCCCTGGGAGAGTCCCTTCTATTAGGGCACTATAGTGACCAAACTTGTTACAAGTGTAACATCTTCCCTTCCTTCCTTTGGGCCCCGCTCTTCCATGGTTTTGATTTCTCGGACCTCCATTATTCCTCTTCTTTGCATGAGCGGTGAAGGGAGTGGGGCCACCTCCATTTCCATTAGAGGGATGATCTCTCTGCATCATTTTTGTATCCTCTTGAGTGAATCTTGTCAAAATTTCATCAAAATCACGAATCACATTATTATTAAGAATAGCGGTATTGAATACATACCAATCACGAGGCAGACCTCCAAGCATAATGAGAACCATCTCTCGATAAACTATTTCTTCTCCAATAGCTAGAAGATTGTTCCTGATTTCAGTGAGCCTCATAAAATAGGATTGAAAAGATTCATCCTTGCCCTTCTTGATATTCTTCAATTGATTCTTGAAGAAAAAAACTCGATTAGCATTACTAGCCCTGAACATGCTAACTAGCTTATCATACATCTCTTTAGATGAGCTAAGCTCATAAATGTAATCAACCAAGTTTTTATGAATAGAATCTCGGATAATCATCTTTTCTTTGATTTCCCCTTTTCTATACTTCGTCTTTGTGGCAGCAGCTGCATTTGATGCAAGCTCTTGAATCTTCCCTTGCACATAGTCCATGACATCTTGATCTTCTAATGCCAAATCCAAGGAGATCTCCCATGCATGATAATCAAACTTATCAATCAATTTATCATCAGCCTTGAAACCCTTGTAGGTTGAGGAGGCCATTTGACCTTGATAGGATTCCTTCTGAATTGATGATTGCTTCTAACAAAAGCTTGGACTTTGTCTTCTCCTCAGCTCCGATTCCATGTTAAATCTAGATAGAAATGGAGTGTTCAATGCTTAATGAAAATTTAATTCAATCTTCCTTAGGCCCAATTCAAATTAGCAATCACATAAACATGAAATTAAAATGTTGATAGAACACAATAATAGATCAACAGAATACAAGCCAATAATACAGATCATATTTTACAATTCTTCTTGTCCAACAAAGATATAAGATAGTGTGTGTTACGACAGTCAAGAGGGTGCTTCAGCCATCAAATACTTTCTTAGATGAGCCAACCCTCCAAGTGTCACACACACAGCCCTCAAAGACAGCTCATCAAAAGTCAACGCTAGTCAACCAAAATTCAACGCGAAAAAGTCAATGTAGGACAGTCAACAGAAAATCAACGCTGCAGATTAGGGCTTCGGTCAAACTGCTCATTTTTCCTTGATTTATGTGCCTATATGTACGGCCTTCAGAAATCGAAATTTCAGCAAAAGTTTGAGGTCAAACGGTCAAAGGTTTACCATGATCAACGCTCAGCAAAACAGCCCTAAACAGATCTGCAGAAAATCAACAACTTTAGCTCCGCACGTGTGAGGGAAAGAGGCCTCCAAAGGCTATCGAACCAATCAGATCACAATGAGAGAATGTGTGATGAGTCACATCAAAAGAGAAGTAGGAAGGAAGACCAAGGGTCGCAGGATCGCATTTCTTATTTCAGCAAGTCGCCGCGCTCGTTTAAGGCTACAAAGGGACTAAGTTAATGGAGTGTGGAATATGAGTGGATGAGCAAATGACCTCCAAGTCTCTCCAATTATATCCATCAGTGAGGGTGTGTGACACCTCTATTAGGCTTGTGAGCCTACATTACAAATATGGCCGACCTTGCACATGTGTGGAAAATAAATTCAAAATATATGTTCTACTCATCCAAACAAGATGATCTTTAGATCAATCTTGCACCTCTCTTAAAGAGGAATCCAACAAAAATATGATCATCATCATATGAGCAATGCAACATGGAGTTTGGACCTAGTTTCCCAAAATTAACACTTACGCATTGGAGAATATCTTACCCTTGCCTATGTGTTAGAAGATAGAGTGCATGGTTACATGAACAAAACAAAACAAAACAAAATTACCAAAAAAAAATATTTATAACATCCTTTCAAATCTCTTATGCAATGCTCCATGTAGTCAAAAAATATCTACCTATTAAATAGAACTGCAATTTTTTTCGATAAAAGAGCATTATATTCTTTAAAAAAGAACCCAAGGGGTGGTACCAATTATTGTCATTGTTGGTCAAACTAATTGCTTAATAATTCCAACCTATATTATCAATCAAGATGTTCTTAAACTTCGATATGCTACTCTATATCTAGTACAAAGATCAAAGGATCACTAGGCTTTCTAATCTATGCTATAAGATGGAAAGGAATTCATACAAGAAGTAAACCTAGGAGATGTTTGCTATCTGGGGCAGCAACACAACCTTCACACCTGCATTGCACTCTTTTACTCTGATTATTCAAGGCATTGATGCAAACAGGGGGAAGTTGTAGTGTGTATTTAAACCCTTATGTAAATGATCCCTCTTAACCAAATAACAATCCTGAATGAAAGAAAAGAAAGGTAAAAGAAAGGAGATGGTGGTCACTAGGGTTGCACACAGCCCCTACTTGACTAGTTACAAGTCTTTGTGAGTGTATATTTCCACAGCCCATAGTCATGTTGATATAAGTTTCAGGATATATGATGTGTGCGAGTTTATTGATGTTCTATGTTTTGAGTGGGCTCACCACCCGTCATCAAAGACTCCAATAAAGCATGATAGATCAAAAAAGAGTGTTGGGGCATTTATAAATAAATAATCAACCAGTGAACATTAAGATGAATGTTTCTAGGGAAATAAAATATATTTATTAAAAAAAAAAAACCGCAATTTAAGATAAATATAAAGAAAAAATATATTTATTAAAAAGGTTTTGACTGCAATTTAAAATAAAAGAAAGTTAATATATATATATATATATATATATATATATATATATATATATATATATATATATATATATATATACCCTTTCTATATGTCTTTGTTTATCCTATATTTGATGGCTCCCTTTCCTTCCAAGTGTATAGAAAGAAAACTCACACTAACCAATACCTCCATGCAAACTCCCATCATCACCTCATGCATAAGTCGTCATCCTTAAAACCCTTTTCAATAAAGTTGTCAAAATTTCCAATCCACAATATCTAACCACCGACAGAGCCCACCTAACCAAAGCCCTCATTAAGAATGGTTACGCTACTTCCCAAATCAAAAAATCCTTTAAATCTGTCTGCGCTCATCACCACCCCCAAGGACCCCTCCCCCCTCCCAAGGCTCTTATTTCTCTTCTTAGCACCACTGATATCATATATAAATTCTTAGCAAAAAAGAACATCAAGACTTTATTTAAACCCAAAAAAACCTTAAAACAGTGACTCAAATCTCCCAAATATAGCTTTGATCAAATGCTTGGCCCTAGAGTATACCAAATTTCATGTTCCTGTGGCAAGTCCTACATTACCTAGATTGGTAAGTCCTTCGAAGCCCGGTTAAAGGAGTGCATTGTCAATACTACCAACAATCGTGTTTTAAAATCAACTCTAGTTCAACATTCCTTCGAGGCCAAGCGCCTTATCAATTTTTACCAAACTAAAATCCTTGCCCCTCCCCCTTTTCATTATACTTGCCTGTTGTAGCAGCTAGAACCACCCTCCAAAAAATTTTCATTGCTTATATTTTGGAGCCTAACCTTCTTTTCACATGAGCTTACCTTGAACTGTTATCACGTATTCATGCTTTCACTAACGTTTATCCTTTAGCTATTCTTGTGTTTACTTTCTCTTCACTTAGCAAATATTTTCTAAGTCACAAGCTAAACTCTTGTCTAAGCCTTGTACAGCAGTTCTGAGTTTGCCTCTAGAAACTACGCAATTCAAGGAGCTAGACTTGACCTTGATGATCGGAATTGCACAATAATAATTGGAAGTCGGCCTTGAGCTCATAAACTGGGCATTCATAATAGGCAGCCTAGCACTGAGCCCACAAACTGTGAAATCCCTTAGAGAGCTCAGAAACTGCACAGTGCACTGAGCTAGAGAGCTGTCAGTTCCCTGAAACTGCACAATCATTCCCAGTGATGTGCATGGCAAGTTTTCTCGGAAAAAGCAGAAAAGTTGAAAAAACAAAAAACATCCCTAAAATCAAGGGATGTTTTTTTAGTAACCCGAAGGAAGCACACTTGTTATTTTTGGAGATTATCGCCATGTGCCGCTTTTCCCTTGATTTGTGGCATGTGCGTCATAAACCCTAATTTCTCAAATCTATTTAATCGACACCCCTAAATCTCATTCTCACACTCAATCTTGGAGCTCTAGCATTCTTGAGGAGATCAAATAACCTTTGGTACGATTATCGTCGCTTTTCTGGGTGAGTTTTGCATTTGTCGCTTTTTGTCATTTGGCTTGTGTGAGTGTTGTTTTTCTTGTTCATTTGCATTCATGCTCGTGTTTTAACTTGCTTTAGCTTGTAGAAGTGTTGTTTCAAGTTATTGCATGTCTTTCATAAGTGTCACATCGGTTTCTTCGTTTTTCACCGATGGTCATCATTGCAACGACTCTCCTCGTCGTTCTTGTTCACTTCTCTTTTGTTCATTTTCTGCACTCGATTTGTCTTATTTCAATCACACTTAGTCAAATCCACATTCAAGCCTTCATTATCTCTTATATTTGCTCATTTTTCACACATCCCTTGGGCAGATCTTCCTTTCCCATGATTGGTGCTCACTTTTCCCAGTTGGGCATTGCGCAATCTTGAGGCCCAAGCCCAGAGCTTGGCCTCTGGAACTGCGCAATGTGTAGTACAGGTTGGCCCTACTGCACAGTCTCAGACCTCAACCCACATCCTTGTCCATTGAGACTGCGCAATGTGTAGTATCTCCTAGCTCACTACCCAGTCTGAACTACACACTGCGTAGTCTCAAGCCTCAAGCTTCAACACTAATTGTTGGGACTGCGCAGTGTGCAGTTCCCTTAGCCAACCAGACCCTCTTCCCACTAAAAATTGTGCAATCCTTCCCATCAGTTGCCTGGTGTGCTACATGAGCATGCCATGAAAGTATTTTTTCTTATAATTGATATTTGCTTGTCGTTAGTGTCTTTTCTGTCCCATGGGTACAACAGGTTTTGAGCAACTTTCTAAAAATCACTTTTAAAATGGCACCCAAGAGAGTTGCCTTAAAAGAAACCACTAAAAGTTGTACTGGGGAAGCAATTGAACAAGTTCTGGTTAAATTTCCAGTTTATGCGGACACTCAGTTGTTTGTAGAGAAAGGCTTAAAACTAACATGGCAGCAGGTCAAAGATGAGTTTACAAAGGACTTTCAGGCAAACTTGGAGGATCGACAGGTGTATCTCAGCATCAAGCTGTCAGGACTTTACAAGGTTGCATGTAGGTATCCAGTCTTCCCATGTACGGATGTGATCAGTTGGGTTGTCTCAAACACTGATGAGAAAACTATGACATTGAGCAACACCAGCGGGCAGAAGCTTGCTACATTCCTGGAAGCATATGTATGATCTCCCTGAGCCAATGAAGGTCATGGACTCATTTTTCTATGCCAATCACAACTATAAAAACACAAGAGATATCATCAAGATCTAGGTGAAGGAGCCAACAAATTTTATACATACACCCACCCAAGTGTACAAGACAAAGGCACTAAGAAAATCCTACCAGCTTTTGGTCATACTAGCTTGTAGAATATATGGCCAACCAAACACAAAGACCTTTCTTGAGGGTTGGGCTATCCTATTGAACCAGGAGTGGACGAGGGGAAATCGTTCAACTAGTCAGATTTTT
Source organism: Pinus albicaulis (assembly GCA_034641835.2). NCBI lineage: Eukaryota > Viridiplantae > Streptophyta > Pinopsida > Pinales > Pinaceae > Pinus > Pinus albicaulis. The sequence goes on from CM076574.1 coordinate 785,427,849, forward strand.
TGGCTCATCAATTGAGATTCCATGTGACACAAGCCCAAAATCCTCCCAAGGGCGAGCACGCACACTTCTACATGTCTTCATACTCACTGGATGTGATTTGTGCACAGAATCAGTTTTCTGGCATGAACTAGATATGGACACCGAGAAAAATTGTCGTACATATCTATTGTAAGCTACTTTCGGATTGCCGTCATCGCAGAGTCATGAAGCAACTTACTGATCACTTCATCATCCAGCTTTATAGGCTTATCTTTCAGGAGGACCCACGTTGCATGTCATGAGCATCTATGGAGGTGATATCAGAGATTGCATATTGGTTCACCTTACCGGATGGAACATTTATCAGAGTATTCGGCGAGCATAAGTCGCCACATTGTTTTCCAATATATGCCACCAACAAACTTGTCATGCAATAGGTATCTTATCACATCTCCATAAGGTTGTCAGCAACACTGCATAGGACGAATAAGGCACCATGGCCAACTCTTCCTTTGCAGGTTGTATTATAAAAGATCAAGAATCTTAAAGTTGCAGATGTCGAAGCAAAGGCCATAGTAATATTTGAGTTCAGCACAAAGAGTTACAACCCATATGATCCAAGAGGAATTTGCAAAGACCAATGTGCGAGGGTATACTACAACTAGGTCAGCGGGATATTTCAGTGGTCGGAGGAGAAACCATGGAAGAATTGTTATAAGTCCTCCATACCTCATGAACCGATTAGTATGAATGGGACTTCTCAAGTTGTTCCGTAGACAACAACAGTTTCGGAAGTAGCAGCAACAGGCAGAGGACCAGTGCAAGGCAAAGGAAAGAGGAAGGCAGTTGACAATGCAGAAGAATAACAAAGTTGGAAGATGAAAGCGGACCCCATTATTGAGAAAGAAACTTTGGAAATCGAAGCAAAGATGGGACAAAGGCAGCAGAGAACAAATCGAAGAAAGAGAGAGAAGCAATACTTGGAAGAAGCAGTGCAAAAAGCGTAGAGAGCAGAACAAGTGTTGAAGGAAGAACGGGAGCTCAGAAGAAGAGAACAAGAGGAGAGACAAAATCAAAAAGAAGAAAGAAGGCAAGGTGCCACAGCTGAAGAGACGACACACATACAGGTTGAAGAGTCAATACAAGATCATCTAGCAGCATAAGGTGTTGGACATTGGGTTCAACGCTCCCTATGTGTTTCGCGACATGGAATAATCACATCTCGTGGATCCTAAATATGGTGTTTGTAGCGGAGACTAATGCCTGCAGGTTTTGGTCTAACGGTAATCGTGATTCCAACAAGTGGTATTAGAGAAACAGGTCTCGAGTTCGAAACTCACCCGGCTTGCGTTGCGGGGGAGATTGTTGGACATTAGGTTCAACGCTCCCTATCTGTTTTGTGACATGGACTAACCACCTCTCGTGGATCCTAACTCTGGCGATTGTAGTGGAGACTAGAACCTGCGGATTTTGGTCTAACTAAAATCGTGATTCCAACAGAAGGAGTGAGCGAACAAATGCAGGAATGGGAGTTTCTAAGGAGCTTGAACAGTTGATTGAAGTCAGGGACATGGAGTTGAGACCAGAGCTGCAAGATGAAGATGTGGACCCGATGCCTAGTGCACCACAGGCCACCTTTCAGACTCCACCACCTTCAGCCATAGAGCAAGCCCCAAGGGAAGAAGGGGAGGTATTTCCCCTTGATGATGATCCGGTGATGGATGTGTACAATTTTTCATTTGATAAATTGTAGAAGAATATTGTATAAGCGCGAAGAAAGCACTTCCTGGATGATCATGCATCTCCTGCATTCATGAGAGAAAGGGTGATTATGGAAAACACCAACAGGAATCCAAACACTATTGTCGAAGCCAACTTGGCCTTCGCAGGTGCTACGAAATCAAACACTCAGTACTTTGCAACTGAGAACAAACAATTGGTACAAAACCTACAGCCTACCGAGTAAGAGATTGAAAAGCTCCGCACAACAGCGCAAAGTGCAGCTTCTACACAGGTCTACCTAGGAGAAATGAGAGCAACGATACTTGATGAAGTATCCACACTTTGAGACACTACGAGAGACCTATCTGAGGAGCTCATGACCATGCATAAGGAAGTTCTCGCTTGCACATCTTCCAGCTTCAGTGTAAAGAGTTTGTCAAGATCCTTAAGAATGTGCAAGTTGTCATCACTTATGTGCATGATTGGACAATGCGATACAAGGCAGCACCACTCACGTTGGTAAAGATGATGAAGCCGCATGCAGAGCTAGAGAAAGCAAGAGTTCGGATACTAGTCCAGAACGACAAACAGCTCACCACATTCATCACAAACATTCACGCTGCATATGCACAGTGGTACAATAGTTTGAACTTCACGGTGAGAAGCCAAAAGATCCCATCAATCGGTTCACTCACCCAAGCTAAGTGTGACAAGAGATTCATGAGTACTTGGAGCAGCTAAAGCAGATCGCCACCAAGGAGGACTTGGAGTTGAATAAACAAAATATGCATAACTACATTGGTGGCCCTCTTCAGATCCAAACGATGTTGTTCCTGATTGAGCAATAGGTTCATATTGGCTCCAAGACATTGTACCTGAATGTTATGGAGGCAAGAGTCTGCTTCCAACCTGACACCATCTCGCGGTTTGGGGAGATCACTGCACAATACCAAGCTTGGAATGAGTATGTTACTGAGAGAAATCAAGTCCAAGTTCCCAGCTTGAGTTCACCCAAACTCCAGTATCATAGTGTTTTGTCTTGTTAGGTTGTCGTCTCTACCCTATTTTGTCTTATATGGGTATGAGTGGAAAATGTATATTATTTTGTTGTTGTTGTATAAGTGAAATTCCATGTGTCCATTATGGAATGTGAAGAGTCATATGTAATGTGAGGAGTCATGAGAGGAGTCCAAGAGTCACCAAGGGGGCATGCCAAGAGTCATTCTCCCCCACCCCCCCACCCCCCACTGGTTATAAATATATCCTCAAAAATCCTGTAGAGGGATTTTGGGACCCAATATTTTGGCTAGGCTTAGGCTTAGAAAGGGGTTGGGAGTTTTGTGTTAGGCTTGGCTTCTCCATAGCGTAGAGGGAGTATACTTCTTTGGGATGAGAAGGTGTTGTTGACTTCACGTTCCACTATTGGGGCAAGCGGTTCATCATGTTGTATGTATGAATAGAACTTTCACTTATAATAAAATTAGAGTTGGGATGTGTTCATGCATATATTGTAAATGAAGTAGGAATACCCTTGTTATGTTTGCAATGTATGTTGTTTAACTTATGCACATACTTATGAACTAATTCGTTTGCATTTGTATTTATATTGTTAATGTGTGTTCATATTTTAATCCGTCACCTTTAACATGTGGACTACTTTGCTTGATAGTTTGTGTGATGTCTTTCAGCTCATGTGTTCCTTTCAAGCTGCGTACTATTACAAACTTCCAAGGAGCGCACTTCTTTTTCTCTCTGCGTGTTAGAACCGCTCATGCATCATATTGACTTTCCTCAAGTTCACACACTTGCTTTAACCAAAGACATCGTGCATCACTCTATGTGTTTTGCAATCCATGGCATAATTAAACACCACACTGTTTGGACTCCTACTCCAAACGGTGTGAGGTCTAGTTCGGACTTTATATCGGGGAGATCCCCTGAATGTTGGCGGATCTAGCATTCTCAACATTTATGGCACTAGGAGGGCCAAATGACAAGATGAGCCCTGGAACTCTGTTTTGAATTTCCGCACTTATTTCATGGCTTCTTCCACAATCATACTTCGGGGATGCTTTTCTAAGAATATAAAATTAAAAGTATTGGTATTTGTCATTGATGACTTGTCATATATTAAATTTGATGGCAAAGGTGAAACAACCTTGCTTGAACATACTGATTGCTTTCTTCAATTTTTCACAGAGCGCAACATCCCCCTTGAGGATGTTGGTTGTTGGTTGTTGGTTGTTGGTTGTTCATTCTCACGTTCGAAGGACGTGTAAGGAAATGGTATCACACATTGACCGATGCCTCCATTCACTCTTTCAAACAATTTGTCACAAAATTGTTCCATGCTTTTGACAGATATGATCACGAAGATTTGTGCAATAAATTTTCAGAATTGTGAAACACACCTGACAAATCGCTACACCATTTTCACAACCGTTTTGTACATCTTTGATTTGCATTTCTAGAAAATGAAGTTGATTGGCATCTCTTGACCAAAACATTTATACATCTTGTTCACATTTCACTAACTCTGCAAGAATTAGAATTTTTCAAGTCATTCCCAACATACCGCAGGGCTAGAGCTTCCAAATCTGCAACGAACGATGTCGTTGTTCCAAGTGACCCCCATCAAACAACTCTAGTTCCTCAGATTGAGGTGGGAAAAAAACAAAAACAAAAATGTTGAATTGTCACCACCTCTTCCTACCGTGCATATTCAGAACCCCTGCACAATTTTGCGCTGCAAGCCCGATGAGTGTGATGAATTTGTTTCTCTGCATCCTCCATCCTTTGGTTCTTCTGATCATCCAGATTGTGTTTTTGTGAGTTCACTTGTTTCAAATCTCTTGTTTGATGTTCATGAGGATTAGGTGTTGGATGGAGTTGTTGTTGAGTAGCCAACCTGCGATGTCATTTATGATGAGTATGGGTGGGAGCATGGGTCGAACAAGAATCTGTGATGAAGGATGACTCTCTTCCTTCCGCAGCTCTTCTGCATTATCCTGACATTTTCCACGATTCTGTCATTTCGATTGAGTCATGTGAGAATTCAGTTTCTGATAACACTAATACTTCCAATCATTGACAGAATTTGTGGAATGCTAGTTTTTCATCTAAATGCGGAGAGGATGAATCTTTTATCATTGATCTCCCCAACCTTCATCGTGCCTTTCTGGAAACATAGAGGGTGAAATTTATCATTTTTCATCTCCACCTTTGTACGATTCATCAAATCATGAGGATGCCTCTATTGGTGATCCTGAATTTTCTTATCATGGTTGTTGTGACTAGTTCATTGATTCAGTTGGTCATGATGTTGATTCTTCCACTGTGGATTTTTCAAATCCACCCATCTTTGATGATCTACCTTCCGATGAGTTGGAACTTCCTCGCACTGTCGAGACACTTCAGCCCGAGCTGATGGTTATGTCAGGTTCTCGTAGTCTTGATTCCAATTCCACTTTTGATCAGAAGAATGTTGAATCTTTTGAGGCTCCTCATCATTCTACCGCACATATTGAAGATCATTTTGTTTTACAATTTTCGCATCCTCCATCTGTTTTTCGCGATCATATCACACAGTCCTTGGAGGAGTCGTATTTGGGGAGCACCGCGACAAAACGAAAAATTTCTTCTTTCTTTATGTTTGCTCGTCCTCGTAGTTCGAAAGTTTGTGTTTGTATGTCTTTTGACTCACACTGTGTCACGACATCATGACACAACCACGGAATGTATCTCTTGCATTTTTAGTTCTTACTTTTCTACATGTTCTTTCAAACTTTGAATGTTTTGGTTTGCATTGTCTTATCTTTTTTGTTGCATGTTTTGTTTGCATATATTTCTTGACATGTATTCCCTCGCCCACATAAGCCAACCAATGCATCAGTGGTTGCATTGGAAGTATCACTTTACGTGAGTCTGGCCTATGTTTTTCTTAGGGTAGGAGTAGGAGTAGTGTTTGTTTTTCTTTGTTGTTTCCTTTGATTTGCTTTACGTTTATTCGTTTTTTAGTCTTAATCTAGTTTCCGCATGAGACCGTGTTTGACTTTGAAGCAAGCTTGATGAAATACAATAGGAAGTTTTTCTACTACCAACACTTGGTTTTATGTTTATTCTCTCTCTTTGTGTGAATCTTGCATTCTTTTGGTTGATGATACTCAGATGGAAAATACGTTCCTTTTCGGAGAGAATCACAGTGAAATCATGAGGTTTCGATTAATCCTTGTCACTCTAGCCTAGAAGAGTAAGAAGGGGAGGAAAACCTTAAAAGTATTTCAGAGGTGTATATAAACATCCTTCTCTAAAGGGACAACCTCTTATGCTCTCAATAAAACGAGATCCTTCTTCTGCCACATGAAATAAGTAAGTGTTTATGCACAGTTCTTTGAACAAAATGAAAATGGAAAAATGAAAAAATAAAATAAAGGGCGAAAGAAGAAAAAGGTTTCATGCGGAGAGAGGTGAAGCAAGCAACTCCGTCGGGGTACTGTCGAGGCTCGCTGGCAGCGAAGCAACATTTGTGTTCCTGAAATGACTCCATCAATGTATTGTCCAGACCTGCTGGCAGCGAAGCAACACCAGAGACGAAAATAAAGACTGACAATTTTATTTACTTGTGCATCTCAATACTCCTCATCCCCAATCGAAATAACTCAGTGGGACTTGGCTTCGTTAGTGTTCCATTAATGAAGAGGATGGAAGGGATTATGCCTTTAACTCAGACTAATTGAGGAATTTGTGGTAATCAATGAATTAAACAATACTTCCAGAAGGGTGAGATCGGTTTTACACAAGACAAGATTCATTCAGAGAGATAGAGTTCTACCAGTGTGTCGCTAGTGTTGTAGCGGCTTTAACTCAGAGTAATTGAGGAAGTTGCGGTAATAAATGAATTAAACAATACTTCCAGAAGGGTGAGATCGGTTTTACACAAGACAAGATTCATTCAAAGAGCTAGAGTTCTACCAATGTGTCGCTAGTGTTGTAGCGGCTACAACCACCTCCAAAATTTCCATTGCTTAGATTTTGGAGTCTAACCTTCTTTTCACAAGAGCTTACCTTGCACTGCTATCAGGTATTCATGCTTTGACTGATGTTTATCATTTAGTTATGCTTGTGTTTATTTTCTCTTCACTTAGCAAATCTTTCTAAGTCACAAGCTAACCTCATGTCTAAGCCTTGTGCAGCAGTTCTGGGTGTGCCTCCAGAAACTACGCAATTCATGGAGCTAGACTTGACCTTGATGTTCACAATTGCGCAGTCATGACTCACAATCAACCTCGAGGTGAAGCAAGCAACTCTGTCAGGATACTGTCGAGGCTCGCTGGCAGCGGAGCAATGTTTGTGTTCCTGAAATGACTCCATCAAGGTATTGTCCAGCCCTGTTGGCAACAGAGCAACACTAGAGATGAAAATAAAGACACTGACAATTTTATTTTACTTGTGCATCTCAATACACATCCCCAATCGAAATAACTCAATGTGACTTGGCTTGTTTAGTGTTCCACCGATGAAGAGGATGGACGAGACTATGTCTTTAACTCAGACTAAGTGAGTAAGTAGTTGTAATCAATGAATTAAACAATACTTCAAGAAGGGTGAGACCGGTTTTACACAAGACAAGATTCATTTAGAGAGCTGGAGTTCTACCAGTGTGTCGCGAGTGTTGTAGCGACTACAACCACCCTCCAAATTTTGCCATTGCTTATATTTTGGAGCCTAACCTTCTTTTCACATGAGCTTACCTTGCACTGCTATCAGGTATTCATGCTTTGACTAACATTTATCCTTTAGTTATGCTCATGTTTACTTTCTCTTCACTTAGAAAATATTTTCTAAGTCACAAGCTAACCTCTTATCTAAGCCTTGTGCAACAGTTTTGGGTTTGCCTCAAGAAACTGCGGAATCCATGGAGCCGGACTTGACCTTGATGTTCGAAATTATGCAATCATAACTAGAAGTCAACCTTGAGCTCAGAAACTGGGTAGTCATAACAGGCAACCCAGAAACTATGCAATCCCCCACTAAGCTCATAAACTACACAGTGCACTGAGTCAGAGAGTTGCCAATTCCCCAGAACTACACAATCCTTCCCGATGATGTCCATGGGAGGTTTTCACCAAAAAAAGCAAAAAAAACTAAGAAAGAAAAAAGCATCCCTAAAATCTAGGAATCTTGTTTTAGTAACCTGAAGGAAGCATACCTGTTATTTTTGAAAATTGTCGCCATGTGTCGATTTTCCCTTGATTTGTGGCATGCGTGTCATAAACCCTAATTTCTCAAATTTATTTAATCGACACACCTAGAGCTCATTCTCATACTCCATCTTGGAGCTCTAGCATTCCCAAGGAGATCAACGAACCTTTGGTACGAATGTCATTGTTTTTGCGGGTGATTTTTTTCTGTCACTTTTGGTCATTTGGATTGTGTGAGTGTTGTTTTATTCTTTTGTTTGCATGCATGTTGGCATTTTAACTTTTTTTAGCTTATAGAAGTGTCGTTTCAAGTTATTGCTTGCCTTTCATAAGAGTCGCATCGGTTTCTTCCTTTTTCATCGATGGTCGTCGTTGCGGGGACTCTCCTCACCAATCTCGTTTGTTCAATTTCTGCACTTGATTTGTCTTGTTTCAATTACACTAAGTTGGATCTGCGCTCAAGCCTTTGTTATCTCTCAGACCTATTCGTTTTTCACACTTCCCTTTCGCAGATCTGCCTTTCCCTTAGTCGGTGTTCAATTTGTCCCAATTAGAGATTTCACAATCTTGAGGCCCATGCTCAGAGCTTGGCCTCTGTAACTACGCAATGCGTAGTACAGGCTGGCCCCACTGCGCAGATCCCAGGCCTCAGCGTGCATCCTTGGCCACTAAGACTACGGAATGTGCAGTCTCTCCCAGCTCACTGCCCAGGCTGAATTGCACATTGCACAGTCTCAAGCCTCAAGCTTTGACACTGACTGTTGTGCAATGCGCAATTCCCTCAGCCAACCAGACACTCTTCCCACTAAAAATTGCACAATCCTTCCCGTCAGTTTCTCGGTGTGTTGCATGAACATGCCCTGAAAGTAGTCTTGCTTATAACTGATATTTTCTTGTCGTTTGTTTCTTTTTTGTCCCATAGGTACAACAGTTGTTGAGCAAAACTCCAGTAGTCATTTTTACAATGGCACCCAAGAGAGCTTCCTCAAAAGAAAGCACAAAAAGTAGTACCAGGGAAGCAGTTGAACAAGTTCTGGTTAACTTACCAGTTTATGCAGAAACTTATTTGTTTGTAGAGAAAGGATTGAAACTGACATGGCAGCAGATCAAAGATGAGTTTACAAAGCACTTTCACGCAGACTTGGAGGACCGGCAGGTGTATCTCAGCATCAGGCAATCAAGGTTTTACAAGGTTGCATGCAGATATCCAGCCTTCCCATGTGCGGATGTGTTCAGTCAGGTTGTCTCAAACACTAATGAGAAAACTATGACATTGAGCAACACCAGCGCGCAGAAGCTTGCTACGTTCCTGCCAGCGGATTTTCAGCAGATGTATCATCCCCCTGAGCCAGTGAAGATCATGGACTCATTGTTCTATGCCACTCATAGTTATACAAACATGAGATATCATCAAGAGCTGGGAGTAGGAGCCAACGAGGTTTAGACAGATACCCACCCACATGTAGAAGACATCAGGAAAGCCTACCAGCTTTTGGTCATACTAGCTTGCAAAATATATGGCCAACCAGACACACAGACCTTTCCTAAGGGGTGGCCTATCCTACTGAACCAGGTAGTGAACGAGAGGAAGTCATCCAACAGGTTTGATATGTTGGCTCATTAGTTGATACACCATGTGACACAAACTTGAAATCCTCCAAAGGGTGAGCAAGCGCACTTCTACATGTCTGCATACTTAGTAGATGCAATTTGTGCACAGAATCAATTTCCTAGCATGAACTGGATATGGACATAGAGAGAAATTGGCGTACATATCTATTGCAAGCTACTTTCATATCGCAGTCATCGCAGAGTCATGGAGCAACTTACTGATCACTTCATCATCTCGCTTTACAGGCTTATCTTTCAGGAGCAACTATGGAGGCGATATCAGAGATTGTTAATTGGTTCGCCTTTCCGAATGGCATATTGATCAGAGTGTTGACGGGCACACGCTGACACATCTTTTGCCAAGATATGCCACTGACAAACTTGTAATGCAAGAGGTATCTTATCACATCTCCACAAGGTTGTCAACAGCACTGCATAAGTCAAATAAGGCACCATGGCCAACTCTTCCTTTGTAGGTCGGATTATACAAGATCAAGAATCTTAAAGTTGTAGATGTTGAAGGAAAAGCCATAGTCAAATTTGAGTTTGACACAAAGAGTTACAATCTGTATGATCCAATAGGAATTTGCAAAGACCACTGTGCAAGAGTATACTACAACTGGGTCAACAGGATATTCTAGTGGTTGGAGGAGGAACCATGGAAGAACAGCTATAACTCCTTGTACCTCATGAACCGATCAATACAGCAAGGACTTCTCAAGTTGTTCCGCAGACGGCAGCAATTCTGGAAGAAGCATCAGCAAACATCGGACCGGTGCAGGACAAAGGAAAGAGGAAGGTAGTTGACAATGCAGAAGCGGGCCCCATCATTGAGAAAACATCTTTAGCAATCGAAGCAAAGAGGGGACAGAGGCAATAGAGAGCAGAACGAAGAAAGAGAGAGAAGCAATACTTGGAAGAAGCAGTGCAGAGAGCACAAAGAGCAGAACAAGAGTTGAAGGAAGAACGGAAGCTTAGAAGAAGATAATAAGAGGAGAGGAGAGACAAGCAAAAATAAGAAAGAAGAAAAGGTGCCACAACTGAAGAGACAACACCTAACAAGTTGAAGAGTCAGTACAGGATCAGCCAACAGCATAAGGAGTGAGCGAAAAGATGTAAGAATGAGAGTTTGCTAAGGAGCTTGAACAGTTGATTGAAGTCACAGACATGGAGTTGGGCCCTGAGCCGCAAGATGTAGATGTGGACCTAATGCCCAACGAACCATAGACCACCATTCAGACTCTACCACCTTCAATCGCAAAGAAATCCACGAGCAAGGAAGGGGAGGTAGTTCCCCTTGATGATGATCCGGTGAGGATGTGTACAATCTGTCATTCGACAAACTACAAAAGAAGATTATACAAGCGCAAAGAAAGAACTTCCCAGATAATCATCCATCTCCTCATTCTTGAGATAAAGGGTGATTGTGACATACACCAATAGGAATTCAAACACTATTGTCGAAGCCAACTTGGACTTCGCAAGTGCTATGAAATCAAACACTCAGTACTTGGCGTCCGATAACAAACAGCTGGTACAAAACCTACAGGTTGCCCGACAAGAGATTCAATAGCTCTACACAGCGACATAGAGTGCAGCTTCCGCATAAGTCTACCTAGGAGTAATGAGAGCAACGATCGTTGTTGAATTATCCACATTTGGAGACACTGTGCAGGACCTATCTGAGGAGCTCATGATCGTGCATAAGGAAGTTATCTGCGTGCACAACTAGGAGTTTGTTAAAATCCTTAAGATTATGCAAGTTGCCATCACTTATGTGCGTGATTGGACAATGCGATACAAGGCGGGGCCACTCACATTGGTAAAGATGATGAAGCCACGGGCAAAGCTAGAGAAAGCAAGAGTTCGAATACTAATCTAGAACAACAAGCAGCTCGCCACATTCATCGCAAACATTCAAGTCGCATATGCACGACTATACAATAGTTTGGACTTATGGTGAGAACCCACAAGATCCCATCAGACGATCATTCACCCAAGCTAAGCGCAAGCACCAAGTGCGACAAGAGATTGATGAGTACTTGGAGCTGAATAAACAAAATATGCAAAAAACCACATCAGTGGCCCTGCTTAGATACAAACAATGTTGTTCATATCAACTACAAGACATTGTGCCTGAATGCTATGGAGGCAAGAGTCTGATTCCATGTGTCCATGATGGAATGTGAAGAGTCGTATGTAATGTGAGGAGTCATGAGGGGAGTCCAAGAGTCACCAAGGGGTCATGCCAATAGTCACCCCCCCTCCCCCCCGCCTTTGGTTATAAATATATCCTCATAACTCTTGTAGAGAGCTTTTGGGAGCCAATATTTTGGCTAGGCTTAGGCTTAGAAAGGGCTTGGGAGTTTTGTGTTAGGCTTGGCTTCTCCATAGCGTAGAGGGAGTATACTTCTTTGGGAGGAGCAGGTGTTGTTGACTTCACGTTCCATTATTGGGGCAAGCAATTCATCATGTTGTATGTATGAATGGAACTTTCACTCCAAACGGTTTTAGGTCTAGTTGGGACTTCATATCAGGGAGATCCCCTGAATGTTGGCAGCTCTGCAGCGTCAACATTTTTGGCGCTAGAAGGATGGCCAGATGACAAGTTGAGCCCTCGAAATCTATTTTGAATTTCCGCACTTATTTCATGACTTCTTCCACAATCATACTGCAAGCAAGTTTTTCTAAGAATATGAAACTAAAAGTGTTGGTGTTTTTCATTAACGACTTGTCATATCTTAAATTTGATGGAGAGGGTGAAACAACCTTGCTTGAAAATATTGATCGCTTTCTTCAATTTTGTACAGAGCGCAACATCCCCCTTGAGGATGCTAGTTGTTGGTTGTTCATTCTCACATTCGAAGGGCGCGTATGGCAATGGTGGCACACATTGATCGATACCTCCATTCACTCTTTCAAACATTGTCACTGAACTATTTCATGCTTTTAACATATATGACCACAAACATCTATGCAAAAAAAATTCAAAATTGAGAAAGTTTGCTACACCATTTTCAAAACCGTTTTGTACATCTTCGTTTTGAATTTCCAGAAAATGTAGTTGATTGGGATATCTTGACCAAAACATTTATAGATCTTGTTCGCATTTCACCAACTCCTCAAGACATGGAATTTTATAAGTCACTCCTAGCATACCGCAAGGTTAGAGCTTCCAAATCTGCGATGGAGAAGATCGTTGTTCCAAGTGACCCTTCATCCGCATCTCATCAAATGGCTCTAGTTCTGCAGGTTGAGGTGGGAAAAAATCAGAATTTGTCTGTTGAACTATCACCACCTCTTCCTACCATGCATACTCAAAAACCCTGTGCAATTTTGGACAGCAAGCCCGATGAGTGTGATGAAGTCGTTTCTCTGCATCCTCCATCCTTTGGTCCCTCTGGTCATCCAAATTGAAAGTTTGTGTGTTCACTTGTTTCAAATCTCTCATTTCATGTTCATGAGGATCAAGTGTTGAATGGAGTTGTTGTTGACAATCAACCTGCAATGTGATTTACGATGAGTATGTGTGGGAGCATGGGTCGAACAAGAATCTACAATGAAAGATGACTCTCTTCCTTTCGCACCGCTTCCGCATTACACTGACATTTTCCATGTTTTTGTCATTTTGGTTGAGTCATGTGAGAATTTAGTTTCTGATACAAATAGTACTTCCAATCATTCACAAAATTTGTGGAATGTCAATTTTTCATCTAAATTCAGAAGATGAATCCTTTACTATTGATCTTCCCAACTTTTCATCATACCTTTCTGAAAACATAGCGAGTGAAATTTATTGTTTTTCGGAAAACAAAAAAAAAGCATTTCATTTTAGAATGTGAGGCCTTCAAAGACAGCAGGGAAAGGTATGCAGATATTTTGGCTACCAGTTCTTGGGATATTCTATTCAGCGAGGGCTTTGTCAAGAAGTTGGGAGAGTTTATTGTGAAACTTCACAAGAAAAGGGCAAAATACAAATATCTCTCCCCACTCTCCCACTCCCTAACTTCCTCGGGTCTCTCTCTATCTCCGCCCCTATATATATATATATATATATATATATATATATATATCTCTCTCTCTCTCTCTCTCTCCCCCTATCTTCCCTGAGTCTCTCTCTCTCTCTCTCTCCTTTCATTATCCCTCTCTCTAACCTCAATATCCCTCTCCCTCTCTCTCCCCCTCCACCCCTCTATCTCTCCCCACTCCTCTGGCTCCCATAGGCTATATTTAGCCTCGTAAACGTTAAAATAACTTCTTCTTCTCCCCTCTGTATGATTGATCAAATCACGAGGATGCCTCTTCTGGGGATCGTGGTTGTGGTGATCTACCTTTTGATGAGTTGGAACTTCCTCAAATTGTCGAGACACTTTAGACCGAGCTTATGATTATGTCAGGTTCTCTTATAGTCTTGAGGCCAATTCTACAATCATTGTATAGAGCCGTATGAAATTCTCCAACTCATAACTATGTTCTGCAATCACTGTATAGATCAGTAGGAAAAATTTTGAACACAAATGCACCGCACTAAACAGGTCTGCAAGTATGTTATCTTATCATAGGTCCGCACAATAAAGCAGGTTTGAAGATGAAATTTATCACTGAAAAAAAATTGCAAGCTACTTCTTTCAAGTCCGAGTCCCAAGCAAATCGCAGAACAAATCTCCTTTTAATCAAATGTGAACTTCGCTTATGCTTCTACATCTCTTCATAGAGATCCGTGTCACAAACCAGCTCGAGTCATCATTTATTTATATGAATTTTTCATGATTCAAATAGTTACATACTATGTAATAAGGATTAGGGTATTTTTATCACGATAAGGACAAGGTTTGTATGGTCGTTTAGCAAAGCTAGGTATACAAGTTTTTGTATTAACATCAATGACAACCGTATCTTGTTTACATCAATAAACTCACACACAACATAAATCCAAAAACTTATATCAAAAATTATAAGTTTCTTAAACTAATTAAACCATGTAAACAACATAAATCCAAAAACTTATATCAAAAATTACAAGTTTCTCGAACAAATTAAACCATGTAAACCATATAGTTAAAAAAAAACCACAAGAGGTTTACGTGTAGTTAAAAAAAACCACAAGAGGTTTGCAATGCATGCCATGGCCCTTCAATAAACAATTTCATTCCTACAAACAATTGTTAACGACAAAAACATACAATGATCAATGCAAGAAGTAAAATGATGCAGGAGCATCCGGCTCAACAACTTTATTGCAATTTAGTGGACATAAGGGTCTTGTATTTTTTGGGAAATTGGATTCTCATGTAAATGATTTGTTTAGAGTTGAGTGATTTTAATCTTTTAAAATAGGATTAATTAAATATTGAGAGGATTTTTGTAAATATTCTCAAAAGATATTTGAGAATTAAGTGTATTTTCTAAATTAGAATTAGTTTAATGAATCTGAGAATTTATGAGAGTCCTTAGGGATAAAAGAAAGATTTTAGGATTTAGAAGATATTCAGGATTTGATTGAGAATATAGTGGATCTAAACCAAAATAGGTTTCAGAATCCAATTGTATAAATTGTAAGCCTCAATGGCATAGGGAGTAAGGTAGAGGGAGAGATTCAGAATCAGATAGTTAAGGTTTGGATTGGGAGCCTACGGGGAGTGGGAAGAAAGAGGCCACTGATTGAACATCAGGCCAGAGAGGAGAAGCTATGTAAATATTTGGTAAATATATATCATTACTTAATTTCTAAGTTATATTGTGTACAATGAAAAATTGTTTGTAAATTACCAGAGTAAGTGCATAATATAAGTGTGCAAGTGTATTTTGGGAGGACCAGAGATAGGAATCAAATTCATAAAGAATTCGATAGATTCCTTTTGAAAGCCAAAATTCATTAAAAACATGAAACTGGATGATCTGTAGAAGTCGAATTCAATTGAATTAAATAGAGAAGTTTTATACGCAAAATAAATCTGATGAAACGAAATCAAAACCTTGTGCAACGATTAATGATCTAAGTCTAGTGTCTATGCTTTTAATTCCGCATCTGTTGTGTAGTTGAACAATCCGGCAGTATTGTTAATTTAGAGTACCGTTGTGTATAAAACCTGTATATATAGACAGTGAAGTGAGATCCGCAATTTTGATGTCACAATTGGGCCTTTACTGCAATTGCAAACGATGGAGATAGAACTATAGAAAAACCACAACCTTTAAATTATGAATTGTGTTGTAGTGAAAAAATTTGTGAACGAGTAATAAATGGTTGTAGAGCATTTCAATTCATGAAATGGCAGACATGAGGTGTCGTAATGAACTTTAATACTAAAATTGCGATGAGAACGAATGCAGAAGTGTTGACTAGTGATGGCAAAGAATTTTAAATGCAGTTGAATAATTTAACTAGAACCCTCAGTGGAAAGCGTGAAATGAGTAAAGTGGAACCATGAATCAAGGACGCAATGAAACATTGAAGTAGTATTTCTGGTTGAGTTGTATGGCAGAAGCTGAAATGTGTAGAACAGTGAAATGGTTTCACAAAACTAGTAAGCGATATTCGCACGAGTTTGAAATGGCAAGTGGTAAAATTTAAAAACATGCGATAGTGCTAAAGTGTTGACACGTCGCATTTGGAAACTGCCTATTTCGCATGCAAAGGAAACCTTAAACACTGTGCCTGTTGAAGTGCAAAAACCGTTGGATAATGTGAAGTGAATAGATCATGGGCAAAGATGTATTGACAATTGTTGTGGGACCCAACATATATATGTTGGTAATTCTGTCAAATTCGTAAGATATGAATTATTATAAGGTGGGTATCTTTTATATGGTTGGAAATATGAAATATGGAAAGGTAAGTTGGATGTCAAGTGTGGACAAAAATTTTTATTTATATTCATCGGCATTATGTTTTAACAAAAGAAATCAAAATGCTTGAGTTAGAAGTGGATAAGTATATGGTTTATAACCATAGGTTTGAAAAAAAAGGAAAGCCTTCGCATGTGAGAGTTTGAAATCGAGTTTATTTCGGTTTATATGCATAAGACTTTGAAAAGAGAATGAAAGTATGGGTTTTCGCAACCAAGGTTGCGTCAAGTGGTATCAAAGCTGGAAAAGCTCTTTCGAAGGTTAAAGTATTTTTTTTAATGCATGTGTGATGAAAAAAATAAGAAATCATATTCTAAATCTGAAAGCATCAAATATACAGAGTTGATGTGTGACAGGTATGTGCAAAAATACATGAGAACAATACATTCGAAGTACTAGCAATGGAAGAACAAGGTCATGCAGAGATCTTGAAAGTGAGACAATTTTAATCTGGTTTCAAGATTATGATTGCAGAATTCTGGTTGCAGACAAGATGAAAACAAAAGTTTTAATGATGATGGCAATGAACTATCCAATTGGAAATTGGAAGAAAGAAGGAAGGTCACTGAGTGCAGCAGCTAAAGGAACAGCAGATTCAAGAGAGTGAACCAAAAGAATACCAGGAAGAGGTTAAGCTCGGAAAGGAAGCTTGATAGGGTATTGAGTAGCAAAATGAGATTGCTACAAAAGAAGGCTATGTTGCAGATCACCAATCGAGCATGAATGAGCTCATGAAGAAGATGGTCATGGAGAATCAGAAAAGAGGTTCTAAAAAATGCCACAGAGATAAAATAAGTGATGAGGATAGAGAAAGAGATATTGCAGTGATGAAAGTACAACTAGAGGTACTACAAGGATGGCTAAAAGAGACAGGGAATGAATGTCGAAGACATGGATAGAGAATGGAGGAATGGGTTAAATGGAACCTATTGCAAAAGAAATGGAATGCTAAGTTGATGAACAAGTTCAAAGAACTTTAACAGATACATATTTCTTTGTTGGAAAAGGAAAGACTCGAAGGAATTGAGTCACAACAAATAGGATCTGCCAGAAACTAGAAAGTACACTGTGGAAGATTGGTGCTTAAGGAAGCAAACAACACTGAAAAGTCCTGTGGTTTTAAAACTAATGATTTGTGTGTTATCGCAGGTACATCACAAGATGATGAACAAGCTTTAGAGTTTGTTAAGAAGAAGAAGCTGAATCTGAAATCTGTTCAGATTAATGCTGAGATAGCAAGATCTTAGAAAGAAAAGAAGACAGAGGGCTCTCATGAAAATATGAAGCAGAATATTGAAGCAGAGGAAGAAGGACCATCCGATGATTGGTCAACAAAAAGTGAAGGTATGGAAAGTCGTGTGAAGTTTCCAAATTCCACTCCAATTGAAATTGTTAAGTTATATAGAAAGTTAGATCTTCAAAGAAGAGAATTAGAAAAGCAAAGGATCTATACTCTGGATAAATTGCTGAAAGAGAAAGACAGAGAATTTGTCATGAATGACAGTCAAGAAACAAAGAGTAAGGATGTGAGAATGGTTCAGCAAATTGAAGAAGTTCATTATTGTGAACGAGAGCAGAGAGACGTTCTTGAAACAAATGATAAGAAGGAGAGACTAGTTGACAGTCTCATGGAGAATTTAAATCAGCATACTGATGTGCTAACAAAGGAGTTAAAAGAAAACTCAAAGCAGCATACTGAGATGTTGCCAGGGGGGAAGAGGCATTGAAACCTTGTATTTTTAATATTGATAATTCATGTGTTAATTATGCAGGTAAAGAAGGACAGCGAATAGAAAGTGTCAAAGAATCTAATGAAAAAGAGACTATATTAACTGAAAACATAGTGAAGGATCATCATTCTATCATGGCGATTGGCACAATGGAGATAACCTTGGAAGCTGGGAAGAAAGGCAGTAAAGATTTTTTGAGCCCTGAAAAAGACTTAGAACTGCAAGAAAAAGATTTGGTGACTGGATCATCAAATGAGACCATTGGGTATTGGGATTTTGAAATTGATAATTTGACTGTATTTACCGGTGTTGCAGAGGGAAATCCATCTCTTGAAGTTGTCTTGAATGAAGATAAATTGTTGCAGCAAAAGGAACCCATAGATTCCTTACTTAATAAGGAGAGTAGCTTCATGTCTCATATAAAGGAACTTGTTATTGTTGAAGACAATGAGGAATTGGCTTGTCTGATTGGCCAAGAGAACACTGTAAAACAAACTTTTAGAACTGCCACAGTGGTGGAGAATCAAAGTTCTATCAGAATTCTGATAAAGGATGAAGATACAGTGTTTGGGGAAGTTGAATTGATTGACAGAATAAATCAAGGAGGTGAAGGACAATCACTGAAAATTATCAAAGAAAAAGAAGAAGGATATGTTGAAACTGAATTGCAGCATATTTATGATATGTTTGAGATTAAACGAGTACAAAAGTAATGGTTGAAATGCTTGATAGAAACATTTGAACAAAAGAAAGGAATTGCAGAGACTGAAGTAAAAATGCCTGAAGTTGTGGAAGAGGCAGGAGCAGATATTAGTTTGCCAAATTTGATTATGCTTGCTAGTATACAAAGAACAGTCAAGGAGTATATCGCTATAGTTAATCAGAAAATAATTTATTTTTTGAAAATGAATTTGCAGGTAGTAAGCAGAAGAAAGATGCTGCAGAGGAAGATATCTTAAGAGATATTCATGAAGTTTGGGAGGCAACAACATCTACAGCAATGTCCAAAGCAATAGTATTTGGAACAATGTCTACAACAATATTTGCAGCAGAGATTGGAAGCAGCAACAAATGGTTGAATGGTTACCAGTCATAAGATAACTTGGACATAGAGATCGAAAGCATAAGAAGATTGATGATGAAAGTGTCTCAAAAGAAGACAGCAGCAAAGAAGCAAAGCAACAACAACAAAGAAAAGACAATAACAAGATGTGAAAGAAAAACTAGTGGAAAATTACAGCGTAAAGTATGGAGACCTGGAGAACAACAACAATTAACACCCGAGGACAAACTAGAAAATTAAGTATGGGACCCAGGGGGCTAAAGGTTGGAAGCACATGATCAGGAGATCATGATTAATTTATACTTTGGGAGTCTGATGTAGGAGCATTCGACTTAGCAACTTTATTGTAATTTAGTAGACATAAGGATCCTTGTATTTTCTAGGATATTGGATTCTCATGTAAATGATTTGTTTGGAGTTGAGTGATTTTAATATTTTAAAATATGATTAATTAAATATTGAGAAAATTTTTCTAAATATTCTCAAAAGAGAATATGAGAGATTTGAGAAATAAGTGTATTTTCTAAATTAGAATTAATTTCATGAATCTAGGGATTTATGAGAGTCCATAGGGATAAAAGAAAGATTTTAAGATTTAGAAGATATTCAGGATTTGATTGAGAATATAGTGGATCTAAACCAAAATTAGTTTTAGAATCCAATTGTATAAATTGTAAGCCTCAAAAGCATAGGAAGTAAGGTAAAGGGAGAGATTCAAGATCAGATAGTTAAGGTTTGGATTGGAAGCCTACGGGCAGTGGGAAGAAAAAGGCCACTAATTGAACATCAGACCAGAGAGGAGAAGTTGTGTAAATATTTGGTAAATATATATCATTATTTAATTTCTGAGTTATATTGTGTACAGTGGAAAATTGTTTGTAAATTACCAGAGTAAGTGCATAATAAAAGTGTGCAAGTGTATTTTGGGAGGACCAGAAATAGGAATCAAATTCATAAAGAATTCGATAGATTCCTTTTGAAAGTCGAATGATTGTAAATGATATTCATTAAAAACATGAAACTGGATGATTTGTCGAAGTCAAATTCAATTGAATTAAATAGAGAAGTTTTCTACGCAAAATAAATCTGATGAAACAAAATCCAAACCCTATGCAAAGATTAATGATCTAAACCCTGTGCAACGATTAATGATCCAAGTCTGGTGTGTATGCTTTTAATTCCGCATCTGCTATGTAGTTGAACAATCCGGCAATATTGTTAATTTAGAGTACCGTTGTGTATAAAACCTATATATATAGACAGTGAAGTGAGATCCGCAATTTTGATGTCACAATTGGGGCTTTACTGCAATTGCAAACGATGGAGACAGAACTATAGAAAAACCACAACCTTTAAATTCTAAATTGTGTTGTAGTGAAAAAATCTATGTGAACGAGAGTAATAAATGGTTGCAAAGCATTTCAATTCATGAAATGGCAGACATGGGGTGTGGTAATGAACTTTAATCCTAAAATTGCGATGAGAACGAATGCAAAAGTGTTGACTAGTGATGGCAGAGAATTTTAGATGCAGTTGAATAACTGAACCAGAACCCTCAGTGGAAAGCCCAAAATGAGTAAAGTGGAACCATGAATCAAGGACACAGTGAAACATTGAAGTAGTATTTCTGATTGAGTTGTGTGGCAGCAGTTGAAATGTGTAGAACAGTTAAATGGTTTCACAAAACCAGTAAGCGGTATTCGCACAAGTTTGAAATGGTAAGTGGTAAAATTTAAAAACATGCGATAGTGCTTAAGTGTTGACATGTCGCATTTGTAAACTGCCTATTTCACATGCAAAGGAAACCTTAGACACCGTGCTTGTTAAGTGCAAAAACCGTTGGATAATGTGAAGCGGATAGATCATGGGCAAAGATGCATTGACAATTGTTGTGAGACCCAGCGTATATATGTTGGTAATTCTGTCAAATTTCATCTACAGTACAAGTAAAACCGGTGATTTTTGAACTTGTGAGTACTGGAACAAATAGAAATTATAAATCCAGCTAAAAGCAATGAAACTCCTATTACAAAGAAAAACCGAAGACTTGCTCTTAAACTCCTACCTACAAAAGAACCGACGAGTTGCTCTAGTTTAGATTGTTCCAGCTGGGCCTGAACGCTTTACTTCTGAATTGTTGTAGTTACCAGCTTTGACCCCAAAGCAAGGCACTGAAAATTAGTTCACAAGTGCAACAGGAATAGAGTGTGAGCCTTGAACCTGGTTACCAATCAATTCTTCAAATATAATTGTGCCGCAGTCCAACTCTAAATATAATTGTGCCGGAGTCCAACTCTAAAGCGTTTTTTGAGACACTGTTGCTTTACTGTGGAATTCTGTATATATATATATATATGATGGAATCTAATATCTTGGAAATGAATTTTAGACGCTGAATTCCGTGTTTACTTTACTGTGGAATTCTGTATATATATATATATATGTGTGAGAGATGGAATCTAATATCTTGGAAATGAGTTTTTAGATCCTGAATTCCTTGTTTACTTTACTGTGGAATTTTATATATATAATAGAAATCGAATATCTTGAAAATGAGTTTTTAGATCCTGAATATAGGAATCTAATATCTTGAAAATGAGTTTTTATATCCTGAATTCTGTGTTTCTGCTCGGTTATATTTTAGAACCTCAAGGGGAGTCTCACAGCAGCCAATCAATAACACTTTTGAATCACCGAGAATGAGGATATTTCTTATGTTTTATAATTTGGCTAACGTCATGAATGACCAAAAAACAATCAATTCTATTTTGGTATTTGTTCTAGGACCAAAACAAAATCTGCAGTAGATTGATTACATCATTTTAATATTTCATTTAATATTTCATTGAAATTACTATCATTGACACGGCTCAAAGCTGAACTTTCAGCTATTTGGATGGAACACTGCATAATATCAAATCATGGATTTAATTTAGTAATTTATTTTTAGATTTACAAGTTTATATTGATAATTGCTGAAATGTATAATGATAATTATGATTCATAATAGTCTAATATGAAATCATGATCATATTTAGATGTACATTTCATAATTATTAAGATTTACTGTTTATTAACTTAGTTATTTACATATTCTTGAGATTTTTTTAAATATTAAATTTTTAGAAATTTTATATTTTTTATGAATCTGACATTTCACATTTTCCCAATGTTTCCATAAATTTTGTGGTTGCTTATATACATCCCCTTGTGCCCCCTTGTGTGCGTATATCCACTCCACGTTTCCCCGTCCCAGAAACTCAGTGGAACATTGAATATAAATGTACCAGAGTCCAACTCATGTGTTTTTTGAGGGACGGTCTATTGTACTGTTGAATATGTGATAGAATCTAATATCTTGGAAATGAGATCCTCAATTCTTGGTTTATTGTACACTGTTGAATATGTAATGAAATCTAATATCTTGGAAATGAGATCCTCAATTCTTGGTTTATTGTACACTGTTGAATATGTAATGAAATCTAATATCTTGGAAATGAGATCCTCAATTGTTTGTTTCCACTCAGCTATATTTAGAACCTCAAGGGGAGTCTCCTAAAAGCCGATTAATCAATAACACATTTTGAATTGAAAGGCGAGTCTCCTAAAAGCCAATCAATAACATATTTTGAATTGAATATGTGATGGAATCTAATATCTTGGAAATCAGATCCTCAATTCTGGCTATTGTACTGTTGATTATGTGATGGAATCTAATATCTTGGAAATCAGATCCTCAATTCTGTCTTAGTGTACTGTTGAATATGTGATGGAATCTAAAATCTTGGATATGAGATCCTCAATTCTTTGTTTCCACCCTGCTATATTTAGAACCAATAAGATCCTCAATTCTTTGTTTCAACTCTGCTACATATTACATATTTAGAATCTCAAGGGGAGTCTCCTAAAAGCCAATCAATTTTGAATCACCAAGAATGAGGATATTTTTTTATGTTTTATAATTGGGCTAGCATCATGAGTGACCAAACAACAATCAATTCTACTTTGGTACTACTTTGGTATTTGTTCCAGGACCAAAACCAATTCTGAAGTGGATTGAAGCACACTCTCTTGAGCTTCTCCATCAAAGATCATCTCTGAAGATAGCAGAGTCTTTTTAGCGACCATATAGATATTCCCTGAAATGGGAGACCAATTCTGAAGTGGATTGAAGCACACTCTCTTGAGCTTCTCCATCAAAGATCATCTCTGAAGATAGCAGAGTTTTTTAGCGACCATATAGATATTCCCTGAAATGGGAGATGGTCTCTAGACCTGGAGCAGAATACAATACCGATCATCTCTGAAGATAGCATTGTCTCTTAGCAACCATATTCCCCAGGGGTTTTTGCAAAGGTAGTCCACTTCGAATCTTCTCTGATGCTTAAGATTTGAAAAACCAGAAGGCTAGATTTCCTGGGCAACTGCACAATTTATCAAAACATGGTCAAAAGTCTATTCTCGCTGTTTGCAAAGGCCACAACCATTAGAGCCCTGAAATCCCTTTTTTTGGAGGCTTCTCCAGGTCAATATTTTATTATGAAGGAACAGCCATGTGAAGCATCTAATTTTCCAGGTCAATATTTTATTATGAAGGAACAGCCATGTGAAGCATCTTAACTTGTTTAGGATATGCTCAACTGATATAATTTGTGGATGAGCGATCACTTCGCTGTAATCTTCCCAGCTGTGAAATCCCAACTCCAAACCAGAGGCCCTATAATTGATTAATCTCACCCCATTGATCTCTTTACTTAAAAGGTTCCATTATTCCACTAATGAGCCAACCAGATCTAATCTGCTGAGGACAACCAATAATTTTGTGGAAGCCTATTTTTTTAGTTATGCAAATAAAGGAATTCTTTTGTTGCTAAGGATTGTCTTAATTCTGCAGATAACTTGTAGACTCTGGCAGCACAAACGAAGGGGTCCTTCCCAAGGATGACTTGCTTTCCATCTCCAACTTTCCAAGCTAACCAGTTGAAAAGATGGGAAAAGAGCACATGAGAACTTTCCAGACCATAGAGTCTTCTAATCCAAGCACTAATGAAGAATCTATATTGATAGTGTGCAAAGAATTTAAGATACGTTGCACATAACTAATACATTATAAAAAATATTTGTTGTGTTACACAATCAACGATGTTAAATGAAAGAATAATTTGTCCACCAGAAAGATGCTGTCACCATGATTACCATGATTGTGTGAAGTGTGTAAGTTTCAATCAAACTTGAACAAAAAAATATTCATTGTGTTACACAGTCAACGATGTTAAATGAAAGAATAATTTGTCCACCAGAAAGATGCTGTCACCATGATTGTGCAAGTGTGTGAGGTTCAATCAAACTTGAACACCCTGTGAATCAGTTTTTATGGTGTGAAGTGTGTGAGGTTCAAACAAACTTAAACACTGTGAATCAGTTTTTATGGTTCACAGTTTTTATTACTATAAGCGACTCCCACCCTCAATCCCGCCAAGCCTTATTTCCCAGTCCATCGGCCCATAAATGGAAATGCCCACCGCAGAATGATGTGCATGTGCCGCTTTTAATCTTACGGTGAGCATTTCCTGCCTCATTTATGGGCCGATGGACAAGGAAATAAGGCTCGCCCTCAATCCCTCCCAGAAAATCATATTAGTAAATCTATTAAGTTATAACCCAATTATCAAGTCACCGTTTATACTAACTACCAATATACATCACATGAACTACAAATACAAGTTCCCAATATACTAAAAGAAGACAACATATGAACTACAAATGCTCGCTTAATATAAAATGGTTACTTAATATCGTATGGTATAAGGGCGTCATTTCTGTGTTAACATGATAAACTGTTAAGTCTCTTACACGAAAAGTTAGCTATAACATTCTCAGTCTCTTACATGAGAAGGGAGCAACAACATTCACCTTCACAGCAGTAGCATTTTAAAAAGGGTTCAAATAACTCAAGTTCCTTAAAAGGAATTCATAGACAAAAATAGGGAAGATTTTGCGAAGCACGGCCAAACTGAGAGACGAAGGACGGTGCACTAGTGGGATGCTCACTATACTGAAAGTCGATACTCAACTCTGAACTACCTTAGGTAGCTCGACAGCTAGGACTGCATTTCCTAGGCACAGATCGACAGCGTTATATCTGTGCACAACGAAAATGCTCGTCTTTCATGATATTCTCCTTGATGGGTGGTACAGATAGGATAAGACCACCTAAAGTGTTCTCAAAACAACTGATTGACATCTATAAGGTAACATAGTGTTTAGACTTCAACAACCACTATGAACTAATTTCTTTGTAAATTTCCAATGCTTGAAGAGTAAAATATTAACATTTCTTACAGTTCTCCTCTTTACTGAAATCTCTTCCTTTACTAATGCATTTCGTTTCCATTCCGTCCATTCCGTCGATGTTGGCAAAGCTTATTTACCAGCCATCAACCCATTAACACGCAGCGGCAGTATATGCCCACTGTTCCATTAATAAGCAGCAGCAGTATATGCCCACTGTTGAATATTGTACCTATTTCAATCCAACAGTGGGGATATACTTGTATGGCTCATTTCGTTTCCATTCCGTCGATATTGGCAGAGCTTATTTACCAGGCCATCAACCCATTAATACGCAGCCGCAGTATATGCCCACTGTTCCATTAATGCGCAGCAGCAGTATCGACCTGTTGAATATTATACCTATTTCAATGCCCACTGTTGAATATTGTACCTATTTCAAACCAACAGTGGGCATATACTTGTATGGCTCAATAGACTTGTAAACATTGGCTGCAATGGATGTTAACAAGACAAAAACACAAAGAGTACAAAAGCAGTCCTCATTCTAAATCCATTTAATGACGCAAACAATGAGAGCACAAGTTTTCATTCTAAATCCATTAAATGATACAAACAATGACAGCACAAGTCTTCATTCTAAATCCATTAACCAACAATGGGCATATACTTGTATGGCTCAATAGACTTGTAAATATTGGCAATGGATGTTACCAAGACAAAAACAGAAAGAGTACAAAAGCAACAAATCCTCATTCTAAATCCATTAAATGATACAAAAAATGACAGCACAAGTCTGCATTCTAAATCCATTAAATGATACAAACAATGACAGCACAGTCATGGACTTGAAGGCTCAGATCTTCCTATCAAAAAATGATCAGCAAAGTGGGAAACCCACATTATTATGCTTGTCTTTGAAATTTCATCAGTGCCCGCATCCAAAAGCAACCTACACAAAAGGTATATAAACCTGTGCATTATAATGAAGATGATAGAAGTGGTGGAATGAATATCTAATAAACACAGGCACATAAATCTATGCATAAATTTACAAGATGAATTGCAATATATAACTTGAGAATAAATAAAGATTGCAACAGAGATCTTGAGAATACAATCAGGAGGAAAGCAATAATATATATATATATATATATATATATATATATATATATATATATATTGACAGAAATGCCCAACCAACCAGAGTGAGTCAAAACCCTGTATTAACCTATCAAAAACTTGAAATACAAGCATAAATCTAACAAACTCGCAGAAAAATAAGAGTTGCAGTTAAGCCCTGAGCTTCACAACCCCGTTAGCTATATAAATAGAGCCTCAAAATCCTATAACCCTATAATACTCAAAGTCAACTAAAACAAGAATATATCTATCAAAAATTCACAGAAAAAACATCTTTAGAACAGGAATAAATGTATTCAATTCACTTCATTCCCAATCTATAAACTACATTTTTTCAATAAACGCATCAAAAGATTGGTTTCATTTGAGCCTCAAATCGTCCTAGTCATGGCAATCAACAATGTAAGCTTTCCATCCAAGATCTGCGTGTCATTTCTCAGCATCATCCCATACCATATATTAATAATTAATGACAGCTACAAATTAGACGAGTACTTCAATGTCATTTATGATGGCCAACCAATCAGAGTCTCACACAACTTACAAGTATAAATGTACTAATAAAAGCATTTCAGGCGAGGATAATTGTTTTCAATTCCCTTTGGTCAGTCGACCTAAAAACTATATGATAAGAAAAACAACTGCGGGTAATGAGCTAAGACCTATATTTAAGACCCAATCTTACTTGGAAATAACATTAAAAAGTTAAGGCCTCAGATCGTCCTAGTCAAGGTAAATCAACAGTGTAGGTATTCCTACTATGTCCTTCCTTCTTCATCATAGGCCAAATCATCACAAACAAGTAAACAACACGAAAATAGGCTTAACCATAGATAGAATGACAAGCCTACAATTGCAAATGATAGATATAAAACAAAGAAAACATAGGCTTAAGCAGACATTATGAACTGCTGACAAGGCTAGCATTAAAAATGATTGATATAAACGAAGGCTACATGGAGGCATAAAACGCAAGAAAACCGCAGAGGATGTAAGTACATAATGAAAGGGCTATATTTAAGACTTAATTTTCACCAAAACATAACTTAAAAAAGAGAAAATGGGCCTCAAATCAGTCAATCCAACCAGCAGTGCCCATCGATCTTCACCAACTCAAATAAAAAAGAAAATCTCCTAGTGAAGGGACAATTAACAGTGTGGACATCCGTACTCGGACATGTCTTTTTCCTTGCCATCGTCCAAATCGTCAAGGAATTAAACAACAGTATAGGCTAACCATGTATCATGACTGACGACAACCATATATTATGACTGATGACAAGGCCAAAGAAACCATGCAGACATAAAACACAATACGCAAAGCAAATAGTAGAGGTGAAATTAGCAGTCCACCTCCAATTAACAGATTTGACAACATGTTTTCAATTCCTTCCATGAGGTCCTCACGGGCCAAAAACATTTAAACACGGCAAAACCTCATTTAAATAAAAATCACTCAAAAAAAAACCAAAACTTGTCAACATTGCTATTCACACAGGGATAGCTTTTTGACAACATTATGTTCATCCTCAAAAGCAACGTAAACCAAAAACAAAAACAAATTTGAAGCCATATAGCAATACAATGAAAATGCCAAAACAGTGACTGCAAGCAAACACAGAAACCAGCAAACATTATGCTCAGAACATTGTAGAAGTTCAGTAGCACATAACAATTATCATGCAGTACTAACTTACAGAAGTATCTACCTCTATTTTGAAAGGCATTGGAATACCTAGCTTTATTTTCTTTGAATGGCTGGCAGTCCACTGGAATGGGAACAACAAAATTTATAGCACAATCCTGTTTGATAGAAAAATTGAGTCAGAGATAACCTGTCAACATAGTTATTCAGACAGGGATAACTGTTTTACAAATTTTTCATCATCCTCAAAAGCATCTTAAACAGAATAAAAACAAATCTGAAGCCATGCACCTTAAGATGAAAAGACCAGAAGCAAAGAATTGCAGGCACAGAGCTTTGTATAGGTTGGGAGGGCACTTCCTTAGGGAGTTACGGGAAAAAAGAAAAAAAAATCTAGCATCAATTATACAGTGATACTTTCTGCAGTATCATCCTTTAAATGCATGCACTCTTTGGGCAGTCCACTCAAAAGGGATTATCTAAAAGTTATGCCATTTTTTTGCCTGTCAGTTGTCTGTGATCCTCCAGTCTGATTATCTCAAAGTTATAGCCATTTTTTTGCCTCTCAGTTGTCTGTGACCTTCCAGGCTTGCCCTGTGGCTTGAGGAGCCACAACCTAAGAGCATCATCTGAGCTGTCAAAGTCACCTAGGTATCACACCCAGCCTGGCCAGACCAACCCTTTAGCTGACTGGCTTTTTAGCATGTCTCCTCCTCCTCCCCCTCCGACTCCCCCTACCCCTCCCCCTCCGACTCCCCCTACCCCTAGCACAGTGCACAACCACCCCCTTTGAGGTTTGATAGGGTTGTCTTGCTAACGAAGCACATCCAGAGGGTTTGATGGTTTGAGAGGGTTGCCAGACCAGCCCGTTAGCTGACTGACTTTTTAGAATGTCTCCTCGCCCAACCAATCCCCCTCCCCTAGCACAATGCACGACCACCCCCTTTGAGGTTTGATACCAATCCCCCTCCCCTAGCACAGTGCATGACCACCCCCTTTGAGGTTTGATAGGGTTGTCTGGCTAACGAAGCCCATCCAGAGGGTTTGATGGTTTGATAGGGTTGTCTTGCTAATAAGGCCCTTCCAGGGGTTTGATAAGGTTGCCTTGCCGACGAGGCCCATCCAGGGGTTTGATAGGATTGCCTTGCTGACGAGGTTTGGTAAGGTTGCATTGCTAACAAGGTTTGACAAGGTTGCATTGATAACGAGGTTTGATAGGACTGTCTTGCTAACAAGGCCCATCAAGGGGTTTGATAGGGTTCGCTTACTAGGGTTGCCTGGCTAGGGTTACCTTGCTGACGAGGCTCATTGTCAACTGGTAGGGTTACCTTGCTGACAAGGCTCATCTTCAACTGGTTCTGAATTGTGCTAGTAGGACTTGACCTAAAAAATGTTTTACATCCTCAACCGGTTGGAATCTTTAGGTTGTGCTAGTAGGAATTGACCTAAAAATTGTAATCTTTACATCCTCAACCAGTTGTAATCTTTAGATTGTGCTAGTAGGACTTGACCTAAAAATTATATCTTTACATCCTCAACCAGTTGTGCTAGCAAAACTTGACTTAAAAATTGTAATCTTTAAATCTAAACCCTGACTTGTACCAACTTGCTGCAATATCTTGCCTCTAAAAGCAAGTATCTAAAAGCATATACTTGTTTTGGAGGGTAAGTCCATGTCGAAGTGATGATCCTCAATTTCAGCCCCTTATATAATTGCCAGAAAATTTTTTGGCAACATACTAACTTAGTTGTCAAATATAACTTTCATACTACTTTTAATTGCACTGAAGGAAGTGAGATGATCAACAGCCTACGTATATAACTTTCATACTACTTTTAATTGCACTGAGGGAAGTGAGATGCTCAACAGCCTGGGGATATAACTTTCATACTAATTTTAATTGCACTGAGGGAAGTGAGATGCTCAACAGCCTAGGGTGAACAATATCTGTATGTCACGTGTTCATGCCATTCATATCACAAACTAAAAGCTGATAACAGAATACACATAAGACTGTCTCTTCAACTCCTACCGAGTCACAAGGACTCCACATGTAAATAAAGATTTATTTTGCTATCAGTTACTGCTAATTACAGTATTCCTTGGTCAGTTAATTACAGTCTTCCTGGGTCAATTAAGTCCCCTGATTGTACAAAATAAATACATACTAGCTTTTAACCATGTCCATCAGCAATTTTCCACATTCATGATATGAAAAAGAACACACCTCTGAAGAAATCAATGTGGTGAATAAGCATCAAATCAAATAATTATAAGGAGACCACAGATCGTCCTAGTCATGACGATATACAAGTAAGAAACCCACTCGTACATATGCTCGCCATCAATTTCACATCAATGGCCAACTAACCAGAGACTTACAGATAGAAAAGTTCCAAAACAAATTGTAAAGGCCTCAGATCGTCCTAGTCAGGATGATCAGCAAAGCAGTAAATCCTGCTCAGACATATGCTTGTCATTGGTTTTGCATCACTGGCCAACTAACCAGAAACATTCACAGGTATAAATGTACTAACAGAAAAATGCTAATGGGCTTTAGAACTCTCTATATATAGAGGCCTCTCTATATATAGCAAAGCAGAAATCCTGCTCAGGCATATGCACGTCGTTGGTTTTACATCAATAGCCAGCTAACCAGAACCGTTCACATGTATGAATGTAGTAAAACAAAAAATTGTTAAGCCCTTTGGAACCCTAAAAACATCAAAATCTCAACGGAATATATAGAACAGTCAACAACAATCTTCCGATGGGGATAACTTTATTCAACAATTCTCCTTATTCTCATATTCTGTAAAATACATTGACTTAACACACAAAACGAAACTCCTGCACTGGTAGAGTTCTGCGCTGTTTATATCGACTGAGGTTTCACATACATGCCCCCAAAAAGGCAAGGACGTCATATGTATCCTACAAACAAACCAAAAACCCCAAAAACGAGGATCTAGAAAATAGAAAATCAAACCAACGATCTAGACTTCAAACCAAAAAAGAAAAAAGATGAAAAAGAAAAACTAAGTTAAAAAGAAATAAAATGGCGATCAAAACCACGAACCCGTTTCCTGCGAAGATTGAGTCAGAGATAACCTGTCAACACTGTTATTCAGATAGGGATAACTGTTTCAGAGATTCTCCTCATCCTCGTAAGGAACTTAAACAGAAAATTAAAACGATTTCGAAACAATAGGCCATGCAATGAAAACACAAAAACGCAGGCAACAGCCGACCTTCTGATCACGCCTTTGTGAAAGTCTAGAGGCAGACACCACATATAAGCTATTGCGTGGATGCTTGAAATCTGTCTAAAACCCTAACTGGGCGTTCATTCTAAAACCCTAACGCCGTTCTCGAAATAATTATTCGATGTCTGGCCTAAAAGCATGCTCGCATTCGAGGACGGTCACATGGAAGGGAGCTAGTTATGCTCCGTTACGTCCTACCTATAGAGATTAGACCCTTTTTTTTTTCCCTTTTTTTTTTTTCTCAGTAAGAAAAATATGCCAGTTTATATTGAATGTATGAGGACAAACTGTATAAAATATAAACTATTCGTTACATAACTGGATCATCAGCCAAAAAGGTTATAAAAAGAGCCTGTCAAAAGGAGACCAGCCATATCTGTTCCAACCCGAATTACATAATCTTTGCTAACTGAATAACACTGGAAAGATCCCAGCACCCACGAAAATCTATAAAGTACTGACTTCTAAGCATAAAAACAGCAGACCTTAATAACCGAAAAGGTCACTAGCCCTAGCAGAAAATTGACATAGATACCAAAACATAAAGCAACACAGTCACAGCCACAAGGCTCCCCGTCAAAAAAAGTTAACAGAACCCTTAGTATTGTAGCCATCCGACCCGGTCAGACAATAGAACATTATGTCGAAGCTCCCTTCCAAGCCTTTCTTCGAGAGTCGGTCAGCAGTAGTGTTCATTTCCCTATAAACATGTCTGAAAGTGATATCCGAAAAGGAGTTCTTGAGGGCATTTAATCTTTCCAACCAGTGAGCGATCAAACCCTGGTTAATGGTGACCTTGTGGTTCATGTGATCAATCAGTACTTTGGAATCCCCAATAATCCAAATCTTATCCAAGTAAAGCTGATCTGCAAACCAAAGGAGCCCCCAAAGTGCCTGGACTTCAGCCTTCGTGTTCGATCTGTTTCCACCATTCCAGAAGATTTTGTAGTGGCAATCAGGAGATATCTTCAACCAGACCCCACAGCCACAATTAGAGTGTTGTGAAGCCCCGTCGAAATATCCAACAGGAAAGTGAGTCTCATAAAGATGCATTCTTCTGGACATGTCCCTGGGTGGCTTGTGATTTATCTTCAAGAGCTCCCAATTTCTGATAATCTTGTGAGCAGTGAGTATGGGCTGACAAGGAGTGTCCTCAAATAGTTTATTATTCCTGGTGCACCAAATGTACCAATGGAAGAGGATCGGAATAACCCTCACAGACTCACCTCTATTAATCCACCATTTTAAGCAATCTTTCGTCAAGCAATATGCCGGAGTATCTAAATGTAGCTTCCCACAAACAATCTATAATGTTTCAATAGCAAATGGGCAGATATAGAACAGGTGGATGTTATCCTCCTCATCATCACCACAAAGGCAACACCTTCCGGGACCATGCCACCCTTTTTTCTGCAGATTCTTCCAAGTTAAATTTTTATCCTTCCTAACCAACCATAAGAATAATATCATTTTTAATTGTGCTCTGGTTTTCCACAAATTTTTGAACCAATCACCCGGCATCTGACCCGGTTTGCTTTTGATCAAACTAGCATAGACCTCACTGGCTTTTAATCCTTCAGTAGCTTCCTTTCACTCCCAATGCAAAATATCCCCCTTGGTTGATCTACACAGACCCAAACAACTAAGTTTATAAGTATAATATTGCCAAGTGTCTTTCCAACTATAATCCAGGCCCAGATCAGCATGGTTCTTCCATCTAGGAGCATCCCTGGTCCACTCTTTAATGACCTGATTTAAAAAGAAAATCCCCCTTTGATTAAGAAAATGAACAATGTGATTAAATGAAGGCTGGAGGTCCTCCATCCCCACCATCACCCTGGAACCAAGG
Organism: Pinus albicaulis; assembly: GCA_034641835.2. Classification (NCBI taxonomy): domain Eukaryota; kingdom Viridiplantae; phylum Streptophyta; class Pinopsida; order Pinales; family Pinaceae; genus Pinus; species Pinus albicaulis. The sequence goes on from CM076574.1 coordinate 785,461,198, forward strand.
AGGATTTTATTACCATTTCCAAATTGCCACTTCAAATGCTCACTAAACGTTTTCCAAATCTTCTCAAAGCCCTTCCAAATGAAAGATCTGCTTCTACCATCCTTCCAACCCGAGACTACCATATCTTCCACAGTAACACCCTTAATATACTTTTGATAAATAGTATCATGCCATTTACCTTTACCCAAGAGACATCACCATAATGATTTTAAATGATTTTATGATAAGAGATTTCCCGAAAATGTCCATATCCAGAATTCCCCATCCCCCATTTTCAATAGGAATCCCCAGAGAATCCCACTCAGCAAGGTGGATAGTTTTTTTTCTCGACCTCCTCCCCATATGAACTTTGCCATTAATATCCTTATATCATTCAGTATCTTCTTTGGCAATATGAACAAATGTGCCCAATAAACAGCTAGTTGTTGCAGCACTGCCTTCACCAATATCACTCTGCCACCTTTAGACAACCACTGTGTTGTCCAGGTGTTAAGCTTGTTCCTATATTTAGTTAACAGCCAATGCTAGTCATCCAAAGAATAGTTTTGGGCCTTCAACCTGAATCCAAGATACGTTATTCCCGCATGAAGAGAAGCCCTTTGAAAACTGAAAAGCTTAGCCAAATCCCAATACTGTTTATCGACACCCTCGGCACAATAAATACACGATTTTTCTTCACTCGCAATCATCCCTATAGCATCACAGAATAAGTTAATGATGTCATACAATATCAGCCAGCAATTCCTTATCATCATACCGAAAATTAGAATGTCATCCACAAAGAAACTATGTGTCGCCCTCAGATGCGGGCTAATATCAATGCCACTAAGCCTTCCTTGCATCGCCTCCTTGGAAATCCTGATGCTTAAACCGTCCATCACTAAAATGAATAAAAGCGGGGAGAGAGCACACCCCTATCGTAAGCCTCTGTTTGGGTGAAATTTTTTTGAGGCCGAGCCATTAATAATCACTGCCATGGAGGTGTTACAGACACAGCTCATAATCCAATTAACCGCTTCCCTAACTAGACTGATCTTATATAAAACAAGGCGCAGATATACCCAATCAATACGATCATAGGCCTTCTTTAAGTCGATCTTCATGACAACCGCTTCCAGTTTTTTGGATTGAATCGAATGTAGAGTCTCTTGAGTCACTGCGACTACATCATGTATGTTCTGGTTTTTAAGAAAACCATATTGTTTCAGGGAAATATAGAGAGATAATATACCCTTAAACCGATCAGCAATGACTTTGGAAACAATTTTATAAATTGTACTACATAAAGATATTGGTCTAAAGTCGTCAAAGGAAAGTTTTCCTTTCTTTTTTGGAATGAGCACCAAGAGAGTTGAATTTATCGCACCACTGATCCTACCTGAAACCCGCACCTCTTCCACCAAATCCACCAGGGCATCAACGAGGACATCATAATAATGGAGGAAGAAATCCGGGGGCCATCCATCTGGCCCTGGACTTTTATCCACAACAGATGACTTTAAAACCCACTGTATCTCATCAGCAGAAACCTTGTCCATTAACCGTCGATTGTTTTCTCCATCAAACATAATGAGATATTCATTAATCAGGTCCACATGTGCCTCTGATACCGGAGATTCCTTTTCTTTGAATAAAGCACTAAAATATTTGATAGTCGCTCTTTTAATATCCTTCGTTTTGCACAAAGTCCTTCCTTCAAATTCAATTTCCCAAATTGCATTATCCTTCCTTCTCCCAGAAGCAGTCTTATGAAAAAACTTTGTATTCCTATCACCTTCACTCAGCCAGTTAGCTCTACTTTTCAATCTCCAGGTAGTCTCTTCTTTTGATAAAAAATCCTTGTACTCCAACTCAATGGCTTTTAGCCAATCCCAAAAATCATCCTGTTGAGAACCACTTGCCACCTCCTTTAAAATCCTTGCCCTCTCAGCAAATAATTCCCTACATCTTTCCTTTTCTTTCTTTAACTGCGCCTGCTCCCACCTTCTAACCACAAGCTTTAGATCCCGAAGCAAAAAGGAGAAATGAGACATAGCAGTATCACCATCCTTCCGTATGTGGAGCCTCAAATAATCCTTCACCATATTATTAAAATTGGAATCAACCGGGCCACCTTTTATTAAATTTAAAGGGATAACCAGATGGTTTACCCTCAAAGTCCCACTCCAAAAGGATCGGTCTATGGTCAGATAAAAAAGAATCCGTTGCATAAGCCCGAATTCCCTTCAAACACGGCCTTAAACCCTCACTGATCGCAAACGATCGATCTGCTTCCCGATATACTGCTCTCCTTGTCGCCCATTCATCCAAGTTGGAAAATTAACAGTCAGAGGCCAGTCAATTAAATCCGCAGCGAGCAGAATATCTTTCAATTCATCCGCGAAGGGATCACCCCTTCCCTTCTCCCCCCAAATCTCTGTTGTGGGAAAAAACAACAAACAAGAAAGGAATAGGAGAAATAACCAAATTATAAACTGAAGGATAAAACTCTTGAAGGATAAATACTTGGAAACTTTTATTTATTAAATGATTCTTCGTGCATACAAGCCTCTCGGGCCACCTCTTTTAACTTATTCTATTTCGTTATTCCAACTATATTTCGTTATTCAACCTACATTTCGTTATTCTAACTACATAGGTAAATTTACAATATTTGTTGTCACATTTTTAACAAACTCCACCTTGACAACAAATTTTCCGAATGCCCATTCATCATCTTTTCTGCAAGCCGATAGAAGCAAGACACCATCTCAGCTTCTCTACTGTAATTGGCTTCGTGAATATATCTGCATGATTCTCCTGTGTGCAGACCTTCTTGAGGACTACTTTGTCGCCTTCGATTACATGTCTCACAAAGTGATACCTTACGTCGATGTGCTTGGTCTTGTTGTGATAGGCTGGATTTGTAGCCAAATGAATAGCGCTCTGACTATCACAAAACACATTCACTTTCTCCTGCGTCCTACCAATCTCATCAAGCAGACCTTATAAACAAATTGCCTCTTTACAGGAATCTGAAGCAGCTATATACTCTGCTTCAGTAGTGGACAAAGCAACCGTTTCTTGAAGCTTTGACATCCAACTGATTACTCCACCTGCAAGAGTAAAAACATAACCTATAGTAAACCTCCTTTTGTCCAAATCACCTGCATAATCAACGTCCACATATCCGCAAACTGTACCTTCACGACCATCAAAGTTGATGCAATGGTCACTTGTGCCTCTCAAATACCGAAGCACCCATTTCACTACTTGCCAATGTTATTCCCCTGGATTTGCCATGAACTTGCTAACAACTCCAACTACATGTGAAATGCCAGGTCTTGTAGATACCATCACATACATTAAGTTGCCTATGGCATTTGCATATGGTACACGAGACATATACTGCTTTTCTTCATTAGTTCTAGGACTTAAATCCAAAGAAAGCTTAAAATGGGAAGCTAATGGAACATTATCAGGCTTCACATTGTTCATACCGAACTTTTCAAGTATTTTCTCCACATACTTCTATTGTGATACCAAAGCTTACCATTCTTCCTGTCTCTGTGTATCTCCATGCCCAAGATATGTTTTGCCGCTCCAAGATCCTTGATTTCAAACGTCCTAGAGAGCTGAGCCTTTATCCTGCTGATTTCTTCCATGCTTTTGCTTGCAATAAGCATATCATCAACATACAGCACCAAGATAATGAATATGCCATTGAAACTTTTGAAGTATACACAATGATCATACTCCTGATAAAATTCTAGCTCACCATGAAGGAATCAAACTTCTTGTACCATTGCCTGGGCGACTGCCTCAGGCCATACAATGATTTCCTGAGCTTGCAAACTAATCTTCTGTTGCGACCTTGTACAAAACCTTTTGGCTGATCCATATATATCTCTTCATCCAAATCACCATGAAGAAAGGTTGTTTTAACATCTAACTGTTCTAACTCAAGGTCAAGTAAAGCAGTTAGTGCTAACACAGTACGAATAGAAACAAGTTTAACTATTGGTGAAAAGATCTCATGAAAGTCAATACCTTTAACCTGAGAATACCCTTTTGCAACCAGTGTCACCTTATACCTTTCGATACTTCCATCAACTTTCCTTTTCAACTTGAAGACCCATTTCCACCCAACAACACTTATCCCTTCAGGAAGTTCTACAAGATCCCAAGTATTGTTCTTGGCTAAGGAGTCCATTTCTTCTTCCATGGCCTTTTTCCATATCTTGCTATCTGCATCATCAACTACTTCCTGATAACAAGATGGTTCCCCATCTTCAGTAATCAATGCAAACGATGAAGCAAAGTCTTCATACCTTTTTGGTGTTCTTCTTTCCCTTGTAGACCTTCTTAGAGTGAGTGGTTGCTGACTGGATTCTGGAATTTCTCCAGTTTCCTCTGCTTCTCCACCTTTTTTAGAAGTCTCTCCTTCCTTTCGACTTTCTGGAAAAGGTACAGTCTCCAATTGAATCTGCTGACCTAGCAATACCTGCTTCTGTTCAACTTTTTCAACATCTAATTTTAAAAGAGAAGATTCATCAAATGTTACATCTCTACTAATGACTATCTTCCGTGAAGTAGGATCCCACAACCTATATCCCTTCACTGCATAATCATATCCAACAAAGACACAACATTTTGATTTTGGATCTAATTTTGAACGTTGATTTCTAGGAATAAGAACATAGGTATCACAACCAAAAATCTTCAAATGTGAATAATCACAAGACTGACCCGACCAAACTTCTTCAGGAATTTGACAGTTTATTGCAACCAAAAGTGATCTGTTAACTAAATAACAAGCAGTAGATACAGCTTCTGCCCACAACTCCTTTTGCAGATTAGCATTACTAATCATGCTTCTGGCTCTTTCCATAAGAGTCTAATTCATCCGTTCAGCAACACCATTCTGCTGGGGAGTATAAACAATAGTTTTATGTCTAACTATCCCTTCATCCTTACAAAATTGTTCAAATTCTAAAGAGGTAAATTCACCGCCATTGTCAGTTCTTAAACATTTAATTGATTTGCCTGTTTTCTTTTCCACCATTGTTTTAAATTCTTTAAACACATTAAACACATCAATTTTCTTTTTCAACATATAGACCCAAACTTTGTAGGAGAAATAATCAATAAACGTTAAAAAATATAAGGCACCTCCATAGGACACAGTAGGAGATGGTCCCCACAGATCAGAATGAATGTAGTCCAAAATTTGCTTACTATTATGATTTCCAGACTTGAATCTTTGTTTACATTGTTTTCCAAACACACAATATTTACAAAAATCCAACTTCAAGGATTTCAAATCAGGAAGTAGCTTGCGGTTCATCAATACCTGAAGACCTTTCTCGCTCATGTGACCCAACCGCTGATGCCATAGACGAGAACCTTCTTCTGCTTTATCTGACACGATCACTGCTTCACTAACTTGAGTGCTTCCTTTGAGTCTGTACAGGTTTCTGACCTTTTCAGCCTTCATAACAACTAAGGCTCCTTTCGATACTTTCAGCACTCCATTCTGACCTGTAAACTTATAACCATTCGAATCCAAAACTCCCAAGGAAATCAAGTTTTTCTTTAGATCAGGTACATGCCTAACATCATATAGTGTTTTAATTGTACCATCGTACATTTTAATTTTCACATTTCCAATCCCAACAGTCTGACAAGATGCATTATTTCCCATGAATACAGAATTACCATTTACAGTTTCGTATGATGAAAACCAATTTCGGTGCAGACTCATATGATGAGAAGCACCAGAGTCTAATAGTCAATAGTCAGCATCTTGTGAGATATTACAAACAGGGAGCGCTTCAACAATTAAAACCTCATCATCCATACCTGAATCGACCTGTTTTGCTTCCTTGTTGTTGTTTTCCGACTCCTTCCGTTTCCAGCAATCCTTTTTGAGATGTCCCGGTTTGTTGCAATACCAGCATTTTGCTTTACTCTTCTTGCCGCCCTTTGACTTCGATCTGGAAGAACCTCTTGTCTTTTCCCCCCTTTCCTTTGACCGACCTCTAGCTACCATGGCTTCAGGTGCAGAAGTCTCAATGCTAGATTTTCTTCATACCTCTTCAGATAAGAGAGCACCCACGACAGATTCAAGTTTTAATAAATCGGCAGTGCTCAAACTAACTGAGGTCACGAAGTGATCCCATGACTCAGGCAGGGAACACAACAAGGTTATTGCCTTGTCTTCTTCCTCCATTTTTACTTCCATATCAGACAACTGACAAATAAGCATATTAAAAACATTTAAGTGATATGCAATTTTAGTACCCTCCTTCATTCGAAGGCTGTACAGTTGTATTTTTAAATAGATTTTGTTTGTCAAAGATTTTGTCATATAGAGTATTTCCAATTTCTTCCACAACCCTGCAGTTGTACTCTCTCCAACAATATTGAAGAGTACTTCATCTGCCAAACATAACCGAAAAGTATTGAGAGCTCGGGCATCCAAGTCTTCCCAGTCCAAACTCAACATGCTTGTTGGTTTTTTAGTTACTCCGTTTAATGCCTTATGCAACCCTTGTCGCACCAACAAATCCCTAACCTTCAGTTTCCACAGAGAAAAATTGTTTTTCCCGGTGAATTTCTCCACCTCAAATTTTGCGTTTGTCATTTTTTCCATTTCACCTCCTAGTTTTCCCTTCTCTTTCCAACTAGGGTTTCAAACAAATTGTTTTCCTTTGAGATAGGGTTTATTTATGGTTTCCCCAATATTCCCCTTTTCTCCTAGGTTTTTCAAGAAATGCAGGTTTCCCTTCTCAAGTAGAAACAACAAATCCTATCACTGAAATTATTTTTTCAAAGAAAAATATTCTTCTTTCTTTCAGAAATCAGAAACCCTACTTCACTTTAATCAACAGATTTTCTGAAATTTCGTTTTTGAAACCCTACTTCACTTTAATCAACAGATTTTCTGAAATTTCGTTTTTGAAACCCTACTTCAGTTACTTTTTCTGAATTATATTTCTTTTAAATAAGAAATTATGTTCCTTCAAATTGTCTGCCTCATATATTTGTTTTTCCACAGCCCATAAAAAAAAAATTAAGAATTACGGTACTTCTTCCTTCAAAAATCGATTTCTTCATACATTTTCACAGCCCAATTTTTTTTTTTTTAAGAATTATGGTACCTCTGCAAATGGCTGGGTTCGCCCTTCTTTCTTCCTTTCTCGGACTCTCTGCAAAATCAATGTATTCTTCTACAACGGCGGTACCTCTGCAAACGGTTGGGTTCTCCCTTCTTTCTTCCTTTCTTGGACTCGGACTCTCTATATTCCTCTGCAGCGGTGGGTAAAGTCATTCTTTATGCCAAGACTGTTGGCAAGACTCAAATTCCGCTTCTAGATCCGCTTTCACAACTCAGGGAGAAGAAAAAAAAAAAATATCTTCCTTACAACCGCTTCTTCTTTGCTCCGTGCAGACTTCTCCAATCTCCCTCTATGGCGGCTTAACGCTAGACGACTCTATGGCTGTGTGCTCACGGATTTTTCCTTCAACAGAGCAGACAACAGTTTTGGACAGACCTTCAATAATACAGCGCGTTCAATGGCGGTTGGATTCTACTCGCTGGCTGCTCCCCTCGACGAAACTCCGACTTCTTTCAATGGTGACAGTCAAACAATTTTCTCTCCAATGTGACCTCTTCAAAAAATGGTCAGTCGAACACAATACAGTGAGCAGACCTTCAACACTCCAACTTGGCTCTGATACCACTTGTTGTGGGAAAAAATAGTAAACAAGAAAGGAATAGGAGAAATAACCGAATTAGAAACTGAAGGATAAAACTCTTGAAGGATAAATACTAGGAAAATTTTATTTATCAAATGATTCTTTGTGCATACAAGCCTCTCGGGCCACCTCTTTTAACTTAGTCTATTTCGTTATTCCAACTATATTTCGTTATTCAACCTACATTTCGTTATTCTAACTACATAGGTAAATTTACAATATTTGTTGTCACATTTTTAACAATCTCATAAGGGTATAAAAAGCAATTGAAGTCTCCCGCCAGAATTAAGTTGCTGAGACTAATAATACCCAGACCCTCCAATCGGGACCAGAAAATTGATTTCCCAGCATAAGGAGCATAAAGATTAATGACATTAATCCAATTGTTGAATCATCTGCAATACCCAGATAATAACATACCTCCATTGAAGCCATAAGGTTTCATATTGACCAGCTTAGGATTCCATAAAGCCACACAACCTCTAGACAAACAATTGGCATCAGTTGCTGCCATGTTCCACTCTGGAAACATAGAGCGCAAAACAGTGATAGAACGATCAACCCCCCCATGGTTTCTTGAAAGAGGAAAATAGACGGATTAATATTAAAAATAAAATTTTGTAGAGATAGATGCTTATCGTGGCCCCCCCAACCCCTCAAATTCAAGGAGATGAGCTTCATAACGGAGACTCTGTCGCAGGGGTCAGCGCTCTAAGGACCCTTCCGATAGCCATTGACACTGGGACGTCACGGAAATTACCATCCAGAGGAATAGCATGAAGATCAGTCACCGATGCCAACTTCTCTCTCCGATTTTTCTTCCCCTTCCCCCTACGAATCATGACATTCGATCTTGAGGAAGGACTAATCACAATAGGGGGTGAAGAGAGACCGGTAGTCACACGCAGGGGAACCAAGCCCACTTCAGGATTAGACAACAAATACTCAATCTCACTGCTTATGGAATTTTTGGGAGAAGAATAATCATCCGGAAGAGGAGTCTTCAGGGAAGGCGAAGACAAACCATCCTCAACGGAAATCCCTGATACCATTCCCCCACTGACCAAGGAGCTCATAGGCTGAACAAATCCTGCAGTCGAATCTAATGCAGGGATAATCAAAGGACTGCGAGAGGACACAGAAGAAATCCCAGTGAAGGGCAGGACCATCGGGATTGACCGCGAGGAAGTAAAGTCATGACTCGGCCGAGGAGATAAACCAGACAACAGAGAAGATTCTGGAGGACCGACAGACGGGACAAAGCTTTCTATGGTACCCAGACCAGGACAAATCTCAGACACAGGTTGAACAAACAGCCCAGAAACAGGGGCAGACACCATATGATAAACACAACGAGGGTCCTCTGGAGTAATGACAGCGAGCTCATCACTCTTACTAAAAACAATAAGATTAGATTCAGAAGGTGTGATCTTACCCATCAAAATCTCATCCGCAGCCACACTATCCCCTGGACTCTGCTTCTTTGCCACCAAATCCTCATGAAATGTGGAGGATACCTGCTGCCCGCGCTTCGACAAGTAATCCTCACGCCATTTGATGCATTTACGCATTAAGTGTCTTGTTTTGTGACAGAGGTGGCAACAAAACGAAACCTTCCAGTAGTCCAAAGTCTGCCGGTAAACCCTACCATCCCATAATAATTCGATCTCTACCGACAGACCTCTTGCAAACGGAAGTTCTATTAACACCCATGCCACCCGTTTGTCATAAGCGGCATGACACTTAGGATTTGCAAAGCGACACCTCCCCACACTATCTCCAATAGCCTTAAGAACCCTATAACTCCAGAAATGAATAGGCAAACCATGAATTTTAAACTAGACAATGTGATTAACTCAAGCGTTCAATTTGGGACAGAAGCTAGCATCCCAGCGATGCAGAGCTAAAAATCACCGACCCAGGACCCAAGTCCTACTCATGAAGACCCCCACGTCTTCTGCCTTTTGGAATTGAAAGCAGAACCAACCCTCTTCAAGTTTGCTGGTTACTAGAGAGTACCCCAATAGATCTGCCCATTTCTTCATAATCCAGTCAAGCATATTGCTAGAGCTCGATTTCTCAAATTTCCATCTACCCACAGCGGCACAGGTAGACAATTCCGTCACGCGCTCCCACAGTATATCAAAACCGAAACTATGACTCATACATTCTTGTGACGCCTATATAATCTTTACACCACCATTTTATTTTTGTGCCTGTTCGGCTTTCCAATTCTCTGTTGCAACAGCCCTTCGACAGCCAACTGAACCATCCACCTTCTGAAACCGGTGAGCATAATCCCCCGATACCTCCGAATGAGTTCGATTTGTCGCAACTTTGGCCAAGTGAGCCTCCTCCACCACCTTGAGGGCATGCACTCGTTGTCATTGAGAAGCGTGTCCAAATCCACAATGGAGGAACTCAACTCACCACCTTAATTAGTGACGGGTCATGTAAACGAAAACACCCACATCACTCAACCCACGAGCACGTCCGACGGAGAGGCCACGTCACAATACTTTCCACCTCAGCCTAAGTAAGTGACCCCTCCATTACTCCATCCAGATTAACGGAGCTGATGAACCGCAATCAGGTCTACCACCTCACGTTACTAAAGGCATGCCAGGTCAGCATGGTATCTCCCAATAACCGTCAACCTCAGGCCGATAAGTACTGCATCATAAAGTCAGCTTCCTCACCTCTGACAAATACAACTACTTCCAGTACTTAAGATGCCACTCTTTCTAAAGGCCCATCCCAAACGTTAAAACACCAGCTACCCGGCCCGAAACCCTATCATCGTCAGTAGTTCTTAACGTACCAATACAATTAAGAGAATACGAATATCATAAACCAACCTCAACCAAGCCGCACTAAGAAGCAAACCACTACGTCGTACTTTCCCCACTGCTGCTGACCTAGGCCCGAAAGATGGTGACCGATAAAAGAATTTGAAAAATCCGGTAACCTAGGGCCAACCAGAACACGGTACCAGAAAAAGCCGAACTACCTCCTCGCACAGAGCCCCCCACGAAACCTCAGTACTAACCCAAATCCGAGAGAAATAGCAAGATGCTAACCAGGATCGCAGAAGTTAGTAACCCACTACCACCCACTTATCCCGAGCAACAGCATGTGAGGAAAAACCCAATGGGCCGCCACCTTTTGCAGCAACGAATCTTCATATCCTCACATGGTTTTTGAATATCCAGAGATATGCACTAACCATTGTTCTGCAGATTGTCCAGGGAATTCTCAACGTCCTGTTTCCCCGAATTTCAAATATAAGAAAATAGTCGACCAGAGCTTAGACCCTATAGTGAGGAAGAAGCCCCAACCTAGAACTATACTCACCCAAACACCAGTTCTAATCAGTCCTAACTTTACCAAGGACTTCTACATTTTCTCATTTGCTTCCGAACACACCATTGTTGCAGTGTTGTTGCAAAAGAACATGATAGGACAAGAACAACCCATAGCCTTCTTTAGTAAGGCATTAAGAGATTCTCCCTTAAAATACAACATCATGGAGAAACAAGTATTTGCCTTGATCAAAGCATTGAAATATTTTTGAGTCTACATTTTTCACTCTCATATCATTGCTTTTGTTCCACACACAGTTGTCAAGGACATTCTAAATCAGGACCCTGATGGTAAAAGGGGTAAATGGATTGCTATTATCTTAGAATATGATTTAAAAATCAGACCCACTAAACTGATTAAAGGACAAGGACTAGCAAAACTCATGGTTGAATCAAATTTCCAAGCACTAAACATGAATATGGTTGATGCATTAGAGGAACAAGAAGAATTCACAGCTCCCCACAATGAAGAAGTATTTCTGAAATCATCTTGGTGTGCTGATATTTTATATGTACCCCTTTTCTTTTTCTTTTCTTTTCTTTTTTTTTCTTCTTCTTCTTTTTTTTTTTTTTTTTTTTTTTTAAAAAAAAAAAAAAAAATCTTAATGCTCCTCCTACTTTATCCAAGATAAAAGCTAGATTCTTGAAACAAAAAGCTTTAAATTTATTCATTTTAGATGGAGCTTTGTATTGGAATAATTATGTCGGCATATTGCTTAAATGTTTGCTTGAAGATGGTGCAGATAGAATCATGCATGAGCTGCATGAGGGAGAGTGTGGAGGTCATCTCTACTAGAAAACCATAGCTAACAAAATCATTAGAGTTGGCTACTATTGGCCCACCCTTTTCCCTGACACTCACAAACTGGATATGACTTGCCATAAGTGCCAAATTTTTTATGGCAATAGAAAATTTCTACCTTTGCCTTTGCATCCCATCAGTGTTGAAGCTCCTTTTCAACAATGGGGTTTGGAATTCATTGGAGAAATCCACCCTACATCATTTGCCCAACACAAGTGGATCCTCACTGCCACTGATTATTTCACCAAGTGGATAGAGGCCATCCCTTCTAGGAATGCCACCAACTCAGTCATTATCAATTTCCTTGAGACCAACATCTTGTCCAGATTTGGTTGTCCTAGAAAGATCATTACCGATAATGCTGTTGACTTTAAATCCAAAAGAATGGTTGAATTTTTCTAATAGTATCATATCACACTAGGGCATTCCACAGCTTATTACCCTCAAGGTAATGGGCTAGCTAAGTCCTCCAAAAAAAGTCTGGTGAACATCATCAAGAAGCTGTTGGAACAGAACCAAAAATCATGGCATAGTAAACTAGTACATGCATTATGGGCTAATAGACTAACTACTAAGAAATCAATCAATATGTCTCCCTATCAGTTATTCTATGGCATGGATGCAGTCTTCCCAACATCCTTGGGAGTTCCGATGATGAAGCTCCTCCAAGAAGTGCAATCAGAAGAAAATGACATGCAAAGGAGGTTGAATCAAACCATTCATTTGCAGCAGTCAAGAGAGGAAGTTTACAAAAGGACACAAGCAGTACACGAAAACATCAAGAAGATCTTTGATAGGAGGACCAAAGCTAATTATTTCCATATTGGAGACACAGTTCTGAAATGGGACTCAGGGAGAGAAGACAAGGGCAAGCATGGAAAATTTGAAAATTTGTGGAAGGGTCCTTACAACATTCATTCAGCTAGAGGTAACAATGCTTTCTTTTTACAAGAGCTAGATGGAGTAGAGCTATTTGGAGGTCTTGTCAATGGCAGGATGCTCAAGCACTATTTTTGTCAAAATTCCTAAGTTTGAAGCTTTCATTCATTGTACATGCCATTGTTTGATAAAAGATCAGTAAAAAAAAAAAAAAAAAAAAAAAAAAAAAGAAAGAAGGAAAAAGAGGGCAGAATTTAAAAAAAAAGGTACAACCCATACCCAAAAAAGAGTATTGTTGAAAGTGTGCTAGCGTAAATGCCACTACTTGTTAAGAAAAAGAGTCTTGTTCAGTCATCTAGCCTAATCATGGCTGCACATGTTTTGAATTTCTGCTGATAGGTTAGTGAAAGAAGACTTGTCAAATCATTTAAGCTTGACTTGTTAGTAGGAATAGATTAGGAAGAAAAGATGTGGGTTCTTAAATGCTCAAATCTGAACCAAAGAGAAAGATAGGGATGCCTAACAAATGATAGATCACAACCCTCGTGATTTCTAGTTCTGTTTGTACAAAAATAATGTCTATGTGCAGCTTGTCCCAATGCCACAACCCATGGTAAATCAGATTGCTTAATCCTGGTTTAAATCATGTTTTTAATTTCATGTCAGTAGATTAGAGCATGAAGTCTGTCAAACAGCCTAATCTTGACAGATGAGTAGACTAGGAAGAGAATAAAAGGGTTCACCGGCATAATCTGAACTCTTGGGAGTGATAAGGGTACAAGTAGATAGTTTGTTTTGCTTTCAAAAGAAAAAAAAGAATGTCAATGGTTTTCCAGTCCAAGTGCACCCACAAGAATAAAAAATGATAGGCAAAGTATGATGGGTAGGTAGAAATGAGGTTGAAGCAACCATGTCTTTCAGATTCCTAAGATCATAGTTTCAAGAGAAACATCAACAAATGAAAGAAGAAAGATTTTCCCAATGGATAAGACACTGGTTTTCAAAACTCAGAGATTTCATATCTGAAGTTCTGGACACCTCCTGAAAAGGAGCTGCCCTCCCCAAGTGGAGCCACTGTTAGTCATAAATAATTTATGCCATTTGTAGATGACTAAATATGTGTCCTAGATTTCTAAAAACAAGATTTCTGAGCATTGTGAGTTTTAGAAATCTCACTGCCTTCATTACCCTTATACCAAATTTTTCACTATTCCACTATTTTGTCATTCCATGGTCAACCTACCACTCCTAAAGGACCCCTCATGGGCTTATGCCACTCGTCTACAACCTATTTTGTTACCTACAACATTAGCACTTTGTTTTACGTATACCTCACCCCTCCACTTGCCATCTAGGATTACCAATCAACCCACTCTTTCCCTTGTTCACCAAATGCCTCAAGCATTAATGGTCTCAAAACTATCTCTGCAGGCCCTTTAGATAATGTTAAACACCATGTTAAACACACACATGGTGTATGAGAAGAATAAACACACACACACAACAAGAAACTCAACACAATGAAGATAAGTGTGTAGCTCATTTTTCCATTATACAAAGATGTACATTTATAGTACAATGGTGTGACTCTTGGTTTCATATTCCAAGGTCACTTGGACTCCATTGTGACTTTTTGCATTCCACACCTACCCATGTAGGATTAGGTGTTCCAACATCCCCCCTTAATCCGAAGGGGTATGTGTGAGTCCAAGAAGAGAGTAGTAATACAAATCTGCAAAGTATACATGGCAGCACTTGGGCTGAATCAACTCTCTAAAATGTTGGAAAAAAGAGGTGGTTTAAGGATGACCACCAACACTGGAACGCAAAACTTGTTGCAGTTCCCGGAACTCTTCCAAAACTGGCAAGAAGCTAAAATCTTCTGCTAGAGGAATTGTCCCTCATAAAAAAGGGAGACCTTCAACCTAAAAGAAGGGAGGTCTACTACCTGTGATGGTTTTAGGATTACCAACAACTCTGGAATGCTTTGAAGCATTTCCTGGAACTCAACCAATGCTGGCAAGAAGTTGAAGGCTGCTAAGCTGAAGGCTTCTGCTAGAGGAAGTGTTCCTCATATATGAAAGGGAGACCTTCGACCTAAAAAAAGGGAGGTCTACTACTTATGATGGTTTTAGCTATCCACCAACCAAAGATGATACGAAGGTCACCAATCGAAGGCACATGCTTATGGTATCCGTGTTCTCCGGGCTACATCTCTCAATTTGAATGGCGAATCAGTGCTCACCGTCAATCGCTATGTCTCCTGCTACAACTCAACATGGAATGAGAGATTGTGGCTCGTGCTCGCTTGATCTGTCGAAGTTGCTTGTACAAGACTACTCATTTCCTCACTACAAAGAGTTGGTGAGATGATGGCAAAAAATTCAACCGCAAGTTTGCTCAATATCAGAACATGTTTTGACATGCGATTTTTAAACATCTTCTTACCTGATGCCCATTGCTAAAGTTATCCATCCAAGATGAATCTTTTTTCTTGCAGGAGGCTTGTTTCTGAAGCATATGTGTGAAGAATGGTTGTGCCGACCACAGTTCTTGCATGGATGAAGATAAAAACAGTGATCTTTCATATGGCCAACTCGATCACAGTGTTGGCATTTTACAATATATTGTTGTTGTGGAAGCAGAATAGGATCTGGAATAGCTAAGGGTGAACTGTCATACAGGAATCCGGCACTCTAAAATATGATGGGCTTGGCGTAGTCTGGAATATGAAAGGACACATCCTTGTCATATCTAAGACCAGCTCGGGCGTTTGTTGTGGATAGAGAAGCTCTTCCGCTGTCCGATGATGGGCTTGAGAAGTGCAGTCAGAATCACAGTATCCGCATGTACATCTGCTCTAGCACAAGGAACCGAATGTGAACTAACCGTGTCCCCATCGACTTCGTCGATGATGTAGAGTCCTTCTCAATCTTCTGAACAGAAACAGGTTCAGAATGGTGACTCTTTTGCTGAAGTTCGTCTTGTTGAAGCTGAGATTCCAACTGCAAAAACTCAATCTTTTCATGTGCAACTTGCAAACAAATTTGAATGTTACACAGAGAATTCTTGCTCATTTTTATCATATCATCAACATTTGAATGAATGAGGTTATTCAACAACACTAATACCTCATTGATTTTAGTCATTTTCAACAAATTAGGCTCAAAAAATGAAAGGGTGTCGGCTTCAACCGAAAATGCACCCGTTTACAATGTGATGCAACAAGAAGTACAAATGACTCAAAAGAATTTCCAACTATGGAAATTTCAAAGTACAAAATCTGCTCCTCAAATGATGGAGGGCAATGAACAATTTTTCAACTCAATTACACTTCAAGTCTTGAATGAAGATGCAAATCAATGTCAGTTCAATACAATATTACTGCAAAATATGTGCAGCTGAAAACACTTGTGCAAGAGGCCTTTAAGGCAGCTGAATTTTCCTTCAAATAGCTATTTGTCTTCACATGTCAATTTCTTCATCACCCTTATGCCACAAATCACACAATGTCAAATCTGCAAATTTCTCTATGTATACTGTCCATTTCTTCAATTCTGTTGTTCATTTCCTCTCTCTGCTTTTCCTCTCTTCCTGCTCTTCTTCTTCTTCTTCTTCTTCTTCTTTTTTTTAAATTAAAAATTAATTAAAAAAATGGGAATAATTAAAAATGGGGGGAATTAAAAAGTCGAATTTAAAAACACTTGTGAGAAATATTATAAGGGAAATGTTAAAAAATGGATTGTTAAAAAAGGGAAGGGGGGTGATTTAATTAAAAAGGAAGGGGGTATGAGAATTTTCAAAATATAAAAAATGAATTTTATAATGGGATAGGGCTGTGGTGTTTTGCAATGAGAGAGGGGCGTATTGTATGGGAGGTGAATATTAAAAAAAAATTTAAAAATTTAAAATGCTTGGAAGGCCGAGCTGAAAGGGAGTTTGCAGAGCGAGGGGGGTCAGGGTTTGAGGTAGGCGGGAGGGCGAGTATGCGTGGGTCGGGGAGATGTTTGAGCGGCTCTGAGGATTGGGGAGATGCAGCAGTGAGTAGGGGCGTGGGAGCCGAGGGAGGGTAGAGGCGCAAGGCTGGGTAGGGAGTGTTAAGTTAGTGCGTGAGAAGTCTGCGCTGTGTGCAGTGGGAGTGGGTAGGGAGTTGAGAGGGGATGTGTGAGGGGGAGAGCGGGTGTATGCGTATAGATAGGTCGTGGGAAACTCGAGCAGGGTTGGGTGGCGAGCGTGGGGAGAGCGAATGTGAGGGGAAGGGGATGGGCGTGGGAAATTTAAAAAAATTGGAAAATTTATTGAAATGGTCTGATCAATTTTGCAAAGAAAGGAATTAGCTGTGTATGCGTGGGAAGGCGTGGCAGAGCGTTGGGGAGGTGGAGCACAGGGAGTTTGTGAGGATAGGGAGCAATGTCATGAGGTAAGGGGAGGGGCGTAAGGAAGTGTAGGAGCACATGGAATGTGGGGATGCGCGCGAAGGAGCGTAGCGTGAGGGATTTAGGATGTGGGCGAATCGATAGATGCAGAGCGTAGAGGGGGGCCGATAGGCCTGGGGTTTGAACTGATTTGCAGAAATAATATATATATATATATTTAAACTAGCAGAGTAGAGTAGGGCAACAACAGAATTTTAAGCACTGAAATACAAGCAGCAGATTGCAGAAATTGCCAATAAAACTCAGAAATTTTTTCAATAGCCCAGCAGCAAAGAATATTTTTCAGCAGCAGAAAAACCCAGAATTGTAGAAATTTTTCAAAGGAAAAACTCAGAATTTTTTCTTTCAGAAACCAACTTTGAAACACTATTTTCCAGCAGCTCTTCAATGTAGAAATTTAATAGGCAGAAATTGCAGGAAGAAATAAGAATGAAAACCTTCAAATGCGCAGTGCTGCTTTTCTCCAAGACAAAATTTCTGAATGCTGCTTCTTCTGAATGCGGAAAAATGACTGCTGCAACAATCTCTGAGTGCTGCAAAAATTATCAAATTTTTTGCAAATATGCACAGGCCATAACCACAAATGGCTCACTCAAGGTTGAGCTGGTTATGAACTTCTCAGCTCTGATACCATGTTAAACACCATGTTAAACACACACATGGTGTATGAGAATAATAAACACACACACACACAACAAGAAACTCAGCACAATGAAGATAAGCGTGTAGCTCATTTTTTCCATTATACGAAGATGTACATTTATAGTACAATGGTGTGACTCTTGGTTTCATATTCCAAGGTCACTTGGACTCCATTGTGACTTTTCGCATTCCACACCTACCCATGTAGGATTAGGTGTTCCAACAGATAAATCAAGTACATTGGATTTTGGATCTTCAATACATCAATTTGTCAAAAAACTCTGTTTTTTAACACTTGCAGACCCCAAAACAAGTTCAGTCAAAGACCAATTCAAAGGAGTTTTCCACCAGGTCATTAGGGCTTCATAGGTTGTAGGGTCATCCTTGGTGTTGTGAGCACTGTTTTTCTTGTGTTAGAAGCTGACTCAAAAGTGAAAGAAGAGAAACACATGATTGCCCAAGAAAGAGCAGGAAATCCCCAAGGAGGGCTACTTTGTCAAGCTCAAGTTCTGCAAAAGGAAACTGTGCATTTTGACATTTCTGCAGGAGTGTTAAAGTGACTATCAGCAGAGAATAGGCAAGGTAAGAGGCCTGCTCCTCATTAAAGACATACATAGCAAAGAAGGAGGAAGCAGCTTATGTTCAAGAAAAATCAGGGTTCCTAAGACTGATTGGACCAGCAGTGTGCCAAGCAAGGATCCAATGCAGCAATTCACATGGAGGAGGCACACCAATAGAGCCAAGCATGAAGATAAGTTTTTCAGAAATCATAGATAAAAAAGGGAAAAAGGTGAGGTGAACTAGACATAAATTAATGAACTTGAAAGCGCTATAGAGAACTTAGAAGACAACACTAATAATTTTTCTCAAACAGCCCAGAAACCTAAGGTTTTGGAAAGTAGGAAAAGGAGGTAAAGTGAAGATGATTAAGACCTCCATGATGACAGCAGAAGGAAGATTTGAAGGGACTGTTGTAAATGACATCCAGAGTTTTGCAAGGTAAAGTGTCTCACTGCCTCAAAACAAAGAGAATGCAAAGAGTATTAGTAAAAGGAAGGTCAAGCTCTCATTTTCAGTCATTTACACTCAATGGTCAAAGGGATAAAAACATAGGGTTGAGCTCCAAGATGGAAATCCAAACTGATTATAAGGTTTCTGTTGTGTAATTGAATATATCAAACTTCAAGAATATCATAAAAAGCTAAGTCAGTATGTCATGGAACCTGCAAATCAGAAGTGGCCAAAAGAGGAGATAGAAAGCATGATTGTGAAATCTTTAGTGCTTGTCAAAGATAAGTTTATCGTGCCTAAGGATCAGTGAGAAAGTTGAAAACAATATTTTCAGTCACTTGCCAAGCACAAGGTAATTTGATCTCCAAGGTAAGGACAAAGAAACGTTAAAGATATTGCTTTATGTTTAAATTCCTAATGTTCTCAAGGGTAGAATTTTCATGTTTCAAAGATCAAAGGGCAAACACATTTCAAGGTTCTCACAAATCACCTATCAACCAAGGAGTTAAAGGCATAAATAAGCCAAAGGGAGGTCAAGTTCACCATATCAGCAACCTGCAGAACAAACAGAGGAAAATGATCATAAAGAAAAAGGTAGGAAAGGACCATTTAAATGTTTTTTAGGCACCTATAGCAAAAAGGTCAAGAGAAGATCAGTTAAATAAGAAAGCTCAAAAAACATTAGCAAAGTGGGTTCCCTAATACAAATTTATTTCCCTAGGCTATAAAAGATCTTTTTTCCCTTCACCCAACTCATTTTGCACTTGCAAAACCAAAAAGAGCATCCAAGAGACAAATTTTAGGAATTTCAGTCAAAAATTGAGCAAGTTCGCCCGGCGCTGCGCGTTCAGGCAGGCGCTATGCATTCAGTGCCTGGTGCTACGCATTCAAGAGATTTTTCAGTGAAGAATTGCATTGCGCTGTGCGTTCAAGGACACGCATTGTGCGTTCGTACAAGTGCTACCCGTTCGCCCAGGGAGCCCGACAGGCAGAAAAACGTGCAAGCGTTGCGCGTTGAGAAGCCCAACAGGCAGAAAGACGTGTACGCGTTGTGCGTTAGGGAGCTCAACAGGCAGAGAAACATGAAAGCATTACGTGTTGGGGAGCCTGACATCCAGGAACGCGTGCAGGCACTACGCGTTGGGCAGAACATACCCGACTCTGCATGTAGGCGCTGTGCCTTCGCTTAAAGCTCTCCTCCACTTGCAAATGCCAAAAAACAACAAAATAACTCCTTCAAGCTACTATCAAAGGAATTTCAAGGGCATTAAAAGTTGGTAGGTGGATGTCTTGCCTTGTCCTCCAATGAATTTTGATGATTCAATGTTAAAATAAATTGGCCAAACCCTAAGGATTAGAAACCCTAAGTCTTCATGCTAAAAACCCTGTTTCAACCTCCATCATCTACAAACAGGAATTTATCAGTCAAATAGGGTATGAAGTAGGGTAATTGCAGTGAGTTGAAATTAAACATTCATCAAAGCTTAAAGGGCTCAGTCATACACCTACACCTTCCTCTCACTCACTTGCAAATGTTGCCTTTCACCATCATCCCAAGTCAGTCCTCATATCTAGTTTCACAAACAGAGCTAGGATTTGTTTAAAGGAAGCAGAAATAAAAATGTCAGGAGAAGGAGGGAATATTAGTAGTTAATAAGGCTGGAAAACATGAGGGCATATCGCAGGTGGGAAGGTTAATATGCTGAACCCCACAGACCCTGAGCATATTTCCTACAATCATTTCATGCTTCCAAAATGTAGGGTGTTTCCAGTTTTGTGAAAAAGTCCAACAGGTGCAAAGCCACCCTGAGCTCACTAGGTTGTTCATCCTCAACTTACACAATAAAAAAGTGAATCTTGCAGGGGTAGAATTTGAGCTGTCATCAGATGCCATTTCTAGTGCCACCGGAATGCCTAATGTTGGTGAAAAATGGTTCAAAAGAGCAAAGTTGGACATGAGCTACTATGAGCCATTTCTTAAACCCAAATACAAAGGAGGCTGCAAATCTATTTTCCCTTTCTCACACTTGTTGGAGAGGTATGCACCCTTGATGAGGGTCATCATGAAATATTTTACCTATGAGGGAAGGTACTCTAGACTCTACTCTTATCATATTAGATTTCTCATGCACTTTACTAGGATTAAAATGCTTCATTTACCCTACTACCTCTATAGGAGTATTGAGAAGATGTCTTCTGTTGTCCAAAAGAGGAACTATTCCCAGCAAATGCAAAGTTTGTTTCACCACTGCTTAATTAAAATGGTTGTGCTACATCAGTTGGAGCAAAAAGGCATACCATGGGAGGTGTTCATCGCTCATGAAGTGTTCACAAACCCACAACCCCATCATCAGCCAAATTTACCCTCATCATCTCATCCTCCTCCCTCTACTCCTCCATCACCTCCTACTGATCATGACTCATCATCTACACATGTATCCTCTCCTCAAGAAAACCTCCTTCCCTCATCCTCTCCGAATGCATCAGATCAAGAAGGAAGTGGCAGTGAACAAGCAAGTGACCATGAAGATGAAGGTGACAATGAATCAGACCACGAGGATGAGGGTGATGATGAATCAAACCAAAATGAAGCTGAAAACATGGAAGTTGAAAGTAGTGATGGTGATAATGGTGGAAATGAGACTAGGAGCCATGATAACAGTGAAAACAGTGAGGCTCTTAGTGATGAAGAGGTAGAGGTCAGCAATGAAGTAGAAGACATGGAGGTAGATGATAATGAAGATGGGGCAAGTGATGAAGAAAGCAACAATCGCAATGATAATGATTTTGAAGAGGAAGAGGCAAAAGACAACATGGACACAAATGAAGCAAGTGACAAAGAAACAAATGATGATGTTGGGGACAACAGTGAAACTCAGAGCCACAATGACAGTAAAAATAATGAGGTCCCTATTAGTGATAGGGGCAGTGATGAAACAGAAAACATGATGATTGATAGCAATGATGATGCTAATGACAACAATGACACTAAGGACCAAAATATCAGTGAAGATGATGATAACAGTGAAGAAATCAGTGAAGAGGCAAACAATGAGGCTGATATTGAAGATAATAAGGTAAGAAGCAGTCAAGGTAATGAAGAGGAAGACATGGAGACAAAGGATGGCAGCCATGATGAAGATACCAAAATGATCACAATAAAACCTCTTCCATTTACATACAAAAGAGGGGAAAGGCATGTGTTTATTGCCTCTAAAAGGCAAGGGGCCATGCCTTCCACATCCACTAAGCCACTAGATAAAGTCAAAGAAAAGGTGAAGGAAGAAGGAGAAGATCAGCATGAGGTGGAGCAAGAATTTGATCTCATTGATCTTGAGAGTGAAAATGAAGACGAGGATGGGGTCACAAGCATTTTGCTCCAAAGCAAAGATGTTGTGATCAGAGACCTACAAAAAAGCCTTGGCATGGCACAGTATATTATTGATTATTATAAGGATGAGCACAAGTATATGAAGAAGCTGAAAAGGGACCTTGGCCTATAGAAAAAGATGGCCAAGCACTATGCCTTGAAAAGAAAATTTGTAAGGGCCAAGCTCAAAGAAGCCCTTGCTGAAATTCAATCTCTCAAGGAGGAAAAACACCAAGAAAAAATTGATATCTTGGCTAATGCTTCTCTACAAGCATCCCAAGCCCCATGAAGAAGATATTTTCCAATTTTGGGAACTTTTTGAAATTTGTTGGTTTTTGTTGATTTTGAGGCATGAAGGCACAACACCCGTGGCGCTACGCTTTTCCCTCAGGAATCATCAGGGGGGAAACTTTACATTTTTGAAATC
This sequence comes from Pinus albicaulis, assembly GCA_034641835.2. Lineage (NCBI taxonomy): Eukaryota > Viridiplantae > Streptophyta > Pinopsida > Pinales > Pinaceae > Pinus > Pinus albicaulis. The sequence goes on from CM076574.1 coordinate 785,483,867, forward strand.
CTAAGCTCAAGTACAGCATGATCACCAAATTTCAGGTCATTTGGAGTTGATTTGGTCCTCCAAAAGGGTCAAAAACACCCCAAATTTCACCTTTCTGCCTCATTTTCAGGGTTGGCGCTGCGCCTTGAGTAGCCTTGGGAGATTCCATTTTTGGACATATTAATGGAGCCCAATAAGAAAAACAAGGGTATTTTTGGAAATTAGACTTGACAGGCTTTCCAATGAGCCATCATGGAGCCAATTCCGACATCGGGAAGGCCATCAAAACTTAGCTGCAAGTGGACCCAATTTTTCTGTTCAAATGTTATGCCTTCAGGCCTCACTGTTGCGCCTTTAATGCCAAAAGTCAACAAAAGACACTCATTTATGGAAAAATGATATTTTAGTGTTTTTTGGACCAAATCACTCCAAAGTTAGGTGTTATGAGTTATTTTTGCATTTATTTCATGAGATATTTTATGCCTTAGGCCTTGCATGGTCTCTTAGGCATAAATGGCATTTATGACTATTTATGACATTTTCAAACCCTAGTTAGGGTTTTTGACCTCCTTTTCTAGATAAATAGAGCATGGAGGTCCTATTGTATTTGGTTGGCATTTGATGACTCTTGAGAGCAATACATTTTTTTTTAGAGATTGAAGAGAAATTTGTGTTGTGGAATTTGTGGATGGCTTGTTTTAATTGATGATGGAGAAGGCTTGCTTGCAGGATCCTTGACCATGGTTAATGGTGATGTGTTCCTATTCAGTTCTTATTTGCTTATGTATCATTTTGTTACATCCTTCTATGTTGCAGTAGGACAAAGATTTTAGACTAAGAAATGTTTTTCGAAGGCACCTTAACTCTATTTGTTCTTCACTGCCTCTATGTTTTCCTCTGCTAGGTCAGTTTAGAGAATTCTTAGCTGCTCTTTAGACCCACTTAGGCTTGTTTATTTCAAGAATGGTTCAATACACTTGGCTATCAAATATGTTTTATGGTTAGTCCTGCTTGTTTGATGTTACTTAAACACTTTTCTTGAGGTCTTTATTTGAAGTATCACTGATTAGGTTTAGTTAAAGAGGTTATGTTTTGATCATGCGCTTTGCCCATTCTTGAAAGGTTGCCTTGAAGGTCTTTGTAGCTTAATCAATGATGTTTAGGAGTTCCCTCTTCTTTGATCTATGTTATATGTCTATCTTAAATTTTTTTCTAACCTTGAAGGTGAAATCACTAGAAGTTTTACAAGTTTCTTGCCTTCTATAGTTCACAAAATTGTTTGTCTTGAATACTTACTTGTTTGAGTTTAATAAAATAGTTATTGGTTTTCCCTGTCTATTGATTATTTCTTCATGCTTAGAAGTATTAAAGACCACTCTTGTTTAAAAGTAATTTTTCAAGGATTCTTAACTGCCCTTTTACACCTACCATGTTCACAAAATTGATGTTCATTTCATCTCACACAAACCTTGAAGATCCATTTGACCATGTTAGATTTGCCTTGTGATGCACCCTGATTCATTGTTGAAATTTCCATGACCTTTGTAGACTCCATAGCCCAATGACTTGAAGATCTCTCATTCCATCTATTCTACTTGATCATTTACCCAACCCAAACAAACAAACAAACCCTAAACTTAACAACTAGCCTAAAATAAAACCCTAAAAGAAAACAAGTTCACATCCTTTGCACAAAATAGAGAGAGCCCTCTCTGAGTCCTAGGACTCCAAAGACTAGTCTGATATTACCCCTGTTCATTTTTTCTCGCCAATCTAACAAATTACAGGGACCTAACAGATGCCATGGTAGAGGATTATGACTCCATTATCAGGAACAATTCCTAGAAAGTTATCCCAATGCCATAGGACAAGTCAGGGTAGGTTCGAGGTGGATCTAAAAGGTGAAGCAAGCAACAGATGAGAGTCTCAAGAAACACTAGTCCATATAGGTGGAGGGAATTGATTATGAGGAGACCTTTGCTCTAGTATCAAGGTACTTTTCAATTAGATCTATTCTGGCACTTTCAACGCATATGGGATGGAAGATACATCAGAAGGATGTGAAGACATCCTTCCTCAATGTAGTGATTAAGGAAGAGGTGTACATAGAGCAATCGGAAGGATTTGATACCTTCAACAAAGAGACGCATGTGTGCAGACTCAAGCAAGCATTGTATGGATTAAAATAAGGGAGCACCCACATCACAGCGTAGGTAGAGGAGGTCACCAGAGCGGTACACTATCTACATGGCTCTTATGAGAGAGAGTGTAGAGACTGAGCCATCCTCATTCAAGGAATCAATGTTGCAACAAGTATGGGTTGATGCCATGGTAGAGGAGTATGACTCCTTTATCATGAATAGTTCTTGGTAAGTTATCCCAAGGCCATAGGACAATTCAGGGGTAGGTTCGAGGTGGATCTACAAGGTGAAGCAAGCAGTGTATGGGAGTCTCAAGAAACACAAGTCCATATTTGTGGCCAAGGGGTTCTCTCAGGTGGAGGGAATTGATTACGAGGAGACCTTTGCTCTAGTATCAAGGTACTATTTAATTAGATTTATTCTGGCACTTTCAACACATATGGGATGGAAGATACATCAGAAGGATGTGAAGACATCCTTCCTCAACGCAGTGATTGAGGAAGAGGTGTACATAGAGCAAGTGGAAGGATTTAAGACATTCAATAAAGAGACGCATGTGTGCAGACTCAAGCGAGCGTTGTATGGATTAAAACAAAAACCCTTGCTTGGTACACCAGGATCGAAATTATTACACTAGGTTGGGCTTCACAGAGGGAGAAGCACATGTAAACCTTTACCATATTGTGGTTGAAGGTAAATTATCTATTATAGTATTATATTTCGATGATTTAATTCTAACGGGTGATGAGAAGCTGATAAAATCTTGCAAAGAGGATTTGGAAAGAGAAATTGAGATGAAAGAAATGTGGCTCATGCATTATTTCCTTAATTTGGAAATTTAGAAAGGAGATGGGGAATTTTTTGTCTCTCGAGGAAAGTATGCCAATGAAATATTGAATAAATTTCTCATGGATAGCAACAAACCCATGGAGACTCTTCTAGCAGGGAATTGGAGGAAGGAATATTCTACTTCAAGCAAAGTGTTATAGGCTACCATTTACAGACAGCTTGTGGGTTCACTTATGTACTTGGTGAACACATGACCGAACATGTGTTTTGTAGTTAACCAGCTTATTCAAGTAATGGTAAAGCCAACAAAATCTATTGGAAGACAAATAAACATGTGTTTAGATACCTCAAAGACACCACTCAGTTTGGTATTTGGTATAGATGGATAGAGGGAGTGAAGATTCAAGGTTTCACAGATGCAGATTGGGCAGGGAGTCCATCAGATAGGAAGAGCACATCAGAGGGAATCTTCAGTATTGGGTTATCAGCACTTTCCTGGTACAACAGGAAGCATAGATCAATTGCACTCAGTTCAGCAGAAACAAAGTACATAGGTGTTATTCAAGCAACTTGCGAGGCTATCTGGATGAGGAATTTGGTCAGTGGATGGATCCTATAGTGGTTTATTGTGACAATCATAGTTGTAACAAACTCTCCGAGAATCTAGTTTTTCATGATCAGTCCAAGAATATTGACATCCGGTACTACTATCTCATAGATTGTGTGCAAAGGTGGATTATGATGCTAGAGTACATTCCTGCAAAGGAACAGGATGCAGATATCTTGACTAAGGCATTGTCAAGAGAAAAATTCCAGTTCCATAGAGGCAGGATCGGGGTATCTGGTAATCCCTTTCTTGCTGAGAGGGAGTGTTGAAAATGGAACCAAGAAAGATTCTAATTTAATTTTCCCTTGAATTAAATTAGAAGAAAATTGTAATTCCACATCACATGACAACTTGTATGAATTAACTAAATTAGTTTGACTTAGTTGGTTTGGTTAATTCGAGTTAAGGGTCTAACTTGAGTCATGTAGAGTGGATAGTACTTTATAGGAGCCCTGGTTGAGTTTATTTTGAGTTGTAATTAATTAATTCAGTTTATCTGAGTTAAAGTTTGTTTAATTAGTTCCAACTGTTAGAGGAACTAGTGGAAGTGTAACATGAACCACACTTAGTGATCAACCAGATAATTGATAAAATCAACCATAAATAACTGATGTATGTGTGAACTAAGAGTTACCCAATTGAGATTGGAGTTCAAGGGAAGTGTATTATCATTTATATAATCATCCAAATTGTATAGGTGGTGCATGTAGATAGAAGAAGGCTTATGATGGATTGTGCAATATTGAATGGGGATTTCCCTAATTAATAGGGGTCTAATTCCCAAGCAAACAGGGCAAGGAAATAAGTACATGGTCAAGCCAAAATTTGGCTAACTATTGGCCTGGGCTTGTCTAGGAAGCAGTGGGACATATAGAGATAGTGCAGAGGTTGCTCGGGATTGAGAAAAGCATTGTATTCTTCTCATATTTTCTGACTAATGCAATATACAGATATCAAGGTTTTTAGTTGTGGATTTCCCCAAGAAATCATTGTGTAATGTGTTTATTGAATTCTTTCTCTTGTATGCTCCGTTATTTCGCAGTCGTTAATTGTTTCTACAGTTGGTAGAGTAGATTCAAGTCTATTGTTTTAGTAAAGTACAATTAACAGTTTGAATCTTCAAGGAATTTCTACAGATTTATAGTGCTTACAAGTAAAAATAGTTGGGGATGTTGGAGAGAGTATTCATCGGATTAATGTAGCGTTGAATAATAGGAAAGTTGATCATCAGGCATCTATTATCGAGATGAAAGGTAAGATTTTTGATGAAGTTTTATTTTTATTTTTATTGACCTTGGATCTTACTATATTTATATTAGTCCTAACCTGGTGGAATAAATAATTGCATGCGAATTCTTGGTTGGTGTAGTTGGCTATACGTACCAAGAAAAGAGTTGATCATTGGGTAAGAGCTTGTGCATTTGAGTTGAATGGTATGTCTACATTAGCACATCTAAATGTGCTTCTGTTGGGATCATATAGTATGTTTTTGGGTATGGATTGGTTGTACATTCACAGGACTGAGGTGGATTGCTATGATAAATTTATTGAGTGCTTGGACGATGATGGACAGAAGAGAATTTTACAGGATAAGAAAAATCTTACATCAGTTAGAATGGTTACAACTATGCAGGCCAATCCTAGTAGCAGGAAAGGGTGTGTCTTGTTTGCAATTCATATTTCTAGTGATAAAGGTAAGGATGTGGAGGATGTTGAGGTCTTGAGGAGGTACCCGGTTTTGTAGAAGTTTCAGGATGTATTTCTAGCAAAGATTTCAGAGTTACCTCCTCACAAGGAAGTGGACTTTTCTATTGAGTTAATGTCAGGAGCAGTACCAACATCAAAGGCATCGTATAGAATGAGCACTCCAGAATTAGTGGAACTGAAGTTGTAGTTAAGGAAATGCTTGACAAGGGATACATTAGGACCAGTGTGTCACCTTGTGGTGCACTAGTACTTTTTGTGAATAATAAGGGTGGTACTCTCTGGTTTTGTATTGATTATAGGTAGTTGAACAAGGTGATGATTAAGAACATGTACCCTTTACCACAGATTGATGACTTATTTGATCAATTGAAGGGAGTAGTAGTGTTCTCGAAGATCAACTTGAGGTCAAGATATCATCAGGTACACATTAAAGAAGAGGGAATCTACAATATTGCCTTCCAAACCAGGTATGGGCATTATGAGTTTGTTGTGGCTCCATTTGGTTTGATTAATGCTCCAACTACTTTCGTGTGTTTGTTGAATAGTGTTTTGCGCCCTTATCTGGACAAGTTTTTGATTGTATTCATTGATGATATATTGATATATTCTAAGAATCAGAAAGAGCATACAAAACACTCAGCAACAGTGTTGACGTTTCTAAGAGAGCATTAGTTGTATGCCATGATTAGTAAATGCAGTTTCTCTCAGACATAATTTCATTACTTTGGCCATGTGGTTTCCAAGGAAGGAATAGTAGTGGACCCAGAAAAGATCAGAGCTATCATGGAATGGGAAACTCCTAGAAATGTGGACGAGGTCAAATCATTTATGGGGTCAATAGGTTACTACAGGAAGTTCATTAGAAACTTCTCATGGATATCCTATCCTATTACATCATTACACATGAAAGGATAGAAATTTGAATGGACGGGGGAATATGCAGCTAGCTTTGAGCAGTTGAAGCTCTAAATATTAAATATCCAGATAAATATTTTTTGGTATGTACAAATGCTTTCAAGAGAGGACTTGGTGGAGTCTTGATGCAGGAAGGATAGGCAGTATGTTATGAGTCAATGAAATTGAATGAGCACGAGAAGAACTATGTGACCCATGATCTTGAGCTGACAACGATCATTCATGAATTGAAGATGTGGAGACACCATTTTCTTGGTAAGAGGTTCAACTTGATTAGTGATCACAATGGATCGAGATACTTGTTTTATCAACTGAATTTAAATGTCATGCCGGTTAAGTGGTTAGCTACACTTAGTGAGTTTTACTTCGAGATTAGGTACGTTAAGGGTAACAGGGTCGTAGATGCTCTTAGCAGAAGAGTATAGGTAAACCACATAGAAGCTATGAGTTCATATGGGATATATTTATAGGATCAGATCTTGCGATAATGACAACATGATGACAGCTACCAACAACTTAAGCATAGGTTACAACAATAGGGTACAGGTGAATAGGATGTGGATTATCATCTCATAGCAGATGGTTAGGTCAGATTTACGGACATGATCTATGTGTCATACAACAGTGAGCTCAAGAATATTATCTTGTGGGAATTTCATGTCAAGTTGTATTCAGGTCACCTGTTATATCAAAAGACATCGACAACAGTGAATGAGTTCTAACATTAGCCAAACTTGAAGAAAGAGGTAGCTAATTTTGTTGTGAGATGTTTGGATCGTCAACGGGTAAAAGAAGAGTGTAAGCATTCAAGTGGTTTATTGCAGCTGATTCCGATTCCAGAGTGGAAATGGGAGGTCATTCCCATGAGCTTCATTAAAGGTTTGTCAATGAAATATTGACATAATGATTATATTATGGTTGTGGTTCACAAGTTTACTAAGCTAGCTCACTTCTTTCTAGTGAAGTCTACTCATTTAGCTAGTGAGGTAGCCCAGGTCTTCATCAAAGAGATAATGATATTGCATGGTATTCCTAGGAATATTGTGTCAGACAACGATACAAAGTTCACTTCCAGGTTTTGGAAGGAATTGTTTGCAGGTTTGGGGACAGAGTTGCTCTTCAGTGCATCTTATCATCCGCAGACAGATGGATAGAAAAAGAGGGTCAACCGAATTCTGGAGGACATGTTGAGAATGTATGTCATGCATCGACATAGGAGGCGAGAGGAGTATTTTCCACTAGTTGAGTTTGCTTACAACAATAGGTATCAGGAATATTTGAAGATAACTTTGTTTGAGGCACTTTATTGGCAAAGTTGCAATACTTCAATTAGTTGGAGTGGTCCAGTGAACAGGGTATTGATCGAATCAGACATGTTGGAAGAAATGGAACATGAAATTCGGGTTATTAAGAAGAATATAAAGGTGTCACAGGATAGATAGAAGAGTTATGCATATCAGCACAACATGTTTAAGGAGTTTCAGGTTGGGGAACATGTGTACTTGTGCATCAAGCCCAAAAAGAGCTCCTTGAGGATTGGACCATGTGCCACGCTAGCACCTCGGTATTGCGGGCCTTTCAAGATTCTTGAGAGCATTGGACCATTGGCCACTAACTTGCACTGCCTCTGACAATGAAAGTCCATGATGTTTTCCATGTGTCATTGCTTAAGAAGTATGTGAAAGATGTTAATCATGTGATTGACTAGTTTGTATTGTAGGTGGATCCAGAAAGAGAATTCCAGTTGGAACCTCAGTTCATTTCATAGTGAAATATGCTCATGCTTCATAATCAAGCAATCAAGCAAGTTAAGTTTAGTGGAAGCACTTTGGGCCCGATGAAGGTACATGGGAGATGGTTGATCAGATGCGGGCTATGTATCCTTCTCTATTCGTTGGTTGAGTGTATGCATTTTGATATGTGTTTTGATGTTGTGCTTTAGTTATGTTTTCTTATTCATATGTATGTAAATACCGCATTGAGCTATGTTATAAATCTCCAATAAGTTGTATGGTGTTCATGATATGTTGGTTATGTTTGCAGTATTATGATGTGATGTAAATGTTGCAACGAGTTGTGTTATAAAGATCCATAGGTAGCATGTGTTTTTTTGGTTTACAAGTGTCATTGAAAACCAAAGACGATGTTCCCCCAAGGGGAAGGGGTTTATCGCAACCCATGGTTGATTTCCTATGTAAATAAATAAAAATAATAACCAAGGTCATGGGACATGTATTCCAAGCTCAATGTTGGGAAAAAACATAGTGATGAGGATCACTGGTGATTAATAAATGACTATGGAAATTGGAAAAGGCACTGGCAAAGGAAAAGTGGCAATTATTGGCATTTTATTTATGAAATAATGGAAATTAGGAGAAAAGGGAGGTGAAAGGTCACAAAATTGCATAAGGAGGAAATTGAAGGAAAAATGGAGGAAAATGAAGAAAATATAGGCCTCAATGATAAAAATGATTATGAGGATCAGTTCACAACCTGTTGTATTTCTTAGCTTGGATATCTCTTCTATTCTCTCTCTCTCTCTCACACTCTCAATGCACAATTAGAGAAATCTTGGAGCATTTTTGCAACATGCTTGGAGCACTGTACTTTTCATTGGATTTGGAGAAAGAAGGCAAATGAAAGAAAGAAAGTGCAAGGGAACAAGTGGATCAATGAAGTGAACAAAGTCCCTTCTCAAGCTAAATACTCCAGAAGACTTGGAATATAAGAATATCCACGAGGATACAAATATTATATTAAAAAGGTATGATGAATGAATTGATTGAATGTTACAAATGAGGCCTTCTTATATACCTAGACAGGTGCCTCTTCATGAAAGGTCATGTCTCATCAAACATGCCCTTTCAACCTAATTAATAATTAACTAATTGATCAGTATTTATATTATTTTATTCACTACATTGTCTTCCTCCTCAAAAAGCTTTGTCCTCAAAGCTTGTTGATGAAAGGTCTTGATTTCTTTTCCTGCTACGAACGTATTCTCGTCTCAGCGGAGTCATCCTTGTCGATACAAGTTGGTATGATCCTCTAAGTGACAAACAAAACTGTCGCACTGAGAATGGATCAGACCATCCTAAATCAATCTTCTGTGGAATCTTACGTCGACTTGAAACTTGTGATGGATTATCACTTGAACGGATTGTACTAACATGAGTATTCTTCAAAACATCATCTTGTTGTTTCTATTCTGAATACATAGCTTGGTCGAGTTGTTTACTCTCGTGATTTGGATGTCGATAGGGAACTTTTTTGGTTTGAATTTCCCTTCTTAGGTGTGTGGTAATTTTTTGATTTTCTTCTGGCGAGGATTTAATTGAGTTGGTTACAGAACCTTCACTTAGAATGTTCCTCATCTGAACTGCAACATCTAAGTTTGTATTTTCTGTAGCTTTCTTGTCTTCTTCTTGAGTTGTGACATTTACTAGATTAATATTTGTTTCTTCAACTTGGACTTCTGCATTCGATGCTTTATTTTCGACAAGTTGTTGCACCTTGTCTTATAATGACTTCTTGTCCTTCTTCAGCTTCTTAATTTGTGTTAGAAATTTTTTGTTGTGGTCCTTAAGGCAAGCAACTTATTCATTCTTGTTAGCGGTGATTTTTTCAATTTCCTTTTACGTATTTTGTATCACCTTTTTACCTTCTTTAAAAAATACTTTTGAAATATCTTCTAAGTCTTCAGGCATCACTGAATTTGGTTTTAAATTAATGTCCTGTAGCATAATTTTCTTCTTTTTGTAGGAGAATGTCAAAAACTTCTTTTTTCGTATTTAGGATAAATGAACCTAGGGTTTCCATCCATGGTGAACCTAACACAATGTCACTAACGTTAAAAAGTAAGGCTTTCACAGTAAATTGAGAGATAAAAGTATAATCCCCAATATTTAGTTGTAGATTTTTTATGTCATATTTTTTTCTTGTAAAAAAAGTCTAATTTTTCAATTATATTTGACTCAGGAATCACCAACTGGTTTTCAATTTTAGTGTTTATGTAATTTTTATCTTCAACGGGTGAAATAGCAATAGTGACATGTTTTCCTGTGAGAGTTCCTTTAATTTTAAATAGCACCTTAGCATCGATGGGTAAGGTTTCTAAAAATCTTCTCTCTTTCATTTTTGACTTAGACTCCATTTTTCTTTTTGAGATGAACTTAGGTCTTTTTTTTAATCCTTATATATATATATATATATATATATGCCAACCTTTTACCCAAAATCTTCTTATATTCTCTTTTTATAAAAATAATATTTATTTATTTAAATAATCCCTTACAATTGGTCTCGTTTATATATATAATGACCTTATAAAGTTGGGTAAAACATTCAATATAATTTCCAAATAACCTTGCCTCCACTATCTTCTTATTAATCCCCTTTCTATTTTTTTTTTTAAACTAATTCAATAATAATTTTATGATACGTATTAACCTGGGAATTAATATTCTCTAATAGATTTTGAATCAACCTCTTGGAAGGTCGTGAGCTTGGAAATCCGGGTGATGGGTGGAAATGGTTCTTAATTCGATTTTCTTAATCAATAAAATATGATGTTTTTGAATTGGTATTGTAATGAACTACAACACAGAGAAATACAAGAAGGCTTAGCGGATTGATTAGTAGCAAAAAGGAAAAGATAGGTTTGTCGATGAAAATTCTGTGGTATGGTGGTTAGGTGAGAAGATCATCAAAAACAACGCAGGACTCGACGAAGGCTAGGGGCATACACAGATGGGCGGAGTTCAAGTGTCAAGTGATGTTCGTTGTTCACTATGGTGGCTATGTATCAAACGACAACGACAGGGAAAAGAGTTGATGGGAGACAAGGGGCAGGGGAAAACCCGGTGGAGGAGGAACATGACACTGAGTGTCGGGACTAATGGAAAACAAAGGCAGCAATTTGGAGGGGTTGTGGACGGCGGTTCTATGGTCGATCGAATATTTTTTAGCGGTGGCCATTGTAGGGTGTGGGCGCAATGGAGTGCGTTGGAGCATTTGGTTTTGATTAGATGCTGTCGAGGTGGACGCTGACGGGAACTTCGCAGGGTTTTCGGATTGATTGTGTGTCCGCGGTAGCCGGTTATATGGTTATCGTCGAGACTGTCAGCCCTATTCTTTGCGTGGCATAGGAATGTAAATGTATGTTTTTTTGTTTTTTTTTCCTTATATTAATTTTTGATATTTTTCAAATTTTCAATTTTTTTTTTGTTTAATAATTTTTTTTTCTTATTTATTTATTTTTATATATACTCTAATATTTCTTCCAATATGTTTATTTTTTTACTTCTTTTTAATTTATATTTTAATATCTTCTTCTTCTTCTTCTTCCTTTTTTTATTTTTATTTTTAATATATATATATATATATATATATATATATATATATATATATATATATATATATATATATATATATATATATATATATATATATATATATATATATTCACAAAATTTTCCTTTTTTTCCTTCAAAAATGGCCAAGGGCCTCTGATGAAATCAGCAAACGAAGAAACTCCAAAATTGTAGTGAAACGCTTCAACAACAACAATGTTGACAAATTTACGATCAAGGACCTGGATCAGAGAGCGTGGCTCTGTGTAGCGTGAGTGGCCAGAAGATCGAATTGCTTTGACACCAAATGAAGTGAACAAAGTTCCTTCTCAAGATAAATACTCCAAAAGACTTAGAATATAAGAATATCCATGAGGATACAAATATTATATTAAAAAGTTATGATGAATGAATTGATTGAATGTTACAAAGGAGGCATGCTTATATACCTAGAGAGGTGCCTCTTCACGAAAGGTCATGTCTCATCAGACATGCCCTTTCAACCTAATTACTAATTAACTAATTAATCATTATTTATATTATTTTATTCACTACAATCAACAGCTATAGCTAGATTGATTTGCAGGTAACATGTTGCATGTAGGATTTCCTTGATGCATGGTATATGCATGTGATTATTTGGTTATGATCAGTCATTGGTATGGAGGATTGTCTGTATTGACAATGGTTTTAGCCTAGCCTTACCATCTCCTAGATAGCCATGGTGTTGTGGGTTTTTCCATAGATTTTTTTTCTGGTTGGTTCTTGTAATTCGTTATAAATGTGGGTTGGAACAAACACTCTGGTAGCCCTTGAACAACTTGGGTTGATTTAATAGTCCTAGAGCCTAGGTTGGACAAATGCTTTAGATCCCTTGGTGAGTTGAGTTACTAGTCCTAGAGTCGGGTTGGACATACGCTTTGGAGCCCTGGAAGGTTATGGGTTGAGTTACTAGTTCCTGGAGCCCTGGAAAGCTTAGGTAGAGACCAATCTATTTGGTGTTAGTGATGTCTAACTATGGGGTGGAATAATTGGTTGAGGGTTGAGGTGTTTTTGCATCTGGAATCCCTGGTTTGGTTTATTCCATGAGATCCCACATTCATGATTGGAATATGGCGCGAGGGTGGTTGGCTGAAAGAGAGATTTGGTTCAGCCCAGTCTATAGTTGGGTGGTACGTGGAAGTCATTGACTTGGTTGGTATTTTCCTATGTTAATAAGAGTTATTCTTCTATTATGATTCATGTACATTTATTGGAAATATGTTGGTGATATTATGGTTGAGTTACCATGGTTTAGATGTTGTTTATTTCTTGTTATATGTTGTTATATGATGTGTATCTTCTATGGCTCTAGTCATGAATTGTTTAACTATTGATCAGTTGATGGATGAATGGACTAATAAGTGTTATTGCAGCTATGTGGAGAGGCATAGGGCCTTATTGGTGATTCTCAGATGAATATCAAACTTTTATGATTGTTGAAATTTGCAACAAGAAACAGTGAAATTGGCATCTAGAAAAAAATATAGAAAATGGCACCCATAAATGGTTTTTTTTTTTTCCACAGAAAAAAATCGGTAACCTTTTATTTATAAAAATGAAAAGTTACACATAGCATATGCATTGAAGCATTTTCAGAAATTGCCCTTAGGGCACATGTGCTTTGGCACACAATGCAAAGTAGGGAGGCTACCTTGCATTCAGAAAAAAAGAAAGAAAAAAGAAAGAGAAAATGGAAGAGAGAAAGAGGAGAAAAGCGGAAAAATATAGATAGTAGGAAGAACGTCCCACAATCACGTTTTTCTCCCTTTCTTCTTCTCAACCTTGCGCCATTCTCCCTGGGATGTCTCACAAGTGGCAAGGACAATCTGATTTTCGACATGTTGAGTTCCTGTGTCCTTGTCCGAGTCTGATGTTTCTGATGTATGGTGTCTTTTAACTCCTCCGCTGCCTGGGTCCACAACATTCCTGTCTGATTGTTTCGTCGGAAGGTATGGATCCTTGAGAACAGTCATGTCTGCTGTTTGCACCTCAGGTTCCTGTGTAGGTTGTTTGCTTTCTGGTGGAGCTGGTTCCTCTTCTTCTTCTGACTCATCATCCTCTGAGTCAGGAGGGGGAAACTGCCAACCTTTCCTCTGCTTCCTGTTCGGTTTCTTTTTGTTGTTTGTTTTCTTAATCTCTGGACATGTATTTTGAAGATGTCCTGTCATCCTGCAATTCCTGCATCTGAACGCAGTATTCTCGTAATCAAGTGATTGCAACCAGTTTTGTTGCTTATAAATTAGCATGATGTTCTCCGGTAAGCCTTTGATTAAATCCACTTCTACACAGATCCGAGCAAAGGTGAAGATTCTATTTTCTAGCCTTTCCGTGTCTGTTTGAATATACCGTCCAAGGCTGTTTCCGATGCTCTCTAAAACCTGTTCGTTCTAGAAGTGAAGAGGCAGGTTATGAAGTCTCACCCATACTGGTAATCTGGAAACTGTCATGGTGTTGGGGTCAAAATCTGGAAACCATGGGGTGATAAACAGCCCCGTAGACCCCCAGAACCAAGGCCCCGCTCTGATTATTATATCTCTTTCCTCCGAGGTTTGAAATTTAACAATAAAAAACCCCTTGGAACAGAGGTGTATTTCACATTGCAGAGACCATTGAGTGAAAATCCAGTGAAAAGGTCCATGGGTTTAGGCCAGAAGCAATTGAAGCGGCATATTAGTGCTTGGGCTTCATATGTCTTTATATGCTCCTCTGTTGCTGTACTATTGATTTTTAGTGCTGGGGTTTGTTCCTGCAGTTCTACTATGTAGGGGCTCGGTGTATTTCCAGCCTGTTCTGGAGGTGAGCCCGCCACTTTTTTCCCTTGGAGGATGTTTTTGTAGGAGGGGCCTCCGTTTGATTGCTGATGACTGATGGACGTATTCCTTTTGTCTCCCCCTGCAGATCTTGGGTTGCTCTGAACCGCACCCCCTCGCAGACGCAGGTTTAGGTTAATGGTCATCTCTGGTTTAATGGAGTAGTCCTTTAAGAGCCTGCAGTCTTGGAGGGAGCAGTGCCCATTGACCAGATATTGGATCGAAACAGGATACCCCATCAATCCCCATATTTTATGCTTGAGTTGTAGGATAGAAAGGTCCTCGGTTACCCAGAGTATTTGAGATTTACCCACAGGAAGTCTAATAAAAATTTGAAAAGGAGAAGGGTAGGGCAGGATCTGGATCTTACCTATTGCTGGAGTAGGGAGCACTTCCTGCTTATGCCGATCCCTCCACTCTGCCACTTCTTTCTTCGGATTCAGCATTATGATCTGCATTGCAGGCTTGGGTGCCTTTGCTCTTGCCGCATGCAAAAGAAGAAGGGGCGGGCAAACCAAACAAAGATCCCTGTTGATATCGGTCAGGAGGCTTTTAAGGGGCGGAGATTCCAGATTAGAGAACACCCTGCCTCCAAGCGCTCTGATCCACATGGACCCTTGCGCTCCAAAGCCATGTGCATCAGCCGGTCTCGTCCTTGGTGGCCAGATCTCTCTGCCTGTCATGGAAAAACCATGAAACAAAACTGTGGCGGAACGATGTAGAAGGGCTTTGTCAGTAGTTACTGCAGAGTTAAACAGATCCAGTCGCAAACCATTATTGGGTCTCGAATCACCTAGATCTAACCAATCGATCAGATCAAAAGCAGGCCAAGACCCTGTGTCTCGTGCTTGGTGTAGATCGCCCACAAGGATCCTGTGGCCGGAATTCAAAACTAACACAAAGGAAAAAGAATTCACAGTGATGATTTCTTCAGGATCTGATCTAAGCTGGGGCAAAAACCCAGTGCTCCTGACGATCAATATCGGGTTGTGGCTGTCCGCAAAGATACCCAGAGCGGCCGTATTGCCCTGCGCCACCGACTTGGCGGCGACTGTGTATTGCAAAAAACCTACAGAAACCCTCACTGTGTCCATTGCTCCTCCTTTCCAATCGCACCCATAAATGGTTACCATGTGAGGCTTTTGATTTAATTATCCTCAATTAAAATAAAAGTAAATTGTAATCTTATATCATAACAACTTGTAATAGTTAAATAAGTGTGATAGAATTAGTTAGCTCAAGAATTTCAATTTGAGGGTCAAAGGATAGGCATGTAGAGTGATTATATTATTTATAGGGTCCAGTTGCAGTTATAGCACTAGTGTGGTGTAAGTATGATCAATTAACTGACATTAATTGAGTTAAAATCAATTTAACTAGTCCTAACTGATTGATGAGCTAGTGTAAGATCAAGCGAATTGAAACAGATTTAATTCACAAGTAGTGATCTACCAAGTAACTAATGATTCACTATTAATAGTTGCATGCATGTCAATCCTGATGGAGACCCAGTTGAGACAAAGGTTAAAGACAAGTAAACTATCAGTTGTATTTTTGGTGAACTGCCCAAGTGCAATTATAAAGTCAGAGGAAGGCTCCATAGGGATTGCGCAGTTAAGGAAGGTTAATTATCCTATTTAATAGGGATTAATTTCCTGGGGATTGCATGAGCAAGGCTAGGCCAAGAAAGGGCTGAGAATTGGCTAAGTGTTGGTCAATTTTGCCTAAGAATTGCTAGTCAGTTTTGAGCAGGATCAGGGTGAGATGATCGGTAGAGTGCAATATTTTCTCGGTGTGAGAAAGCATTGTATCGTTTCATGATTCTTTGACTATTTACAATATATGGTATAGGGGTTTTGAGCAGGTGCTTTCCCCAAATACATCTTGTGTTGTGTGATTGATTTACTTATTTCTCTTACTTGCATGTGATTGAGCGATCGTGTTTTATATTCCACAAATATTGTAGAAGGATTCAGTATCTTGTTTTAGTACATTGCATGATCATATTGAATCCATTGATATAATTTATACATGGTATTATAGCTTTGTTAGAGATTTTCTACATGGTATCAAAGCGATATTTCTACAATGATCAGATATGCATTCATGACTTGTAGCTTACATGTTTTCCATGTATTTGGTGAAATTCCTGTCATGTTCTAGGCAATCTAGGTCAATTTTTTTCCTTCAAATTTGTGTGTTTATTATTATTACCATCTCATTATTGATTTTGAGAAGTTACAGGTAGTTTTTGGCAATGGTCTGGAGGTTGACCTGGAATCTAGGCTTAGATCTCCGGACCGCATGCTCCTAACTGGAAATTTTGGGTTGCAACCACATGGATGTAGGCTTGTGCATGCGGTTGGAGGCTCCCAACTACATGGAGACCTTGTTGTGGGTGCAGTCGAGGACAAGGGCAAGAGAAAAGGTTGTCCATCTCAGGTTTGGCCACCTTGGGTGGTTACTCAGCCTCTAAGTGACCTCTGAGTGACTTGTAGCCCCTGTAGGATGTTATGAGATGTCAATTTGTCTTCAGTAGTCGACCCCACTTCCTTAAATAGATCTAGGAGGTTAGTTCAGGTCATAGTAGCTCTTCCTCTCATATTTACCCCAGCAGGGCAGTGAAACTGGGTAAATGTGGGAGGGGTGGTTACATCAAGTTCAATCGAAGTTGCATACTCAAAAAACAAGTCCTGCATCGATTAATGAGGGAAATTAATTGTTTTGAAAACTAAACCATTTGTGATCTCTCAAACTGATTAGTGGTTTGTTTCATTATTTATTCTATTTACTGTATAAGTTCAATGACTGCACCATCTTGTTTTCTATATCAAGTACTTGTTAAGGACATGGATCAATTTCATCATGAAAGATAAGAGGAAATGCGATGTTCAACAATTTTTCTCTACTCTGCACAAATGATAAGAATTTTTCTCTTAAAATAACTACAATTTAAATATCAATAAAAAAATTCAATAGACCAGATTGATTGTTTAATGAAAGTTTATGATTGCGGCTCTGCATTTTGCATCTATCTGTCATTTTATAAGGGCCAGAAAGTCCATGGTAGAATTAAAGATTACATCATTGCAATGTAGCTCAATAAAAGCAATTAAAATGCAAAAGGGCAACTATGACAGAGTAATAAACTCATATCTAATAAAATAAATTTATTTGTTTTAACGAAATTAAGGGCTCTATAAAACAAAGAGTACAAGATAAATTTTTTACTCATGAAATAAACATGCAAGTTAATGAGCTTATGTTCAGATTCCAAACATGCATTCTTTAGAAAAATAGAATTGAGAGATTTAACTTTCAGGAATTAAGATCACTTTAAAATAATGTCCATCTTCATGATGGTTTAAGATATGCAAAAATCTACAATAGAAGTGACATGATCACTAGGTAATGTCACTAAAGACAATACTGCCATAGGTAGATATCAAATAAATGATAACATAATGTCACGTTAGATGTAAATTAGTTAAAAGAAACACACATGATGAGATTTGAAAGGATTGTTTTTTCTTTAATATTATTACATATAAATGCAACTTCAAGGATTTTTATTTAGAGCCCTATTTGGAGAGAATATTGCTGATAATTTAATTTATTTTAGTTTCATTCATTATTCGTTAATTGGGGCCCTTGCTTTGTTATGTGTTGAAGCAACTTTTATAAATATATATGGTATATTTTCATTATTGCTTAATTGAAATTGTTCTCATCGAACTCTAATATGTATCAATGGTATCATTTAGTATGGATGTTAGGAAGGAATTTGTTGCAAAAGTCGTTAGGTTTAAAGCATGCACTTTTGGGGGTTTAGGGAATAATTATGTGAATTTTGTTGTTTTTGGCACGAAGTTGAAATAAATCTCACCTTTGTTTTTCTTGGTTTAACCAACAGTTCCCTTCTTATACTAATTTAAAAGTTACAACTTTAAACCAGATCATGTAATTAGAGGAAACTCTAGTAGGTTGTATCAAGAGACAATACCTCCTCACACTTCTTCCTTGTAGCTACATGTGTGTTTCCATTTTTTTTAGGTAGCATAACTATTGGTGGGTCAACTTGAAATAGTTCCTTCACCACATCTAAGCAATTGGCTCCTTTAGCTGCCATATGCAATGTTATCTGGCCCTTTCTTTCTATTCTTTGATTCATTTGTGGATAATTTGCTAGTAAAGCTCTCAGAATATCTATGTAACCACTACTTGATGCTAGATGTAGTGCATTCTTGTCATTTCTTTTGGATATCCCTATGAAGTGACTTTCTCTAGGAAGAATTTCATTGACTATCTCAGCATGACCCTTAATTGCACTAGAAATAAGAGGTGTGGCATTTGATAAATCCAAAGTTTTTTTCAAATCAGGATTGTGGTTCAGAAGGTCCTTGACAATACCTATGTGCAATTTATCAATGAACTTTGTATAAATGTATTACACTACATATTTGTATATCAACATTCACAATATGTGATCCCATAAACCAGTTCTACCTCAACATGTCATAAAATGAATTCCACTATTTATTAGTACACAAATAACATGCATCAAAAGAGAATGATGGCATAGAGGATTTTCACATGGTATTTGAGATAAAAAAAAATCAGGCAGAGAATATAAAATAAGAATTTGATTTTGTATACATTGTTGTTTTGAAATTTGACCTAAAAAAATATTGAGTGGGTTGTGAAGGGAGAGTATGAGTATCATTTCTCTTGTTGTCTCTCTCTAATGATATCCAGTAGCACATAATCATAATGGAAGCTTGTTATTCCAAATGGTGATCCTAAATCACAATTGACTTGAGATAAAGAGGTGGTTGTAGTGCATTATTTGCTTGGTAGAGGCGCAGTATTTTGCTTAAAGGTTGGTTCTCTTTATTTTAATTTTATTTCTTGGATGCATGATGACTATAGCTTTGCCTTGCACCTTTTTCTATCACTACTGGATCATGTTTTCAAGACTCGGAGTGGTGAACTAAAGTATGCTCCCTATTGTGGATTTCATTTATTATGATTGTATACACATTTTTCTAACATCTTTACCCAATGAAAAAATTTTGTGATGAGAATGCATGAGAACCAAATGACAACAACCTCAGGTGTTTAGATATCATAAGCGCAGCATCAATATTACTCATTAATTATTTACTCCAAGTACACCTCAGCTAGAGAGGCTTTAGTTGATTAAACACATTATTAGGGGTTATCTTTATCAAAAGTGTGCAATGTAGTTTTTAAAGGATTATGGCCTGTGGTTGTCCTTGTGCATACACTTGGAAAGATGATGTGTTATAGTATCAACCATGGGAAAGGAACATGTTGAATGTTGGATCCATTTCTTTCTTTACATATACCGGTATTTTTTGAATTAGTAACTCAACACTAGGAATGAACATGCACATGTCTCAAAAAGTTTAAAATTGACATAGTCTACCTATATAAAAAGGCAAAATAACATGGAATATAGAAATCTAGTAAACTTCAGTACCAATCCTTATAGGTTGAAAATTGGATGTGTCAAATAAGCACTCTCCAAGATATAAGCTTTTGGAATTGCAAGTTGGAGTTTTGGCGGAAAGGACTCTATTGTGAAGTTTACATAGGTAATGCATATTACTGTTCAATAAGGTGAATTCTAATGTGAGGGCGTGATGGTCGATGCAAATTATACTTACATATTTATTGGCAGCGAAAAGTTTGAGTAGGTTATATACATCCTCCAACGTAGTGGTCTCATCAAAGGAAACAACAACCTGTAACATTATGAGGATGCGATAGGATTTTTTATTTTCTAAAAAAATAATGCATTGGAGTGGGGACCTATCAGATGAAATATTGGAGTGGGAAAATCATATCCAACTGATTGGAAATGCCTTTCAGATTCAAAATACAAATGTTATTGTAAGCATTATAGGCTTGTGTTTTTTAATATCATAATTTTTGTCACCATTGTAATATGATATGATGGGTATTTGATACAAGCACAAAGAAAATATGTTGTGAAAAAGTTGAGACTCTTTTTGTATTACTTCTAATACATTCTTCTAATATTAAGTTTGTGAGGGAATTGATGAATAAAGACTCGTGTATATTCAATCTAGTATGGCTGCTACAACTTTAAATTTTCTCACAAGAAGAAGATATATAACGTTTAAAAATGGGTCATAGTGTAAATCCACTACATTTCACCATTATCATATTTTAGATAATGTTAAAATCAATTCAATTCAATCAAGTACCATACTTGAAGTCAAGAGCTTTTGTGACTTACGATATCTCTAACTCCATTTCTATGGGAGTAAAATTATCTGGGATTCAATCCAACAAGGGTTCTATCAGGATTGCAATACTAAAATTGAAAACAAAGTAAAAAATACCTAGAAGAAAACTATAATTCTAAGAGAGAATTCATGCATTTTTCTAGTATTATAAACACCTATGAAATAAAATTGGATATATTTTGTTATTGATGGTTTTTTTTAAGTACTAGGGAAGCTTTTTCTTGAGCATGAGGACTCGTTATATGATTTGATGCCACAATATCTACTACTTCCTTGTTAGAAAGCACATTTGATACCTAATATACAAAACAAGTGGAAAAGAACATACATCAAAATCCAACTGAAACAAAATTGAATGTCTACAAAGGACACATGTATGAAACGAGTTAGTGGAGTTTACTTGAAGAGATGTTTATGTTGTTAAATAGAGTTGTTTTTATTGTGTTGCAACAAACCGCGAATTTCTTAAGGTTTTGAAACTCTTGTTGTATTGTATTGGGTTGTTGCAGCATTGGTTGTTGTTGTTGTTGTTGTGATTATAACTTCCTTAATCGATGGTGGCGTTCCAATAATTCACCATGCCATTCCTATGAATGATGTTTCTTACCATGTGGGATTGTAACAAATGATTGTGTCTAAAAATCCCAAAATTTGCGATCAACTTGTGCAATTCTAGAAATTGCGAAAAATTCCCACAAATGTTTTATAAAAGTAGAATGCATAGTGATAATGTGATAATTTTATGTATATTACGTTTGTGACAATTTATTTTGTTTTTAAAACATTGTTGTGATGTGCATTGTCTTAAATTGATGTTTTTCATGTGATAAGATAGCATGCATTATTTTTGTAGAAATATTTATTGTATAACTTGAAAAACATGTGGAACATATGATAGGATACAAAGACAAAAATAACATGGAATTGGACTTAATAATTTATTACAGGGGGATTGGCACATACTTTGGATTTGAAGCATCCCATGGTGGACCTTTGTAGTGATGGAAATCAACAACAACAAATGATGGAAGCTCGGGGGCTTAAAATTAGTTGCATAGAAAATAGCAACAACTTTTCCAAGTGCTCCATTAACAAGGCATGATTCGACCTATAATTTTCTTGTTAGAATGATTTTTTGTCCAATGCATAGGATCAATTTTGCATCAAGTTATTCATCCTCTTGAGTATCAGAGTTCAATTGTTTCCTTTGCTCGACATAGCAACGTGCAACTGGAATGTTCAAAATTTTAAGCATGTTTTTATTATGTAGTGGTAGAATTATGGTGTAGAATTACAACTGCTCATGAAATTTTTAATCTAAATCAAGAGACACAATCCTACTCTACTGTTCTACAGAATTCAATTCACAATTTAGAACAACATTGAGAAACATGCAATAAGAAATAACACACATGCATAGTATTTTTCTAGGGGAAATAAACTGCTAAAAACCCCTTATGTCTGCTTCCATTAATATGATGAATATACATGTATTACAATTTCTCGCTTGCTCTGAGCACAACCTATAGGTGAATAACCTATCTCTCTGCTCATTGAGAAGCTCAGACCCAAACTTAGTCAAATTTTTTGTTTAGTTGAGCCCCTATTTCCTTGTGCAATTCCTAAGGAAATTAAACACCTATTATTTATGAATTTCCTCCAAGATTCTTGCGCAAATCCCCAAGGTTGATCAACTAACTAATATAATAAATTGTACACTCAATCTAGTATATAATTAATTGTACATTGCCTTGGAATCTCCACCACAAATGGGGAACTCGAATACTCTGCATGCACTAGCTATTTTGGGTTGATTGATTAGCTAACTTGGATGATCACTGAGTTATAATGAAGTCCCACTACATGACTAACCTTCCACTAGTTGCGCCAACTGCTAGAACTAGTTTAATTGAAAACGACTTGAAATAACTAACCTTGATTGCTACAAATTAGAAATCACACATGCTCAACTGAAATCGAACTTCTCTAACTCAAATTAACTGAGCTAACTGAGTGACAAGAGCCATGTCACACAATTTAACTGCATCCAAGTTGTTTGTTGATGTGGAAATTCAAATTTTCTCAATTTGACCAAGGAAAAATCAAATTGAGGCTTTCTTGTTGCATTTTTCAACAGTCTCTCTCAACAAGAAAGGGATTATAAACCAACCCTATCATGTACTTGTGGAATGTATTTCATGCAACACCCCTCATTGTTACTGTTGTTACTATAACATCTATAACTGATAGGCGTCCAAACAAATTGAATCAACTATGTATGAAATATGTCTACTGGGAAAAATGTGTTTTTGTTGACTCTACTATTGAGTCTCCTGCTCTGTTATCAACACTCCTCTGCACTCCTCAGTATATGAATGACACTAATCCTCCTACTACTGAATATTGTAGGCCCCTATAGTAAGATAATTATCCATGAGGAGAACACCTCAATGGAACGTGCCCAAATCTCTGCACTCCTGGGACTAGGGATCTACATCGCCCCACCTCACACCTGGAGGTATGGTTGCATGTGCTCTCTCTGCCCACTTAACTCAAACTCTCCTCTTACTATAGGTATATGTATGGTCCTCTTCATCATCCTCCTCCTGTTCAACCCAACTTCAAATTGGTTGAGGCTCCATCTTAAGATTCAAATCAGGCTCCCTCTCAACCACGACATCCGTAATCCATGCCTCGCTCCTCAAGGTTGTGCATGCATCATCTTATAATGTGTAGAGGCTCTATATCCTGACACCAAATTGATTGAGTTGACATGAACCAAGATTTTTTAGGTAGGCCTTCCCAACTTTGAAGACTACCTCATATCCTTTGTCTTCAATCCTCAATTTTTTCATCAGATCAAGTTTCCTGGCTTCATTGTTATTTTTGAATATCTTAGTGAGGGTCTTCCACATAGAAAAGAGATTCTCTTTTCCATGTAATTTTGAGACTATGTGGTCTTTCACACCCTCTAAGATTATCCTCTTAGCTCTATATACATATTTCTTCCATTGAGCAAGGTTCTAGGCATCATTTGATCATGGTTTTGCAATGTTTGTCTTGACATATTCTAGTAATCCATTGTCATCCAACACTGCCTCCATGAAATTCTTCCAAGCAACAAAATTCGAGTTGCCTTCCAAGGCATACTCTAATCTCGGCCCGTTGAAGGTCATCTTCCCAATTCTGAAGAGATCCTACTACACTTAACTACAAATTTAAACCTCCTGAGAAACAACTTCGAAATTCATGTTCTAATGTGAATCTTGCTATGATACCATGTAGAATTGTAGTGTAGAATTACAAATGCTCATGAAATTTCTAATCTAAATCTAGAGACACAATCCTACTCTATTTCTTTGTGGAATTCAATTCATAATTTGGAACAACAATAAAAAAAACATGCAATAAGAAATACACACATGCACAATATTTTTCCAAGGGAAAGCAACTGCTAAAAACCCCTTATGCATGCTTGCATTAATCTGATGAATAAACATGTGTTACAATTTATTGATTACTCTGAGCACAACCTGCAAGTGAATAACCTATATCTTTACTCACTGAGAAGATCTGACCCATACTTAGTCAAAATTTTCCTCTGCTTAAGCCCCTATTTCCTTGCAAAAAACTTGAGGAAATTAGGCCCCTATTATTTAGGAATTTCCTCCAAAAAGCTTGCACAATTCCCCATGGTTGATCATCTGACCAATATAATAAATTGTACACTCAATCTAGTATATAGTTAATTTTTCATTGCCTTAGAACCTCGACCACATCTAGCGATCTTGAATTCTCTGCTTGCATTATTATTTTGGGTTTATTGATTAGCTAACTTGGATGATCATTGAGTTCGACTAAAGTCTCAATGCACAATTGGCCTTCCACTAGCTCCTCCAAATGTTAGAACTAGTTTACCTGAAAACAACTTGAAATAACGGACCTTAATTGCTACAAGTAGCAATCACACATGCTCAACTAAACTCCAACTCCTCTAACTCGAATTTACTGAAATAAATGAGTGACAAGAGCCATGTCACACAATTTAACAACATCCAAGTTGTTTGTTGATGTGGAAATTCAAATTTTCTCAATTTGACCAAGGAAAAATCAAATTGAGACTTTCTTGCTACATTTTTCAACACTCCCTCTCAACAAGAAAGGAATTATCAACCACCCCTATCCTACACTTGTGGAATGTACTGAATGCAACACCTCTCACTATTACTACTGCTACTATAACATCTACAAGTGAGAAGCATACAAAAAAATTGAATCAACTGTGTCTGAAATTTGTCTACTGGGAAAATTGTGTTGATGTTGATTCTGCTACTGAGCCTCCTGATCTATTGTCAACACTCCTCTACACTCCTAAGTATCTGACTGAAATTGATCCTCTTGCTACTAATTACTATGGTCCCCTGTAGAAAGGTAATGATCCATGAGGAGAACACCTCAATGGAAGCTACCCAAATCTCTGCACTTTTGGGACTAGGGCTCTACATCGCCTCACCTCACACCTGGAAGTATCGCTGCATGCGCTCCCTTTTCCCACTTATATTGAAATCTTCTCTTACGAAAGGTCTCTGACTAGCCCTCTTCATCATCATCCTCCTAGTCAACCCAACTACCAACTGGTTGAGGCTCCATATTGAGATTTAATTCATGCTCCCTCTCAACCATAACATCTCTAATCCCTACCTTGCTCCTCAAGGTTGTGCATGCATATTCCTATAATGTTTATAGGCTCTCGATCCTGACACCAAATTGATTGATTTGACATGAATCAAGCTTGAGTTGGGCCTTCAATCCTGAATTTGTTCATTAGATCAAGTTTCATGGCTTCATTGTTATTATGAATATCTTAGTGAGGGTCTTCCGCATAGCAAAGGGAGTCCCTTTGCCATGTAATTTCGAGACTATGTGGTCTCTCACATCCTCCTGAATCATCCTCCTTGCTATAGCTACATATTTCTTCCACTGAGAAAGGTTTTGGGCATCATTTGATCCTAGTTTTGCAATGTATGTCTTAACATATTTTAGTAATCCATTGTCATCGAACGTTATCTCCATGCAATCCTTCCATGCAATGGAATTTGATCCACCTTCCAAGTCATACTCTAATCTCATCCCATTGAAGGTCATATTCCCAATTCTGAAGATATCCTGCTACAATGAACTACAAGTTTGAACCCCCTAGGAAACAACTTCAAAATTATTGTTCTAATGTCAATCCTGCTCTGATATCATGTAGAATTATGGTTTAGAATTGCAACTGCTCATGAAATTTTTAATATAAATCAAGAGACACAATCATACTCTACTACTCTGCAGAATTCAATTCACAATTTAGAACAAAAATTAGAAACATGCAATAATAAATAACACACATGCACAATATTTTTTCGGGGGAAAGAAACTGTTAAAAACCCCTTATTTATGCTTACATTAATCTGATGAATAGACATGTATTACAAATTCTCACTCAATTTGAGCACAACTTGAAAGTGAATAACCTATATAATTTCTCACTAAGAAGCTCTGACCCAAACCTAGTCAAATTCTACCTCTGATTGAGCCTCTATTCCCTTGTGCAATTCCCCAAGGTTGATCGCCTTACCAATACAATAAATTGTACACTCAATCTAGTATATAATTAATTGTGCACTACCTTGGAATCTCCACCACAGCTCGGGAACTCGAATTATCTGCATGCACTAACTATTCTGGGTTGATTGATCAGTTAACTTGGATGATCACTAAGTTATAATGAAGTCCCGCTGCATAATCAACCTTCCACTAGTTCCTCCAACTGTTAGAACTAGTTTAACTGAAAACAACTTGAAATAGCTGACCTTGATTGCTAAAAAATAGCAATCACACATGCTCAACTAAACTCCAACTCCTCTCACTTGAATTTACTAAACTAACTGAGTGATAAGAGCCATGTCACACAAGTTAACTGCATCCAAGTTGTATGTTGATGTGGAAATTTGAATTTTCTCAATTTGACCATGGAAAAATCAAATTGAGACTTTCTTGCTGCATTTTTCAACAAGTTGCATAAAGGTGCATAGAATTTTGAAATGTTTGTTGCTCATCCCGTGGAAAGATGAATTTTATATGTGTCATGATAATTTTCCAATCATCCATTGTGGGGGTTACATTTCAAAGGTTCGAGAGGAACTGGTGAAATGATATTTGTTCATGGTTTGTGCCTTGTTGGCGAAATACAGCTGAGAGTGTGACAATTGCATTGTAACTTCTTCAAAGTGCATTACCACGATACATACTGACATACATTGGTGCATCTTTTACTGGTGGCGATTTCCCGAGGTGACCTACAAGGATTACAAAGAGACCACCAAATGGGGTGTTTCTATTGGATGGGAATGCCTCTCTCAAGCATTTATCAATTTGAGCAAGAATTTTGGAGCCAATGAAACTAATCTCATCAATGAGAATGTATTTGAGATGCCAAATTTTCTCATGGAGATTTAAAAGGGACTGACCTTTCAAAGGTTGCATACAGGAGACAAGGATGCGAAGGCCAGAGTGTATTTTTAGTGCATTTATGTGGAAGGTTGCAACACTGATTGTAGCAAGCAAGAGAATAGGGCTTTCTCTATTGGTAGAGTTCACTAGAAATGTATCCTTCGAGAAACCAATTAGGAAATACCTGCATGTACCAGTAGTACCCTAGGTGATCATATTTAGCAATGTGGTGGAGGCATTGCTTGAAAAGTGGGTAAGAATGATATTGAAAGCCATGCTTTGGCTTGGGGATAAGGAGGAAAGGTAGTGTGGATTTGGAGAGGGGATATGGTGGATTTTTATGGAGGAGTGGTTGAATTATATGAAGTGAATGGTTGTCTCTTTCTAGTTTGAAAGGATAATAGTATGGGCCCAATTATGGTTTTCATCAAAATCATGGTGGCCAAGCATGTCAAGGTCATCAAGGAGGATGTTGTTACATGGGTGGAGTCAAGAAAGGAATTTTCATTCTTCCATTTCCATGGAGTGGTGGGGTCACATTTCAAGAACAAATTCAACAAGAGGCAGCTCTTCAGGTTCATGATGAACATGCCATGCACAATGTGTGTTTTTAATTTGTTGCCAATGTGTAACAATATCCTTGGCGGTTCCACCAATGTCATTAGGTAGCAGAGAAAAAAGGCAGTACAAGAGTATTTCACTCCAACAAAATTCTACATAGCAGTTTTCATATTGAGATGGGATGGAAGTGTACTGAGATAGGATGAGTATGACCAAGGAAGGGAAGCATTATTTCTAGTATGACAACATGAAGTGAAAGGACAGGTTGGCAGTCAATGTTGGCCCTCCATATAGTAAGCATGTGAAGGTTGTGGATGTTAAGCTTGCAATCATTTCTAGTAGGACTATATGGTTTTCATTTAGAAGCATCAATGTGCATAAAAAAGGATTCACGCAACTCCTAGGGGACTCCATAGCGGCAATATGTAGCAGTGTTTTTTTTTGTGAAGGCATGTATAAGAATGGAAATTTGTGTGGTGTTGGACAAGATCCTTATAGTCCTGGAGCTTGTTGGAAGTGAGCATAAAATTTATGCAGCAAGAAGGTGTTGAGAACTCAAAATTCTGCTACCAAAACATGGGGAAAACCACCTGGTCCGGACCTTAAAGTAGCTCCTTTTCCGTTTGGTGTAGTGGCTCCGACTGGCGATAGTGGGAGCAGTTTCCCAATAAGGATGATTTTGAGGGTGTTGTGAATATAGAATGCAAATGGATAATGATTTTAATCTATATGCATCTATATAAACTATTTAATCTAATATATACCCGAGGTGTTTTTCTTTTATCCGATCTAAAATGATATCTTTCAACTATCATTAGTATAGATCATTTAACAGTCGAAAGAGATGAAAATTATGTAAAATGATTCTTCTAACAAAGTAGTTTACATGGAAGAATTGCGAAAGAAATATCGCATTTATCAGTGTGATTACATATTCAATAAGAAACCATAGCTAAATATTAGAACAAAAGTGCATGTAATATTTATTTATGATGACGTTTCAAATATGTAATGCAATAAAAAGATAACCATCAATCTATGAAGTAAGACTTAATACAAGTGAATAGAAGTACCATATGTACGAAGTTCTACTCATGTAAACTGACAACAATGAATCTGCTCCTTCTCACTTTCAAGCAATTTAAATAGTACAATAGTGCAACATCAGTTAAAAAACTTTAATTGTCAAAAGATAACAGATGTGTTCCATTAATTCATCAAAGCACTCACAAACTTACAATAGTGCATTCTTTGCAAATGTTTTTGACAAATTTCTGGACCCTTCCCTAAATGTATGAGAAGGGTTTAAATACTAAACTAACTATAAACTAAAATAGATTTTTACAAAAATATAGAGGAGGTTTCAAACAACCTTCCTCATAAAGCTAACTTAAACTACAATCTAGGAAACTAAACTAACAATTCTGATTTTATGAGTTATGCCCTTCTTTTTGAATGTGGTCACGAAGTTGACAAATATCTAACATTTCTTTGAGCTGAGCTGGCTGTGATATCCTTGATTGGATCTGTCCCATGAAAATAAAATTTGAGATTGTTGATTGGGATCACTTTTTTGAATCTATAAGAGACTGTAGAGTTCGATGCTGATGATAAGGTTTGATCAGAAAATTCTTGTAATTTTCTTGATCAAACCTATTTACCTTTTTAATAATTTCCTCTTGCATATCTGCTCTCTATTTCCGCTGTGTTTCTACCTGTCTTGTTTCTGAAAACACATTAGACGTGTTTTCTTTGAGAAGTTCTGCTTGAGACAGTTGCTCACACATAGATTCAATAATTTCACTTGATATCTTGGATGTCTTTGCTGTTGCTTTCTCTGCCTGTTTGATTTGTGCTTCCCATTCTCTGAATAGAATTTATTTGTGAATCTTATCTACTTGAGGTAGATTAGCTTCCTTCCTTGAATCGAATACTTGCCATTGAATGTGCTCTTCAATTTTCTTCTCAAGTCTTTAACATTCAAGTTTCTGGATTGCTATTTGTTGAATCATTATTTTATTTGAATCACAATAAGAATCAATTATAGAAGCTTGATGACAAAACACTTCTTGATCTTTCTTTAACTTAGTGTTTATATCCAATGCTTCTTTGATAAATTGCTCTAATTGCAGTTGGCTTTGTAACTTGGTCATTGCTTCTTCCAACCGTGCTTGTTTTTCATTAATCTCTGTCTGATACTGCAATTTGAGGCTTTCAATATCTTTATGAAATTGGGCTGTGTTTACTTTGACTTGCTCACTGGAATTATATTTGTCTTCATTCAACAACTTCTCTAGTTCTTGTACTCTGGCTTCCTTTTGTTTTAACAATACTCTAACCTTAGTAGCTTTATCAATAGTATCAGTAGCATATGCCCCTGCATACTGTGATAATTTGGTTAGATGTTCAGTAGGATCATCGAAGAAATCTTTCCATAATACATCAACTGATTCATCTGTAGGTTTTGAAGTTGTTTCATCAATTCTCCTCCTTTTGTTTCTTTTAATTACAACCTTATAACTAGGACCGTAGAAAATATCTAACAAAGGAATATCTTCAATTTGTAGACTATCTGATATGTAGGGTAGGCCGGTATGATTTATTTATCATGCATTTTTGGAACTATTTGTAGTGGATTAACAGTTTCCACTATCTTCTGAGAGTGTTCAGGTGTCTGGAAACTCGTTGCTTGATCAGTATTGGGATTATCTTTAGGATTTTTTACTACTTCAGAAAACTACTCTCATTCACTAAGATCTTTTTCTTGTGGTAAACTAGAATGATCTAGCATGTTGTGATTGTTCTGAATTGTTTGAGAATCTTATTCTGTTCCATTATTTCTTGTTTCCTCTAGCATCTCTATCTCATGAATTACTCGGTCAATTATCTTTTCTGAGTTTTCCTTTTTTGATTCGGATTCATTTTCGGAGTGATATGAATTATGAGATTATTGTTGTGACTGATCTTATTCATCTTTAGACATATCTCTTACTTCATCATCTAGGCTGACACTTGGAGTGTGTTTGTTGTCATCTTCAATAATTAACAAATTGAGAGGGAAATTCTCTAGTATTTTGTTTCTGTATGCTTGAAAAGCTTCAAAATCATCTTGACTTAATTGGCTAGATGCATACTTGATAATGTCTGAAAACTTTTCCATGCCTTGGAAGAGATCATCAAATCCATCTTCCTCCTTTACAAAAGGCTTTAACTTAAGCTCTGTGATGTAATTTTTAATTACATCATTTGGATCATATAATCTTTTTGGCATCACTGCTAATTTCAATAAATGAATTTTGGAAATTTCCTTGTAAGTATGGCTAATGTTAGAGAGTGCAAAAGTGCCACATTGTACAGGGAAATTCGGCCATATAGCCTTTTTAGCATCTTTTAGCTGTTTAGTAACACCATTAACAAGCTAGGCTATTTATTTTGCAAGTAACTTATCGGGAGCATAATAGGGTAAAACATGGGGAAAAACATAACTCCCAAATACTCGAATATATGTAAAATTATCTTCTGCAAACCATCTAGCTACAGGAAGAATGTCTGCATTGGCTTCTTTAGAAACCCTAGGAGCTCTTTTATTGAAAATCATCTGGTGCATAGGAAATATGACTCCATAATAGATTTTATATAAGTGTAGGTGAAAGTCTGAATCTCAGAGTTCTCTGTGGTGAATATTAATTGGGGTAGGGTCTTGGGTAGTCCATTTCCATCCCATGGTAGGAAAATTAGCAGTAAAACATATAGCATCCATGACATAGGCAGACATATAAAAGGGAGGTATTTCTCTGAATGTAAAACTTCTTTTATTCCTATATTTGGTAATGTGTTTGGCTAGATTATTAGATAATATGTCTGCCCAATTCAAAATTGATGAATTGACGATTGCGTCAATTAGGGGAACCCATTCTCTTGAGAATCTAGTGCTATCAGGTTTAGCAAATAGTCTACATAACATATCGGCAACATAACAGTACGGATTAGGAATTTGGGAAATTGGGTACGTACCAAACTTATCTTGCTTCAACTTCCCCTGATTATCCTTCCATTCTTGGATGACTTTAATGAGATCTGTACATTATCCTCTAAAATTCTGCAAATAGTTTTTGTCATATTTCTGTTGCAGGGGTGGTAGATGGTACATTGTTGTTAAATCTTCTGCCCTAAAAGAACCCATAGTTTCTCCCTTCGAATTCCTGAACATTCTATCTTCAATGTTTAAGTGATCAATTGCCCACTTAATCATGTCTATATACGGGAGAATCTTTGGTCTTGCAGTTATCCTATGAATGTATGAGCATGCAACGTCAAAAATAGTTGTGCCGGAGGTAGATGTCGTGCCTTTCGAAAAAACTTTGGTTATCACCCTTGGTCCTTCACTTTCAAAAAGCTTATACATTGCCTCCCATGTTGAACTACCGCAATATTTGCTGCAGGTGGTATCTGAAAAATAAAGAAGACATCTTTGTATCTTCAGTAGATGACGTCTGAGAAATTTCTTTTCCCTTTTTGCTCATTTTTCTCTTCTTCAATCTGTTAACTGGTTTCCTAAAATCAAAGCAAATTTTTACAAGTATAAAGTATCAAAGAGATAAATCTATCATTTATTTCAAACACATGCAAGTAGATATCAATCGATTAAGATATAACATCAATTATCATTCATAATCTCTTAATTAATATTTCATATACCTCCACACGTAAAATCTATCAATCGCTTTAAAGCCATTAAGACCATGAATTTTGTTTTGACATGACATAAGTTGTTTCACACGCTTGATATATTAAATGGCATTGGTGCGCGTATCGCAAGTTTATAACTTATAACCATTTGTAATACTTACCCTTAAAGACTGCGAAATGTGATCAACGCAAATCACAGATCGCAATTTTTATAGGATAACAATTTGGCGTATGTTTGTAAG
Organism: Pinus albicaulis; assembly: GCA_034641835.2. Lineage (NCBI taxonomy): Eukaryota > Viridiplantae > Streptophyta > Pinopsida > Pinales > Pinaceae > Pinus > Pinus albicaulis. Next base: position 785,516,491 of record CM076574.1, read on the forward strand.
TTGTGCGAAATGCGAATTGCGTTTTTTTTGTTTTTTGTTTTGTATTGCGAAGGTTTTATATTTATTTCTTTATTTACTCGTCGGGTCTGTGAGGTTGCAACTTATATCGTTTTAATTTTAATGTCTTTTGATTGATTAAGTGAGGTGCGACGCGATAAAGTAAAAATAACGATGATTAAAGTTTTATCAAAGATGAAATATATCTTTGGAGAAGTTTGTGCGCATATCGCAGTTCGCACATTTTAAAGTTTATGAGTCTTTTGAAATTCATAAGATATGCGATTTGCGATGCGCTTAAAAAAAAGAAAGCGGAAAACTTTTTTTTTTAAAGAAAAATATTTGTTTTTCTAAGTTTGTTTGTTTGTTTTTTGTTTTTTTTGAAATTAAAGTAGTTTCATATTTATTTCTAAAGAGTCCTTATTTATAAAAATAAATGGGGGGGTGTTGTATAGCACAACAATTGGCGATTCACTTGGGTGAACCAGATATCTCTGATAAATTTTATTGAAATGTCTAAGCTTTTTAGAAAATAAAAATAGTTATAGGAATGAAATTTAAAATAAGTAATAGCTTACTTAGTTAATGAAAATTTCTCTTATTCACTATTCATAAGAATTCCTCTATTAAATATATAAGTATGACAATCTATATCAATCCTTACTTAATTTAAAAAAAATAAAGTAGGTGGCCTTTGCAAATCAACTTTATAAAAATTTACTCTTTTATCACAGCTAGAGCCTCTGTTCCAATAGGCAATTTAAGCTTTTGGTAGGGTTATCTTTTACCAAGCAATGATTCATCGTGCCATCTAGTATTTCTTATAATTTTCAGAAGTAAATTCTAACCTTTGAGAATTTTCTTTTATATATTATTTTATTTACTTAAAAGCCATTGTCTTGGCTTGGTAACCAAATGATGACAATGCCACTCACTAGTAGTAATTAAGCTGATGAAGCTGGCTCTTGATGAGACCCTTTGTCCTTTTGATATAATCTCAAGTCATTACCCTATTTTGGTAGACAATATTGGTAATGTCAATTTAACTATTTCCTTATGAACGTGGTAAACAAGCTCGTGATGAGACTTTTCATCTTTTAAGTTTTTCTTCTAATCATAATATTTTTATTTTCTTTTTGAATTTCTTTTGAAACTTTATAAGTTTTTCCAGATGGGATGAATCATTGGTCTTTTTAAGATTCTGGATGATAATGTTAAGTTTCATATTGCTTTTCTGTAAACAGGTCTTTACTATGTTAAATATTCTTTTCTTGACTGATAATAGAGTATTCATGCTATATAAAGATGAGAGTTCATCAAAGAATAAATGATTTCAGTGAAATTCCATTTTTCAGAAAGATAAAATCATTAATTAATTAATCCAAAAGGAATTTTTTGATAAGCATAAGTTCCCCACTTAGTTCTGTACGTAGTTTTCAATCTGTCATCTGGATGAACGAGGATCTGATTGTAACCTGAAAATCCATCTAGAAAAGACATGAGTTCAGAACTAGCTACTTTTTGCAATACTTGTTCCATGGTTGGTAATGGAAAATTGTCCTTCTGGCAAGCTTTGTTTAAATTTCTAAAATCAATGCAAATTCTAATATCACCATTCTTTTCCTGACAGGTACTCAATTTGATACCCATTTTGAATGTCTGACTCGAAAGGTGATTTTTTCCTTTAGAAGTTTATTCAATTAAGTTTTAATTTGATTTTCCAAGTTTGGATGAATCTTTCTCAATTTTTGATGTATGGGCTTTTCCTCTATGATCATAGGAATTTTGTGTTGAATTACAGAAGTATAATATGTTTTAAGATCAAAATAATCCCAAGCAAATACAATTTTCTACATCCTAAACAATCTGATGAATGATCATCTTTCTTCAGAAGACAGACCAAGACCTAGATTTATATTTTGAGGTTTTTCTTCACTTCCTAGATTAACTAACTCAAATCTTAAGGTAGAACTTTGTGTTTTTGAGTTAGTTACTCTTTTAAACCTGGCTTTTAGATCATATAAGTCTGCTAACTTGACAACATATTTTGGAATAGGATTTTCATCTTGTTCTTTCTTAATCTGAGTGTCATGTTCATTTTCATCCATAATTTGATTATCATAAGATTCTTCACATGTTAAAAAATCTATGATATCTAAATAATTATTGAATACTCTCTAATTAGTGATATTATCAGGAATAGATGGTCTAAAAATCAATTCAATAGAAAATCTATCGGGACTAAAATCTTGGGATGGGATTAATTTCGAGGCTACATTAGCAAGTAAATCTGCACTAGCATTTTGTATTCTAGGTATAGAAGAAATATTGAAGGCTAAGAAATGAGTAGTTAATTCTTGGACTAATGATTGGTAATGTTTTAAATGTCCAAAATTACAATGGATAGTATCTCTTACTCGCCTAACTATGATTTATGAATCTCCTAAAACCTTCAGGTGTGTGATATTGAGATCAATAACTTTTAATAAACCTTGAACTAATGCTTCATACTCAGCTACATTGTTGGTACAATCAAATTCTAATCGGTAGGCTAACATAGTCTTTTTGCCTTGTGATTTTATTAAAATGAAACCCGCACCTACACCATCTTCAGATTTAGAACCATCAAAATAAAGGGTCCAAAACAAAGAATTAACTATTTTTCTATCTAAAAAATTAATACATCTAGAATTATCTGGCTGGGAAAAATTCTCAATCTGAGATACAACTACGTTATCAAAGAAAGGTGATGGTTGAGCATTAAAGTTTCCTAAAAATGACTTTGTAGAATAGTTTCCAATAATGTTATTATTGAAAGCTACTAGCTCATTGAATTCTTCAAGATCAGTCACTGTATGTTTCATAAACTTTTCACGGTCAACTCGAATTTGGTTTGGTTTTCCATTATGTGGTAACCACATATGTGACCAGTTTGTTGAAAAATAACCATGAAGTTCCTCAGACCAGTCACGACTTAAAAATAAACCATAAAATTCAGGAATTTTTGCCACCAAAATATCAATTATCCGAGCAACCTTAGGATTTGATGACAATATGATGGAAAAAAAATTTAATTCTCCTACCACTTCTACTTTAGTTCTGTTAAGTTGTACTATATGAACTAGAGAATTCTGAGGAGTTGTGTTTAATTTAGTGCAAACTGATTTTGGCATTATATTCGAAGAAGCTCTTGAGTCTATTAAATAGTTATGAACATTTTTTTTATAGATCTCATAGGTTAAGAGACACGGAGGAGTATGAGATATGGATCGATCACCTATCATAATTAAGTCTGAAGCATCTATTTTTTTTGAAGGAGAAGGTGGCTTACCCATTTCATTAGCAGCTTGAACTATGACTGGAGTAGGTGAGTTTGAAGCAAGAACAAATTTTATGTCTCCTAGTAATATTTTTTGTTATTGCTTCAATTTGGTAAGCTCATGAATTGAGATATTTTCTCTAGTATTCTTTATGTCTTCAACTATATTATACTCAATGGTGTCTGAGACAACCATTGTTTTAGATATAGGTGGAGAGTTTGAGGTATCAGGACTTGTTTGTGTAACCTTTGAATTAGAATTTTTTCTTACTGATTTGTCTTTAGCAAGAGTGGAATTTTTTTGTTGTTGACTAGGCTTTGTTGCTTCAGTAATATTTTTGTTGCGTGTGATGACAGGCAAAGCTTCAAGTTGTTCTTCATTTGATAAGATGAAATCCCACATTCCATTGAGTTCAACTTCTTCTTCTTATGTTTTTTCTTCTTCCTCTATTTCTTCTTCCTCTTCTTCTTGATCTGATTCAACATTAGATATAATATTTGGAGGTTGAGAATTAGAGGGTTGTATTTTCTTAAAATTCCTGAAACTCTTTTTTGAACTTTCGGCGACTTGTTTCTTGATATCTGCCATCTCGTTGGTCATGGTTTTCAAGACTTTTTGAAGACCTTGAACATCAAATGGATCCTTTGGCATCTTCTTCTTAGAGTCATCTTTAAAAGATATCTTCTTTGATTTTCGATCTTCTTGAGAATTCTTTTTGTCAAGAGTAGTTATGTGTTTATCCACAGAAAGCGATTCTTTCATATTTTCTGCAAGTGTTGTTAGTTTTTCTCCATCAACGAAAATAAGTATATTAGATGGAAGGGATGAAATATACCACTCAATTTGAAATTTTGCACCAGGAACTACTGTAAAAGGAATTTTATTGAGTAGTTTATTAAATCTTGAGTTAAAATATTTTATCTTCTCACTTGGTTTAGCTTTAAGATTTGAAATATCATTGATAAGTGTAGCAGTAGTTCTGTCATCTCCATACTTAGCTAGAAACTGTTCTTCGAACATATTCTAGTTAGTTATGGAGCGAGCAGGTAATGAAAAATACCAGGATCCTACAGATCCTTTTAAAGTATATGGAAATAATCGTGCAATGCAATCCTCTTCAGCAATTGCGTTTAGATTGACAGCTAACATAAAATTATGAATATGTTCTTCTGTAGGAAGACCATCATCGAGATTAAATTTGGGTAGCCATCTTTCAGATTTTTAGGTAGGGCATGAAGAGGAGTGGGCATGTTTACAGCCCTTGGATTGCTCCATGGATTTACATTTAGTGGAGGGGTTGACCTGCCATTTGATTTTGGATGGGTTGTTTGGATGGATTTTGAATTGATGATGAGGCAGGTCGAGCACTAGGACTAGTAGCTTGAGTACTAGAACTATTGAAAGTGATACTGACTGTTGGAATGAAATTTGTGGAAGTGAGTGGAGGTAATGGGGTTGAATTGGATAAGATCTCACTGGTGATTGACTCTGATTGAGTCCTTTTTAACTTCTTCCGAGTACTACTGATAGGAAATTCAAAACGGAAAATCCATGTTTTTTGACTTTTTGATCGGGTTAATATTCTTCGAGGTTGTAAACAAGACAAAATACTAAGATCCAATAATTGAGAAGTTTCAGGCTTTTTAGCAAAAATAGATACTCTCTCTAACTTTTCTATCAAAGACTAAACTTCTGGAGAATGTTCGTGAAACTCGGGAAATAGTATGGTTTGAGTATCGCTAGGAGACTTAGGGGAAAGATGATCAAATTTAGATTTTATAGATGATGATTTAGATAATTTTCTAGAAGTTGATGAGGATATAGAGGGAGAGAGACTTTTTAATTGACCTTTAGATTGATCAGACCTTTGTGCCATTCACTTGGCCCTCCTTCTAGTGCCAATATGTTAAGAACTCAGAATTCTACTGCCAAAACATGGGGGGAAACCACCTGGTCTGGACCTTAAAGTAGCTCCTTTTAAGTTTGTTGTAGTGGCTCCAACTGGGGATAGTGGGACTAGTTTCCCAATAAGGATGATTTTGAGGGTGTTGTGAATATAAAATGCAAATGGATAATGATTTTAATCTATATGCATTTATCTAAACTATTTAATCTAATATATACCCGGGGTGTTTTTACTTTATGCGATCTAAAATTATATCTTTCAATTATCAGTGATATAGATCATTTAACAGTCGAAAGAGCTGAAAATTATGTAAAATGATTGTTCTAACAAAGTAGTTTGCATAGAAGAATTGTGAAAGAAATATCACATTTATCAGTGTTATTACATATTCAATAAGAAACCATAGCTAAATATTAGAACAAAATTGCATGTAATATTTATTTATGATGACGTTTCAAATGTGTAATGCAATAAAAAGATAACTGTCAATCTATGAAGTAAGACTTAATACAATTGAATAGAAGTACCATATGTATGAAGTTCTACTCATGTAAACTGATAGAAATGAATCTGCTCCTTCTCACTTTCAAGCAATTTAAAGAGTACAGTAGTGCAACATCAGTTAAATAGCTTTAATTGTCAAAAGATAACATATGTGTTCCATTAATTCATCAAAGCACTCACATACTTACAATAGTGCATTCTTTGCAAATGTTTTGACAAATTTCTGGATCCTTCTCTAAAAACATGAGAAGGGTTTAAATACTAAACTAACTATAAACTAAAATAGAATATTACAAAAATATAGAGGAGGTTTCAAACAACCTTCCTCATAAAGCTAACTTAAACTACAATCTAGGAAACTAAACTAACAATTTTGATTTTATGAGTTCTACCCTTCTTTCTGAATGTGGTCACAAAGTTGACAAATATCTAACATTGCTTTAAGCTGAGCTGGTTGCGATATCCTTGATCGGAGCTGTCCCTTGAAAATAGCATTTGAAATTGCTGATTGGGATCTCTTTGTTGAATCTGTAAGAGACTGTAGAGTTTGATGCTGATGATAAGGTTTGATCAGAAAATTCCAGTAATTTTCTTGATCAAACCTATTTACCTTTTTAATAATTTCCACCTGCATATATGCTCTCTATTTCCACTGTGTTTCTACCTGTCTTGTTTCTGAAAACACATCAGACGTGTTTTCTTTGAGAAGTTCTGCTCTAGACAATTGCTCACACATAGATTCAATAATTTCACTTGAAATATTGGATGTATTTTCTGTTGCTTTATCTGCCTGTTTGATTTGTGCTTCCCATTCTCTGAATATAATTTCTTTGTGAATGTTATCTACTTGAGGTAGATTAGCCTCCTTCCCCGAATCTGATACTTTCCATTGAATGTGCTCTTCAATTTTCTTCTCAAGTCTTTCACTTTCAAGTTTTTGGATTGTTATCTGCTGGATCATTATTTTATTCGAATCACAATAAGAATCAATTATAGAAGCTTGATGACAAAACACTTCTTGTTCTTTCTTTAACTTAGTGTTTATATCCAATTCTTCTTTGATAAATTTCTCTAATTGTGGTTGGCTTTGTAACTTGGTCATTGCTTCTTCTAGCTGTGCTTGTTTTTCATTAATCTCTGTCTGATACTGCAATTTGAGGCTTTCAATATCTTTATGAAATTGGGTTGTATTTACTTTGACTTGCTCACTGGAATTATATTTCTCTTCATTCAACAACTTCTCCATTTATTGTACTCTGGCTTCATTTTGTTTTAATAATACTCTAACCTCAGTAGCTTTATCAACAGTAACAGTAGCATATGCCCCTGCATACTGTGATAATTTGGTTAGATGTTCAGTAGGATCATCGGAGGAATCTTTCCATAATACATCAACTGATTCATCTGTAGGTTTTGAAGTTGTTTCATCAATTCTCCTCCTTTTGTTTCTTTTAACTACAACCTTATAACTAGGATTGTAAAAAATATCTAACAAAGGAATATCTTCAATTTGTAGAACTATCTGATCTGTAAGGTAGGCCAGTATGATTTCTTTATCATGCATTGCTGGAACTCTTTGTTGTGGATTAACAATTTCCACTATCTTCTGAGAGTGTTCGGGTGTCTGGAAACTCGTTGCTTGATCAATATTGGGATTCTCTTTGGGAGTTTTTATTGCTTCAAAAAATTCCTCCCATTCATTTATAAGATCTTTTACTTGTGGTAAATTGGACTGATCTAGCAAGTTGTGACTGTTCTGAACTGTTTGAGAATCTGATTCTGTTCCATTATTTCTCGTTTCCTCTAGCTTCTCTATCTCATGAATTACTTGGTCAATTATCTTTTCTGAGTTTTCCTTTTTAGATTCAGATTCATTTTCAGAGTGATCTAAATTATGAGATTGCTGTTGTGACTGATCTGATTTATCTTTGGACATATATTTTACTTCATCATCTAGGCTGACACTTGGAGTGTGTTTGTTGTCATCTTCAATAGTTAACAAATTGAGAGGAACTTTCTCTAGTCTTTTGTTTCCGTATGCTTGAAAAGCTTCAAAAACATCTTGACTTAATTGGCTAGATGCATACTTGCTAATGTCTGAAAACTTTTTCATGCCTTGGAAGAGATCATCTAATCCATCTTCCTCCTTTACAAAATGCTTTAACTTAAGCTCTGTGATGTAATTTTTAATTACATCATTTGGATCATATAACATTTTTGGCATCACTTCCAATTTCAATAAATGAATTTTGGAAACTTCCTTGTAAGTATGGCCGATGTTAGACAGTGCAAAAGTGCCACATTGTACAGGGAAATTCGGCCATATAGCCTTTTTTGCATCTTTCAATTGTTTAGTAACACCATTAACAAGCTAATAGGCTATTTCTTTTGCAAGTAACTTATCGGGAACATAATAGGGTAAAACATGGGGAAAATCATAACTCCTGAATACTCGAATATATGTAAAATTCTCCTCTACAAACCATCTAGCTACAGGAAGAATGTCTGCATTGGCTTCCTAAGAAACCCTAGGAGCTCTTTTATTGAAAATCATTTAGTGCATAGGCAATATGACTCCATAATATATTTTATAGAAGTGTAGGTGAAATTCTGAATCCCCGAGTTCTCTATGGTGAATATGAATTGTGGTAGGGTCTTGGGTAGTCCATTTCCATCCCATGGTAGGGAAACTAGAAGTAAAACAGATAATATCCATGACATAGGCAAAAATATAAAAGGGAGGTATTTCTCTGAATGAAATACTCCTTTTTTTCCTATATTCGGTAATGTGTTTGGCTAGATTATTAGATAAGATGTCTGCCCAATTCAAAATTGATGAATTGACGATTGCGTCAATTAGGGGAACCCATTCTCTTGAGAATTTAGTGCTATCAGGTTTGGAAAATAGTCTACATAACACACCAGCGACATAACACTAAGGATTAGGAATTTGGGAATTTCGGTACGTACCAAACTTATCTTGCTTCAGCTTCCCTTGATTATTCTTCCATTCTTGGATGACTTTAATAAGATCTGGATTTTCTCCTCTAAAATTATGCAAATAGTCTTTGTCATATTTCTGTTGTGGGGGTGGTAGATGGTACATTGTTGTTAAATCTTCTGCCCTAAAAGAACCCATAGTTTCTCCCTTCGAATTCTTAAACATTCTATATTCAATGTTTAAATGATAAATTTCCCACTTAATCATGTCTGTATACGAGAGAATCTTTGGTCTTGTAGCTATCCTGTGAATATATGAGCATGCAACATAAAAAAGAGTTGCGTCGGAGGTAGATGTCGTGCTTGTCGAAGAAACTTTGGTTATCACCCTTGGTCCTTCACTTTCAAAAAGCTTATACATTTCCTCCCATGTTGAATTGCCGCAATATTTGTTGCAGGTGGTATTTGAAACTAAAGAATACATCTCTGTATCTTCAATAGACGACGTCTGAGAAATTTCTTTGCCCTTTTTGCTCATTTTTCTCTTCTTCAATCTGTTAACTGGTTTCCTGACAACAGAGAGAATTTTTTAAAGTATAGAGTATCAAAGAGATAAATCTATCATTTATTTCAAACACACACAAGTAGATATCAATCGATTAAGATATAAAATCAATCATCATTCATAATCTCTGAATTAATATTTCATATACATCCACACGTAGAATCTATCAATCGCTTTAAAGCCATTAAGACCTTGAATTCCGTTCTGACATGACATAAGTTGTTTCACACACTTGATCTCTTAAATGGCATCGGCACGCGTATTGCAAGTTTATAAATTATAACCATTTGTAATACTTACCCTTAAAGACTACAAAATGCGATCTACACAAATTGCAGATCACAATTTTTATAGGATAACAATTTGGCGTATGTTTGTAAGTTGTGCGAAATGCGAATTGATTTTTTCTTATATTGCGAAGGTTTTATATTTATTTCTTTATTTAATCGTCGGGCCCGCGAGATCACAACTTTTATCATTTTGCTTTTAATGCCTTTTTATTGATTAAGTGAAGTGCAATGCAATAAAGTAAATATAACAGTGATTGAAGTTTTATCAAAGATCAAATATATCTTTGGAGAAGTTTGTGCACATATCGTGGTTCGCACATTTTAAATTTTATGATTCTTTTGAAATTCATAAGATATGTGATTTGTGATGCGCTTAAGAAAAATAAAGCGGAATTTTTTTTTTTTTTAAAGAAAAATATTTGGTTTTCTAAGTTTTTTTTTTTTTTTTTTTTTTTTAGGAAATTAAAATAGTTTCCTAATTTATTTCTAAAGGGTCCCTATTTATAAAAATAAATGGGGGGTTGTTGTATAGCACAACAGAAGGCATGGATGACGAAGACCCAATCGATGTATTCCTGGATTTATTTAATGTAAGGATCGAGAGTTCCAACTAGTAATGTATGTATTGAAGAAAGACTTAGCATCAAAAACGATGGATTCATTGGTCCAGTCAAGGTTGTCAATATCAGGTATGTTTTCCAACCATAGGAAACCATGTATATGTGCAAATCCTTTATGCTTACATTTGTACCTAGGCCAAATATAAGAGAGCAAGTAAGAATTATGCATGCAAACATTGTACATAAAGGATGAAAGACATGGTAGATTAATACTTACGCGAATAGTCCTTTACATGGAATCCTTTTAGTAGGATCTCTTCTAGGAATATTGTGAACTATCAATGGATGTATTAAGATGCATGATGCGGGTTTGCAACAATGTTTTGGATTCTCCAACGAGGTCGATCATGTGTATTGTATGGAGGAACAGAAGGCATGGCCATGTGCAAGTCATGCCATTTTGTATCAATTGCACTTAGTGTGAATAAGAAGGTAGGGCTACCTTGTTGAATTATCATGTCACTGAGTTCCCCTCTAGCCTTAGTCCAGAAAGAATGGCTCCCTTGAAGGGACTAGTGTAATGCCTCCTCCCACATTTACCCACGTTGACAAGCTCTCCAGGGTAAATATGATCTAAGTGTCACTAAAATATCACCCAAAATCCAAGTTCTAGTTATGATATTGGGGCCAACTAACCGAAAACTTATAGCCATCCTTCAAGGACTACAAACCACTCAGGATTCTACAAACCACCCCAAGTGATCAATCCCTAAGATGGAACTCTCTTTCACAAGATAAAATCCCCAACTGCACCCATAAAATTGCATGCATGCAGTTGGGAGGCTATAAATACATGCATAGGCTTGAATGTTAGCAGTTATGACCCAAATTCCTCAATTCAGTGCATGCGGTCATGAGATCTATGCCACTTTTTCAAGCAAGCATCCATACCACTACCCATAATTGCCTATAACTTTACAAAATCATGACAATAAGGATAAAAATGCTAAACAAATAAAACTAGAGCCAGATCTTGAACAATACATGCCTAATGCAAGATAGACATTTCACCAAACACATGACAAACATATAAGTTACAGGTCATGAACACATATATGATCATAAAATTCTGAACTTCATTTGAAAATCACCGAGAAGGCTCTATGCCCTCTTGAAACAACACATGCTAGCCATATGATTCATCAACCGGTCCAGTAGATTATCAAGTCATGAGAGAGATCCATAGTAAAAGCACACCTTAGAACCAGGAATATAACCCGCATATAACCATAATAGAATATATGAAAAATAAACCATAATATCACCATATTAACCAGTACAAGTGCCCGTTGATCACAATAGTAAAATAACTCATATTAACATATGAAAATACCAACCAAGTTAGGGACTTCCACATACCACCTGACCATAGATGGGGTTGAACCAAATCTCTTTCAGCCAATCACACCCACACCATATCCCAAGCATGAATGGGGGATCATAAGGGTTAAACTAAAACGCAAGCAATTAGGGCTTCCAGATGCAAAACCACCTAACCCTGAAGCACAATGATATCACATGTATGGTCAAAAAATAATTAACATAAACCAAATCGGTCTCCACCCAAATTGTTCAAGGCTCCAAGAACTAGTAACTTAACCCATAACCTACATGGAACCCAACCTGTTTCAGGGCTCCAAAGCATTTTTCCCAACCCACAGGCTCCAAGGACTAGTGACTCAATCCACAGCCTCCATGGAACCTAAGTTATTTCAGGGCTCCAAATAATCTATTTGAACCCACAGTCATAGGAAACCAGAGAACCAATCAAAGAATCAAATGGGGAACCCACTACACAATGGTTGTCCAAGAAATAGAAAGGAAAGGTTGAAACCATTTTAAATCCAAGAAAATCTCCATGCCATTGACACCACATAACAAAGGAACCATATGCATATACCATGCATCCAAAAATAAACAAGGATATCACACATGCAACCTTTTACCTATAAAGTAAGCCTGTTGTAGTTGTTGATCCAACTGTCTCCTTGTGCTTCCTTTTTTTCCTTGCTTCCTTTCTCCAAATCCAAGTGAATACTAGAATGCTCCAAGAATGTTCTAAGTGTGCAATAGTTTGAGAGAATGAGAGAATGAAATGTGAGAGCCAAAATTGAACTGACAAACACTGTGAATTGTTTCTATGATGCCTTTTAGCATTAATGTCTCCTTTTTCTTCATTTTTCCTCTAATTTCCCTTGCATGCAATTTTATCTCTCTTCATCTTCATTTTCTCCTATTTTCCTTCATTTTCATAATTAAATTTCATTTATTTATTTTTTTCCTTTAACGATGCCTTTTCCAATTTCCATAGTCATTATTAAACCACAAGTGATGCTCACTATAATGTTTTTCCCACCATTCATCTTGGAATACATGTCCCATGACCTTGGTCTTATTTTATTTACATGGAAAATCAACCAAGGGATCTTACAAACCCCTCCCCCTTGGGGGGACACCATTCTCGGTGTTCAATGACACTTATAAATAACAAAACATGTTTCCCATGGAGCTTTATAATACATCTCGATGCAACATTTGCATCATACCAAACTGTTGGAACCATGAACACCATACTTCTTATTAGAGCTTTATAACACAACTCAATACAATATCTACAACATACTTCTTATTGGAGCTTTATAACACAACTCATTATAGTATTTACAATAAACATATGCATATATAAATATAAAACAAAACACATAAACCAAACACATATTCCTAACCAACAAATAAATAAGGATTCATAGCCTGCATCTTACTAGCCATCTCCCAAAGTGCTTCCACTACACTTTAACTTGCTCGATTGCTTGATTTCGGAGCACGAGTCGTTTCTGATGAAAATTCCATTAAGTCTCTAGCTGGAACTATCCCTATAGTTCCACCTACTATACAGACCAGTCAATCACATTATCAAAATTGTGGAAATATCTCTTAAGCAATGAAACATGGAAAACATCATGGACTTTCAATGTTAGCGGCAATGCAAGAGTGTAGGCCACTAGTCCAATATTGTCAAGGATCTCAAAAGGCCCACAATACCGAGGTGCCAACTTGGCACATGATCCAATCCTTACTGAGCTCCTCTTGGGCTTGATGCACAAGTACACATGCTCCCCAATCTCAAACTCCTTTAATGATCTATGTTGATCTGCATAACTCTTTTGCTTGTCCTATGTTTCCTTTAAATTTCTTCTAATAACCTTCAACTCATGTTCTATCTCATCCAACATATCCGGTCTAATCAACACACTATTCACTGGATCACTCCAGCTGATAGGAGTATTACAATTCCACCCATAAAGAGCCTCAAATGGACTCATCCTTAGGGACTTTTGATACCAATTGTTATATGCAAATTCCACCAGTCGAAGATACTCTTCCCACTTCCTCTATTGATGCATGCCATACATCCTCAACATGTCCTCAAGAATCCTGTTAACCCTCTCTATTTTTCCATTTGTATGTGGATGATAAGTTGTATTGAAAGCTAACTTCATCCCTGAGCTTGCAAACAACTCCTTCCAAAACTTGGAAGTAAACGTAGCATCTTTGTCTGATACTATCTTCTTGGTAACACCATGCAATATCACTATATACCTGATGAAGATATGAGCTACCTCAATAGTTTAATTAATAGATTTCACTGCAATGAAGTGAGCTACCTTGCTCAACCTATCAACCATAACCACAATGGAATCATGTTGCTTTGAGGTGCTTGGAAATCTTGTAATGAAATCCATGGAGATGATCTCCCATTTCCATTATGGAATTAGAATAGGTTGCAACAAACCAGTTGGATTCTTACGCTTTGCTTTCACCTGTTGACATTCCAAACATCTCACAACAAACTCAACCACCTATTTCTTCAATTTCAACCAATGATAGAACTTCTTAATAGTTTTCAAAGTCTTTTGATATCTTGGGTGACTTGAATATGGCCTGAAATGAAACTCCCTCAAGATAAGCTTCTTGAGCTCATTGTTATCTGGATCATAAATCATGTTCCTGAATATGATAAAGCCATTTGTCATGAGGTGGTACTCCTTATCTCTGCCACCTTCACCCTATTGTTGCAATCTCTGATTCAATTTTTGATACCTCTCATCATGTTGGCTTGGATGTAATATATGCTCCTGTAAATTTGTCCCATAAGAGCTCACAACTTAAATTTTATTCACGTGCACTCTCCCACTAAGAGGATATGCAGCCTTTTTCTCCTTGCCCCTGATGTATCTGATCTCAAAGTCAAACTCATTGAGGGTAGCCAACTATCTCTCTTTCCTGGCATTCAAATTGGGTTGGTCAAACAAGTACCTTAACCCATTATGATCACTCATCAAAACAAACCTTCTGCCAAGGAGATAATGTCTATGCATATTCAATGCATGAATGATCATTTCCAACTCAAGGTCATGAGTCACATAGTTCTTTTCAGGAGTTCTTTTCATGTTCATTCATCTTCCTTGATTCATAGCAAAGTACTTTCCCTTCCTAGATCAAGACCCCACCATGTCCTTCCTTGCAAGCATATGAATATACCATGAACTCCTTATTAGGACTTGTAATATTCAAGATTGAAGCATCTGTAAGAAAATGCTTCAACGGCTCAAAACTAGATGCACACTCCTTATTCCATTCAAACTTCTTCCCTTTCCTCTGCAAAGATGTAATATGATAGCCAATGAACTGCCTTTCCCTTTCCCTTTTGTGAGAAAATGCTTGTAATAACATGCTAGTCCCATGAATTATCTGGCCTCATCCACATTCCTAGGAGTTGGCCACTCCATGATAGCTTTGATATTTTTTGGGTCCACTGCTATCCCCTCATTGGAAACAACATGTCCCAAGTAGAGAATCTGAGACTGAAGGAAACTACACTTGCTGAGCTTGGCATATAATTGATGCTCTCTCGGCAATATCAACACTGCTTCCAGGTGCTTTGCATGCTCTTCCTCATTCTTAAGTATATCAATATATCATCAATAAATATTATCACAAACTTATCTAGGTAAGGACACAATACACTATTCATCAAACACATGAAAGTGGTTGGAGCATTGGTAAGACCAAAAGGAACCACCACAAACTCATAATGTCCATACCGTGTACCAAATGCAGTCTTGTAGATGTATTCTTCTTTGATTTGCACCTGATGATATCCTAAATCTCAAATCAGTCTTTGAAAACATTTTAGCTTCCTTCAACTGGTGGTAGATTAGTTTCGGGATTCATCGCATAAGTTTTAGGAAAAATGAATGTGAAGAAAATTGATCATGCCATGAATGAATAAATATGAAACAGAGAGGAAAAAGGCCGACAAGTAGAAAGTCTAATAAAATATAATATCTCAAGCCTAAAGTTAGAAATATTAATGGGAGCCAACCGTTATTTAATTTTAATTAATATTAGTTGTTATTTAATAACAAGATAATTTTATTAAATTAATGAATATATAAAGAATTTAAAAGAATATATAAAATGAGTTAGATTAATTAATATAAATAATTTTTATTAAAATTAAAAGTTAATATATATGTATTCAACGAATAATGATACTAATTATTTATTATGTTAATAATTTGAGAAAGTGAATATAATGTATTAAGGAAAAAATGGTCATGTTTTCACCAATGCTAGCTCATCTAAACTTAATTATTTGTCTCGTATTTCTTTCCACTTACATATGAAATTATCCTCTTCCATAAATTCGACCAGTCAGGATAGAATCAATGCATGTTCATCTCTAAAATATATTCGTCTTGAATATTTGACTTGGCTTAAACAATCCAAAAAATTCGATAAACTGATTAATAAAATGTCTCCCTTGCGTAAACACTCATATATGAACAACATTCCATTGATTAATTCTCATCAACTATCTAATTCCATGGAGAACAACCCCATTGGCTATGTTAATTTGCAATCTCGTGTCAATTTAATTAACAACCAGCTCAGTGGTAATGTGGACACAAATTTAGGTAAAAACAACACCACTGAAAATGTTATCCTACAAAAATTTTCTAACAACAACAGTTTATTGGGCACATCTATATGTTATCCCAAAATAGTTTCTAAAAGACGTAAGGAAGATAACGGCTCGGTTCATCTCTGGAGGAGGAGGAGAAAAGAGATGCATGCACTTAGCTAGATGGGAATCAATTACAATACCAAAAGAAAAAGGGGTTTGGGGCATTAAAGACATGGAGATATTTGGTAAATACCTGCTCACGAAATCTTTGTGGAGATGTCTAAACAGTGAAGGAAAACGGCAAGATATCATAAACAAAAAATATCTAGGACAAGAGATGATGGATGCAATAGTCACTATGGGATGGAACGCACACAAGAAACAATCAAACATCTGGAAGGGTTTTGGTACTATTTGGCCTTCATTACATGGAAACCTGAAATGGTGTTTTGGGGATGGACAAAAAATATTAATTGGCAGTAACCTCATGTTGGGATATGGCAATTTCTTGGCAATAGATGGTGCACTAATCTTGGCACTTAATCAATGTGGATACTTTTATATGAAACAGATTATTGTTGATTGGGACTATGAGATCCCGATCTGGATGTATTTCAAGGATACAGGTTTGAATATCAGATGGGAACAATCCTGGAAAAATCTTACGACTTCATTCAGACATATGGGGCTGTGCAAAAACACTGTGGGTGATAGATTAATATGGAGAGACATAACAGCAAAGAGCAACCCGAAGGTTAAAGAGATATATCAGGTGCTCATTGAATCGAAGTTTGAACTAGGTGCAGATAGTTGGTTTAATCTAATTTGGAAGTAAAAGGTCCAAATAAAAATGATTATTTTTCTATGGATTGTTTGGAGGGATAAGAATAATACTTGGAATAATCTGCAAAAAAAGGGTTGGCAGGGGCTGGGATAACCAACACCTCTTTTATTTGTGTCCATTTGCAAAGAGAGTCTTAGAAATGTTGTGCTCAATTTGGAAATTTTCTGTCCCAGAATATTCGAATACAGTGGAATGCATTCGGTGGTGGTTTAACAGAGGGAAAAAATTTAGAGCCATTCCCATCCTCGTCCATTGGTACATATGGATTAATAGAAACATAAATTTATTTGATGGGAGACCATGCACCCTAGAAAATACTGTGAACCAGATTTTTATAAGCTGGGAGAGGCAGAAGACAACCCAGAAACAGCCTATAGACTTATCCAGGAGAATTAGACCACATAAAGTACACTTCCTAGCTGGATACTTTGATGGGGCTGCTCAAAATGCAAACTGTGGCTGTGGTGTTTGGCTTATGCTTTCTCCAAATTTCCATTACAAGTTCTACTGGAATGGAGGGATTGGTACGAATATGAGGGCAGAATGCATGGCTCTATGGGGCCTATTATGGGTGGCTTCACATCTGTATGTGGAGAAGTTATGGGTTTTCGGAGATTCTAAAACTCTCATTGATCACATGAGTAACAAGTCCAATCTAAATCCTGGATTGATTACTCACTGGATTGAGCGTATACATGCTTTAAAGAAAATTTTCTCTTTCATTTCATTTTGTCATTTTTACAGGGATAAAAATGAGGTTGCAGACCGCTTATCCAAGAAGGGACTGGAGGGCACTTTTGGCTATATGAAATATGAATACATTAACTCACAAGGACCAATCACAGAAGGTTTGGTCAACTTGGTATAATAGGATTGTCTCTTTCCTTCTATTCTACAGTTTTTGTCTCTTACTCCATCGAGTCGACTGGGTGTTTGTTGCCTGCTAGTATCTTTTTACAAAACAGGATGGTCTCTATTACTACTCTCTGTTTTTGCCTCTTCAGCCACCGGGACAGCTGGGCGTTTGTCGCCTGTTAGTAAAATTTATCTCTGCCTGAAATATAATCTGTTTAAATACAAGTATACTACTAATCATAGACTATGGAAGACTTGAGGGCATTCACATAGTCTATTTTTTGGATATCTTGATGGAGAATCAACTCAAATCTTTTAATTTTTGGCCTAGAATGAGGCTTGCCTCAATGCCTGTAATGTCAGAAATGCTACTATTTTTTGTTTTGTTAAAAATTGGATGGAGATGCTATTTATAACACTTTTTGTAATGAACAGCAAGAGGCTTGTCCTCCCAGAATGTATTTAGATAAGATGATGTCCCAAAAGGAATTTTATGTCTTTCCGTTTTATGCTCTAGTACTTAATATAAACTAGTCGTATTTTTTCATGCTAAAAAAAAAATCAAATTAGTTCATTAGAAACTCTTATAAAAAATATAAAATCTGTTAATAATTTAGGTAACTCTGCCAACCATATGTGTTCCAACAATTCTTTTAACCTTTCTTTGGCAATCGCTTCGACAACTATCTAATCGGATAGGAATCTTGAAAGTTCTTCCTCATCCATGTCTTCATATTCTTCTTTCCAATCAACAGGATCGAGTCATTTTCTCTCACCTTTGCCATTTTCTATTTCACCTTCTACGTACTCTACCACTCCACTCTCATTCAGCTATGTCCCCCCGCCCCCCTAATGGATCCCCCTAAAAACCTTCCACTTGATCCACAAACCAATTCCCATTCCGCTTACTTACCACATCTTCTC
Source organism: Pinus albicaulis (assembly GCA_034641835.2). Classification (NCBI taxonomy): domain Eukaryota; kingdom Viridiplantae; phylum Streptophyta; class Pinopsida; order Pinales; family Pinaceae; genus Pinus; species Pinus albicaulis. Next base: position 785,535,227 of record CM076574.1, read on the forward strand.
CCACACTCCATTTCGTGTAACCTATTTATTCCTTCACCTTATTTAACCTATTCGACAACTTCGAATCCCTCTTCCTCCCCATTCGATAATCACCATGCAACTGCAAACCATAACTATATTATTATCCCACCTACCAAGAAACCTAACCTTTCCCACCATCTTGTTCTTAATCTTTGTGACTTTCTTATTGGTTCCCACACTCAAAACCTTCTTAAGAAAGGTTTGAATGTCTTGATTCCCCCCCCCCGCAAAATCCCAATTGAAGACATAGTATGCAATATAAAATATGGCATAAATGTATCCCTGATAACACTAAAGAAGCAATTAGACAATATTGTTTTATTATCTTAAGAAAAGCTAAAAATCCTAAAAATAACATTAATAAGCATGAATTTCTAGTCCTTAAAACCCTAAATAACAACCCTAGCATTGTTGTGTTAAAAGTAGATAAAGGAGGTGTCGTTATTATCTTGAACAGAAAATATTATGAAGGAAAAATGCTTGACCACCTCATCAATAGCATAAGTTATAAAATCTCAATAAAAATCCTTTAGATAAATTTTCTCAGATTGTCTCAAATTCCATCAAGGTCTGCAATGAACATGATTACTTGTAATTAATTTAGAAACATCCCTCTGCACCTAGAATAGATGGTCTGCAAAAATCCATAAGGTTGCGATCCCATAAGGCCCATTGTTAACACTATTAAGGGACCCACCTACCTTCTTGCCAAACACCTTTCCAAAAAACTCAAGCCTCTAGCAGGCAATACTAGCTCCTTTGTCAAATACCTCTACCATTTTATTAATCGAATTAAAGATATAAAACTTGAACCTCATGAATTATTTGTTTGTTTTGATGTTCTTCCCCTTTACACTAAGATTCCCATTGATGGTGCCATGAATGTTATCAATAAAATAATTGATCCCAACATAGCTAGGTTAAATGAAATATGTCTTAAATTCACATTCTTTAGCTTTCAAAATGAAATTTATGAACAAACGTGTGGTGTGGCTATGGGCTCCCCTCTTTCCCTTGTGGTCATTAATTTTTTTATGGAATACCTTGAAACCAAATCCCTATATTCTGCCCCTTTCAAATATAGGATCTAGAAAATATTTGTTGTTGACACATTCATTATTTGGCCCCATGGCCGTGAGAAATTAGAAATATTTAAACAACAGCTTAATAATAAATCGAAATTTATCAAATTCACCATGGAGATTGAAGCACATGTAATTCTTCATTTTTTGGATGTTCTGGTTACTAGGAACCGTGATGGTTCCATCTCCCATTAGGTTTATCGCAAGCAAACACATACCGAAAAATACCTCCATTTTGAGTCCCACCACCATCCCAACCAAAACTTGGGTTTCTTAATACCTTAGAAACAAGAGACTTGAGAATTTAATATGATAACTATTTAGAAAATGAGAAATCTCATCTCCTTGATGTTTTCACAAAAAATGGCTACACCAAACACCAATTTATTAAGGCCTTTAAAAATGTCATCAAAGGACCTAAAGCTAAATATGATATCAATAATATGGTCTCTAAAGTACGTTTCCCTTACACTCAAGGGACCAATCACAAAATTTCACATATCCTTAAAAATAAAAACATCATCACTACCTTTAAACCTATGAACACTATTCATAACCACCTTAGGTCAGTCAAAGATGCCATTGACCCAACCAATAAAAAATGTGTGTACTTGATCCCTTGTTCATGTGGAAAATCATATGTAGGTGAAACCAAGTTCTCCATAAAAATTAGAAATCAAGAATATTGTGCTGACATAAAACATAATCGCTCTCGCTCCTTGCTCTTGCATAACATTCCCTAAAGACCAACCATCACATTTGCATTGAAAATGCTAGTATCCTAGCTAGAATTTACCATTGCCGCCACAGGAAATTAAGGGAGGCTATTGAAATTGGAAAGCACCCCAATAACCTAAATAGAGATGATGGGTGGAAAATCAATGAAGACAAGATTCCCACCTTCACCTCTAAAACCACCCCTTCCTAAAACCTTTTCTCTTTGCTAATTAAATTTTTATATTTTATAATTATCCTTAATAAATTAGCATATATTTAATAAAATTATTTATATTAATTAATCTAAGTCATTTTATATGTTCTTTTAGCTACTTTATATATTCATTAATTTAATAAAATTATCTTATTATTAAATAACAACTAATATTAATTAAAGTTAAATAAGAGTCGTCTCCCATTAATATACATTTCTAACTTTAGGCTTGAGATATTATATTTTATTAGAATTTCTACTTATCGGTCTTTTTTCCTCTCCATTTCATATTTATTCCTTCCTTGCATGGTCATTTTTCTTCACATTCTCTTTCCTGAAGATGAACCACACAAGCAGGTTCGAAACGTCGAGATCCTAAAACTTATGTGATGAATCCTGAAACTAATCTACCACCAATCTCAATTCGCAAAACCCTAAATTCAGAAATTCCTTCAACTGATCAAACAAGCCATCAATCTGCGACATTGTATACATATTCTTGATAATCACCTTATTCAACTGCCTGTAATCAATGCACACTCTGAGAGTATCATCCTTCTTCTTTACAAACAATATTAGTGCACCCCAAGGTGATATACTTGGCCTTATGTATCCCTTATCAAGCATTTCCTTAAGCTACAACTTCAATTCCACCAACTCTGGAGTGCTCATCCTGTAAGGTGCCTTAGATGTTGGTGTTTCTCTTAGCATCAACTCAATAGAAAATTCCACCTCTCTATGAGGAGGCAACTCTGGAATCTTTGTAGGAAACAAATTCTGAAATTAATTGCAAGACAAGATACCTCTTCATGACTTCATCCTCCTTAACATCCTTCCCTTTGTGACTAGAAACATGCACTGCAAACAATACACATCCTTTCTTGCAACTGCACTTTTCCTGCATAGTTGTAACCATTCTCATTGATATAGGATTCTTCTTTCCCTGCAAAACTTTCCTTTCTACATCATCATCCAAGTACTCAATATCATTGCCATAGCAATCCACTTTAGTACTATTAATGAACAACCAATACATGCCTAAAAACATGTTATATGAACCCAACAAAAACACATTTAGATGTGTTGATGTAGGCATACTATTAAGATCAAATGCATAAGATCTCACAAATGGTGAAATTTTCTCTTAGTCCATGTATCCAATTGCACCAACCAAGATTTTGCATGCAATTCTTTATTCAAGCAACATGTATCCACCACTTCAGTACTGATATAACTATAGTTAGATCTAGGATCAATCAAAATGGAAATAACTTGATTATGAAGCTTACCTTACATCTCGATAATGGATTCATGTTGATCAACCTACACGTTATCCATTGTTGCATAAATCCAAGGAACACTCTCCCCAACATCTCCAAATATTTCTGCCTCCTGAGCATTATAAATATGAGGCCTGCCATCATGGTGCGATGGGAACTCACTCTGGCGATGCTCTCCACCACAACTCCAACATCTCAAAGGTTTCCTACCATCACCATTATTCTTCTCCTTCTGCTGAAATCCATGTCCTTTGTCAACTGCATTGAACTTCTTGTATGTCTCCACGTTCTCCTTGTCACCCCAATCTTGATGTATTCATCGCTTCTTAACCCACTTTCCTTTAGTCTTCTCATTCCCTTTCTAATCTCGCTTAGGCTCAGACTTGTGCTTAGTCTGCTCATAACAATGATTCAGCTTCCGGATTACTTCCTTCAAAGGTCGAGCCCGTCATACGCAATTCGATATTTAAATGATAAAGGCAATCCATTAATGAACAATTGGACCTTTGTCATCTCATCCTTGAGGTAGGGAACATAGCTTAACCACTCCTAAAACTTGGTCGTGTACTCTGAATATGTCATGGAACTCATCTTTGACTCATATAATTCCTTGGCTTTCCCATCGTAATATCTCTCAAACGAGTACTTCTTCTTGAATATTCTTTTAAACTCATTACAACTCAACTCCTCTGCCTAGATGCCTCTAACATGCTTCACATATTCCCACCAGATATATGTTTTTCCCTTGAGACTGAAGATAGTTATCTTGGATTTAATATTCTCTAAATAATCATGCAATCTAAAGAACTTCTTCATCTCAAGTTTCCATGTTTCTTCATCTTTTGATTTCTTCACATCCCCATCAAAAGAAGGATGCTTGTCTTTCTTAAACTCCTATGAAAAAAACTTCTTCTCACTCCTCCTATAAGGATGTTGGCGATAATGACGATGATGTCTCTTATAACTAGAGTTCGAATAAAATCCATGAGTTCTATCCCACCTATTAATTGTATCCAAATATTTGCCAACTTTGACTGTATCATCTTTGTCCAACAAGTATCATGATCAAGACTTGCTTCCATATGCTCCATTTGTCTTTTCCTTTTTTCCATGAATGGTCCTCATTTGTCCCTGCTTTTGCAAATATAAAACTCTCTGAAGGATGACTACATTAACCTCTGCTTTCTTTTCTTGAGCTTTGGAAAGCCTTTCCTGTGCCTCAATAAGCTTGTTATTATCTTCCTTACAACTTATTATTGTTGCCTTCAAACTTCTCAGTGTATCTGCTATATCAGGAGAACATTGTTCTCCTTGTTGCTCAACTAACATGTCCCATTCCATTGAATACAAATCAAGCTTGTAAGGGGAGACATGTGAATTGTAGTCCACCATTTTTTTATTCATCTTTTATTTTCTATCTCCTACAAACATGTCATGTTAGATAAACCAAATAAAGACATTCAAAATCATAACTTAGTGTATTTTAGGGGAGGCTATGTCATCTACATAATTCAATTCATATTAGCACGATATATATACATAATGGCATCAACATATCAACATCATGCATGATAACACAAAATTGCAATAATGACCACCACAATGCATGATAACCATAACCATCACAATGCATTATTTAATCTGCATGCATAACCACATGCATTTAGCCCATCCAATACAAGCATTTGAACATGGAAGCTATAATACCACCATGTAATGCCTCCTCCCACATTTACCCACTTTGATAAGGTCTCGAGGGTAAACATGATTTTAGTGTCACTAGGATATGATCTGACCTCCAAGTTACAGTTATGGAAGTCAAGCCAACTAATTGGTAACTTACAACCATCCCTCAAGGACTACAGACCACTCATAAGTCTGCAACCCACCCCAGGTGATCAACCCCTGAGTTGGAACTATTTTTCACAATAGAAACTCCTCAATCGCACCCATAACGCTGCATGCATGCGGTTGGGAGGCTACAACTACACACATAGGCCTAGATGCCAGGAATTATGAACAAAATTCCTCAGTTCAATGTACGCAGTAGTGAGATTTGTGCCACTTTTTTCTGGAAAGTCTCCAGACCATTGCCCAAAATTGCCTATAAATTTCCATAATCATGACAATAAGGATAACAATACAAAAGAAACAAAACTAGAGCCATATCTTGACTACTACATGCCTAATGCAAGATAGAAATTTCGTCAAACACATGAAAAACATATAAGCTACAGGTCATGAATGCATATCTGATCATAATCTTCTAAACTTCATCTTAAAATCACCAAGAATGCTTTATTCCCTCTCCAGCTAGCTGCAACATCACTTGTTAGCCATGCATTCATCAACCATCCAGTAAATTATCAAGTCATGAGAGAGATCCATCGTAAGATCACATCTTAGAACCAAGCATATAAGCCACATATAACCAAAATAGAAACTATGAAAAAAAAACCATAAGATCACCATATTAACAAGTATAAGTGATCATATATCACAATAGGATAAATTATCATATTAACATATGAAAATTCCAACCAAGTCAAGGACTTCCATGTACCACCCGACCATAGATTGGTTTGAACCAAATCTCTCTTTTAACCAACCATCCTCGTGCCATATTCCAAGCAAGAATATGGGATCATAAGGGCTAAACCAAAACAAAATCAACCATGGATTCCAGAGGCCAAACCACCTCAACCCTTAAACGCAGTGATCTCACATGTATTGTCCATAAATCACTAACATCAACCACATTAGTCTCTACCCAAACTATCGAGGGCTCCAGGAACTAGTAACTCAACCCACAACCTCCAGGGAACCCAATTTTTTTCAGGGCTCCAAATCGTTTGTCCCAATCTACAGGCTCCAGGGACTAGTAACTAAACCCACAACCTCTAAGGAACCCAAGTTGTTTCAAGGCTCCAGAGAATTTTTCCAGATCCACAGCCATAAGAAACTGGAGAACCAATCGGAAAACCAAATGGGGAACTCACTACACCATGGATATCCAACAAATGGAAAAGGCAAGGTCGGAACCACTATCAATCTAGGCAAATCTCCATGCCAATTACAACACATAACCAAGGAACCACATGCATATACCATGCATCGAAAAATCTGCAAGGATATCACACATGCAACTTGTTACCTGCAAATTAATCTTGTTGTAATTGTTGATCCAACTTTCTCCTTGTGCTTCCTTGTTTTCCTTGCATGCTTTATCCAAATCCAAGTGAATTCTAGAATGATCCAATAATTCTCTAAGTGTGCAAGAGTATGAGAGAATGAGATAATGAAAGGAGAGAGCCAAAACTAAACTAACAAAAGTTGTCAACTATTTCTTTGATGCCTTTTTATCATTGATGTCTCATCTTTCTTCATTTTCCTTCGTTTTCCCTCTAATTTCCCTTGCATGCAAATATGTATCTCTTCACCTTCCTTTTCTCCTATTTTCCTTTATTTTCATACTTAAATGTCATTTATTGCCTCTTTGTCTTTGTAAATGCCTTTTCCAATTTCCATAGCCATTATTAAACCACAATTTATGCCCTCTACAGTGTTTTGCTTGCCATTTAGCTTGGAATACATGTCCCATGACCTTGGTCTTATTTTATTTACATGGAAAATCAACTAGGGGCTATACAATGAGAAAAGGCGCATAATCCGGTTTAGATTTGTCGAAGGAGGCAGTTGTTGAAGGTGGTGGAAAATGTATGCGATGGTTGTCGGAAATCTCTCTACAAGGTCTCTTTTAATGAAGACAAAAGTTGTTTCCTGACTGTGATGGTGCATGGTAAGGTTGTACAAGTAATAGAAAATCTAGGATGTTGTCCAAATCTACTATCATGGTAGCACATCAGGTGTAAAACGTACTCTTGCATATCAAGTTTTGGAACTCTTGGTATGTTTATCATGTTATAACCTGTGGGGAAGAGGGTGGGGAAGGCCATGGAGAAGAGGCCCTCAATGTTGTATTCATTGATTAGAGAGAGGCCAACAATGGGCCATTGAAGCGAATGGGTGGGTGTGGACTTGGAAGATTCTGTGTAGGAAAATATTTCATGGATCTCGGTATGTGTATTTGAAAGCGTTGATAGAAAAGAGGATGGTTGAAGGTCAAATGGGAAGGGGTGGAGAAGATTGGGATCAGGAAGATCAAGAAGGAATTGTTGGGGTCCAGGGGAAGTGGTGATGACATGATGTAGAGGGGTGGATACATTTGTAGGGAGAGTAGGAAAACCAGATAGTGCAGGTGGGTTTAGATAGACATCCTTGTAGTACATATCATTTGCTAGTTTGTATTGAAAAGCTGCTAAAACTTGTAATATGTTGACAAAAAAATCATAAACTATGTGGCCAGTGTTGCATTTGTTAACAACGTGGATATCTATATCTGAGAGCGTGCGGGGAAGGTAGGTGACAATATTAATTATATCTCAAGGGAATCTAATGGTATGCCTAGAGTACTTATGTCAACCTCCACGTGCATGGGCCACTTGAAGAATTGGTTTTGCGTGTGCAATTAACATCTCCTCAACTTGAGTTAGGTAAGAGAGGAAATGTGGTTGTTTTCCTAGATCCATGTTGTTTGAATAAGATAATTGATGGATAGATCATTTCGAGGCACAACGCTAAAGAGTGATGAGACCAAAATGAAATTCTGTTTCATTCTTGGGTAAGATTCATTAGAAATGGAGAAGACTTGCAAGGGGCTAAGTGCATCAATCCTTTCATGAAAACAACAGAGTGCGTGTTGGAGAGGGTTGTTGTGGAAATATTAGGAATTTGAAGTGGAAGCATGTTATGCAACTAGATAACAAAAAAGAAGAAAAGATAGATCAACGACTTGAAAATTAGCCTCTTAGAGGGGGAAGCCTCCTTTACATCACATAAATTAATAATTATTGGATGATACAAATGACAATACCTCGGTATATATAGGAGTCTAAGGGGTCACAATATATTCAGAGCCTACATAACAATAATAATGTAAGGGCACAACAATAACTATAGTGGGCTTCTATGGGGCACAATAATAACAATATGGGGGCTACTTGGGCACACCAATAACAATAAGGGGGCAACACTAACAATAAAAAAAAGGATGCTACACTAGTATTATGATGACCTAACATGCCCCTCTCCTTCAAAAAATTGTTGTCCTCAATGCTTGAGTAATTTTGGATGCTTCTGTATAAAATTATCATCCTCTCCTGTGGAATCTTCAATGGGTAAGTTTTTCCACTTAATGAGATACTATGAAATTGAACAGTTTTGTAGCTATCAAGTTATTGTTTCCATGACTGCTTCAGGCTCCAATATGATTTTTCCTTCTTCTTTAAGTTCTAGAAATATTTTTTGAACTACAAGCTTGTCACTGATAACCTTCTTTAAGCATGAAACATGGAAAACTGGGTGTACTGGGGAAGATGCAGACAACTCCAATTTGTATGCCATGGTACCAATATTTTGCAACACCTTATAAGGACAATAATACTTGGGTGATAATTTATTATCCTTATTAGCTTTCTTGAGGGACATTTTTTTGTATGGTTGTAGCCATAAAAATACCCAGTCGCCTACGTCAAAACTTATTTCATTGCAATGATGATCCCCTTGTTGTTTCATTTGATTTTGCGCCAAAGTGAGGTTATCCTTTAAGAGTTGGAGAATTTGTTGTTGATTCTCAATGTGATATTCCACTCCTTGAACCTTAGAATTTCCTCTTAAATATGATGTGACGGATGGTGGATGATATCCATAAAGTGCCATAAATGGGGTTATTTTCGTTGCAGTATGGAAGGAAGTGTTATACCACCATTCGGCAAGAGGTAACCACTTGATCCATTGTGTTTGTTAATCAGATATAAAACAATGAGCATATCCTTCCAAAAATTTGTTCATTATCTTAATTTTCCCACCAAGGATGATAAGATGAGCTATGAGCTAATTGAGTACCAAGACAAGAAAATAATTTCATCCAAAAATTTCTAGTGAAAATGGGATCTCTCTAACTTACAATAATTTTGGGTTTCCATGTAGCTTTTGAATTGTTTCCAAAAATGCAGTAGCAATTGTACTAGCTTTAAAAGGATGAGATAATGCACAAAAGTGTGCATACTTGGTAATTCTATCAACTACCACCGTCATGACACTCCTTCCTTCGGACTTGGGTAAACCTATGATAAAATCCATTGAGACTTCCTCCCAATGTTGACTTGGAATGGCTAAAGGTTGTAATGGATCTGGGGTCTTAATTGTCTCAACTTTATTTTGTTTGAAAACCAAACATTCTGCCACAAAATTATGAATATCAGATTTAAGGCCATCCCAAAAAAAATCCTTCTTAACCTCGTGGTAAGCTTTTTAAAATCCTAAGTTCCCTCCTAAGGTGGAGGTGTGCAATTCCAAAAGAATATTTTGTTTGAGTTCGAAATTCTTACCTAGATATAAGTGATCCTTGTATCATAATGAATAATTTTTTTCGATAAATGTATTAGATGTACTGGGATCTTGTTGTAACTTTTGAATGAGTGTCCACACCTATTTTCCATTCATCCCTTACTTCAGTTATCCAATCCGGTTGGATAACAGAAATGACACAAAGAAATATTTCCATATTGTCATCCTTTCTTGAGAGTGAATCTGCAACAACATTTTGCTTCCCTTTTTGTAGATGATTTCAAAGTCATATAACCCAACATCTTTATGACCCATTTTTGCTGCTCGTCTAAAGATAATATTTGTTCCAAAAATTATTTAAGACAATCGTGATATGTTTTTACCTTGAAGCGTCTTCCCATAAAGTAAGGTTGCCATTGCTTTAGTGCATGTAGTATTTCCAACATTTCCTTCTCATAAATAGGTTTGTGTAAATACTTTCCCTTGATTGGAAAACTTTAAAAAGAAATGGGTCTTCCTTCTTTGATTAAAACAACACCAATTCCATTTCCTAAGGCATCACATTCCACAATAAGGTTTTTGTGAAGTCTAGTATAGCTAAGACTGGTGCTTGGCACATTGCCTCTTTAATATGTTCAAAGGCCTTAGTCACTTCTGGATTCCAAGAAAATGCATATTTCTTCAGTAATGTTGTTAGAGGTGTTGCTATTCTCCCATAATTCTTAAACAACTTGCGATAATACCTTGTCAACCTGAGAAATCCTCGAAGATGCTTTAGAGTTGTGGGGATTTTCCATTACTTAATGAATTTAATTTTGTTAGGGTCTAAATTAACACCCTCATGAGATACAATATAACCCAAATATTCCACCTCTTGTACTCGAAAGAAACATTTGGACGTTTTTGCATAGAATAATTTCTCCCGCAACAGTTTGAGAATCCTGTCAACACGTTGAACACGATCCTTCCAAGACTTGTTATATATTAGTATATCATCAAAAAATAAAAGCACAATTTTTCTAAGGAAGGGTTTGAAAATGCAATTCATTAAACTTTTAAATGCGGAAGGTGCATTAGTAAGGCCAAAAGACACGATTAAAAATTCATAATGACCTTCATGATTTCTAAATGTTTTTTTTTTTTCTTTTTCGGAATGTCTTTAGTTTTCATTCTAATTTGATGATATCATGAGTGAATATCCAACTTGGTGAAGTAAATTTCTCCATGTAATTCATCCAATCAACAATGGCAGGAATGGGAAATTTATTTTTAATAGTGAGCTTGTTGAAATCCCTATAATCATGACACATACGCCATAATCCATCCTTCTTGTGCACCAATAATAATGTAGCAGAGAAATAAATTTGGCTAGGTTGAATTATACCTGCCTCTAGCATTTCTACAACCATATGTTCAATTTCACTCTTTTGGGCATAGGGATATATGTAAGGCCTGATGTTTGGAGGAACACTTCCTGGAATCAAGTGAATAGCATGATCATAATCACGAATAGGTGGGAGGCCTTTTGGAGTCTCAGATACCTTGGAATGATTGTCCAATAATTTTTGTAGATTTGGAGAAATGGATGATTTCAATTTTTGAACCTCTAGTGAGAATAATTGTGCAATTATGTCTCTTTGTTCTTTCTTCAAAAGATTTTTCATGCCATTAGAGATGATTATCTTCCTTGGTTTCCCTATGCTACCCCTTAATTCAATTTCCTTTCATTCTAAAAAAAAAATCAATAAAAATTCTTGAAAATTAAAAGTTATCGTCCCCAAATATTGTAACCATTGGACTCCTAGTACAACATCAACACCACCCATTGGAATGGAAAGCATTGGATTATTCAATACATATTCACCCATGGTATGCTTTATATTATGGCACTTTCCAGAGAAATTTATAGTTCCTCCATTTGCAACCATCACTTAACACTTTGGTGCTCGATACAGAAAGAAATTCAATTCCTTGGCTATCTTACAATGAATAAAATTATGGGTACTACTTGAATCAATCAACACTATTACCTTTTTATTCTTGATATATCCATCTATCTTGAGAGTTTTAGGAGTAGTAATTCTTGCCAATGCGTTACAAGATATGTTCAAATTCATTTCTTCTTTTTCGATGCTTGGTTTTTGGTGTAAATCCTCTTCTTTTGATGTTTCTTGTTCGTTTTCTTCCTCATTTTCATAATCTATGTAAAATAATATCTTCTAAACACACTTATGACCTTTAGTACGTTTGCTATCGCAACTATAACAAATCCATTTTTCTCTTTTTTTCCTCTAGTTGTTGTGGTGTCAACCTTGTAGGTTATGGGAGGCTAGGAACAACAACACTTCCATGTTTATAATTGTGAGTGCTAGACTCCTTGTTGACAAAATTTTTCTTTCAAATTTTCTTGCCACCCTGAATTTCATCTCCAATGAATTAGGTTCCCAAAGGTGAACCTCATGTTGGATGTTATCCTTTAAAGTCCCTATGAAGACATCAATCCTATGCTGCTCCGGAATATTAGTTACCCTGATATTCAATTTTTGGAAGTCCTCAATCTTCTCCGCCATTGAACACTTTTGTTTGAGAATTTATCAATTGGCTAAAGAAGGTGTTGCTCTTTGTATCCTCATAATGTTCTGTCATTTACTCCATAAAAATTGACCAAGTGAAAAGTATTTTATGAGAATAAAGTCATTGATACCATACAAACTAATTGGGTTCTAAATATAAATATGCAATCCGTACATTTTGTGAGTGTTGCACATCATGTAGATCAAAATATTGCTCCATATGTAGTATCCATGTTATTGTATCCTTACCATCAAAATTCCTCCTATCGATATTTGGAATGTGGTTGGTCTTCAACCCAAAGTTAGAGTCTCTAAAATCATGATTAACAATCCTTTTGTTCTCATCGTGAGTTTAATGGAATATCTTGTCACCATTTCTTGTACAACTTTGTCAAACCTTCCTTCAAACCTTCCATGGCTACTTTTATTTTTTCTTTTAAACCATCCATGTAATCTTTTATTTATGTTATTAAACCATCCATGTCCTCTTTTAGTTCATTTTTGGTTGCTCTTTGTGAGAGAAAAATTTGTTGCACTTGATCTCGTAATTTTTATATATCATGTTGCAATTATGCCTCTTCATGTGACATAGTAGAGATTTGTGAGGGCTTAATAAGTGTAGAATTCTTTTGTTTTGGAGTCATTTTATAATAAAAAATTGATATTTATGCTTCAATATGCCCTTGTAATTACTTAAAATTGTTTTTTCAAACAAAAATTATGCAATTAAAAAAAATACACACCTTTTTCTTGATTTTAGGAGCTCGAACTTAAAATGGTTGTATCTATGTAATTTCGGATCTCCAAGGTCTGAAATGTATTATTTTGGTAGCCCTATGGTCTTATTTCGAACACCACAAGTCAAATTGTGATTAGATTAATCAAGATAAATTTATTCAAAATCTCCCACAATGACCTGGTTATGGACTACTCCAATAGAGAAAATGTATATGAAATGCTACGTGTCACTGTTTCAACATTCGACTTGAAAATGATGCACGAAAAAATACAACTGTGCACTTTCAGTCACTTTTTACGAAATTCAAATCTGATGCTTGTAGAGAAAATGATGATGAATTTCCCTAGGTCACATGTTTGAGACTGAATTTTGAAGCATGCAGAAATCCTAAATTCTTCGAACCATATCTCAAAAAATTTAGCAAACAAAGATCTAAAATTTTTACATGAAGTTCACCAAGGTTTTGGATCCACATGGTTGAAATTTCAGCTTATTAAGCCTTGTAGAAAAAAATTTATAGTGAAAATTCAAAGATGACCTGTTGACGCAGTGAAACCATAGAATCCAATGCTCCCATACCAAATGTTATGCAACCATATTACAAAACAGAAGAAAAGATAGATAAACAACTTGAAAATTAGTCTCTTTGAGGGGGGAACCTCCTTTACATCACATAAATGAACAATTCTTAGACGATACAAATGAAAATACCTCCTTGGTATATATAGGAGTCTAAAGGGTCACAATATAATCAAATCCTACATAACAATAATAATGTGAGGGCACAACAATAACAATAGTGGGATTCTATGGGGCACAATAATAATAGTATGGGGATACATGGGCACAAAAATAACAATAATAATAATAATAGTATGGGGGATACATGGGGCTAAACTAACAATAACAATAAGGAGGTTGCACTAGTATTATAGGAACCTAACAAAGCAACATGGGGGGGGGGGGGGCGCGGTGGTTGTATAGGGAATGTGGGAGGCTCGAGAGATTTTTGGACGATAGGTGGACATGGAGGGGAGAATGGAAGAGGAGGGGTGGATTTAAGCGAATGAAGACGAATTTGGTAAAGTAGGTTAGTTCAACTGGGGTTGGTTTGAGAAGGAAGGTCGTATTGTTGATTGTTGTAGAGAAAATGGAAACATGTGTTTATTTTATCCTTATTAAGTGTGTAATGACTTCCTTACATATTTTTCTATAGTGGATTGCATAGCTAATCAAGCAAGGAAATTATTGTCAAATATGGAGGTATAAGTGAAATTGGAACAAAGACGAGTAAGCCCTGCATATCAAGGGGAAATTAGTGTATATAGAAAACAATTTGTTTCCGTGTTGAAGGAAAAGGCACTTATATTTGTCCCAATTTAAAATATATATAACATGAATAGAAAAAATACTAAAGTAAATGAGATAAGAAACATGTATTTTTGCAAACAAATATGCAATATGTACGATGAGGAAAGCGAGGATATATACAAGTCATTTGCTAAGTTGAGAGAGAAGGATGTGTTATTTTTGTTGTTGTTTTTTTATTTTAATTTCTTTGTATGAAAAGGAAGTTAGGAAATATTTGGGGCAAGTGTCATAGGAAAGTGGAGAGTAAGTGAAGGACAAGTTGGAGGATTGGGTTGTTTGTTTGTTTTTTGCTTGAGAAATTGAATGCAATATTTTTGTAAAGAATAATATCATTTATTGCGTGTAATTAATTTGTTTAAGGGAATTTCAAGTAATACATAAGTCGTCAAATATTCAATGTAGGTGCAATACAAATATGTGTTTGACTATATGGAAAGTACAACTTCTTCACAATGAGGGTTTTATTTTTTTAATGAGTATTTAGTTTTAATAGTGAACGGTAAGATATTCAAATGAATATTATTAGTAATAGAAGACATATCATTATGCAAGTTTGTTTTGGACTGTAGAAATCCTACTTTTGTATTTTACCATTATCAGAAGCAATAGTTATGTATGTTCTAAAGCATATCCATGTTGAAGAATGTACCTGGGTTCGGTCTTCATATTTGTATCTGAGTCATGATGAAATGTATTTATCGAAAGAAAGAAAAATAAATGTTTATTATTATTATTATTATGACATATTAAAGCATGGGTTTCATGCTTGGGTCATCATGTTTTAGGTCAAAGTCACCATTCAGGACTTCTAGGATTTATATTAAGTCATTAGAGTCATTATCATTTTTATTAGACCCTTCTTGGGCTTTTGAATCATGTAAAAAGGTTTATTATTGAGTCAAATAAGTCATTTTTCACCTCCACGCCAAGTCAGCCCTCACCTAATCAAGTCGGCCTACATCAGGGTAATTTGAACTCCATAAAAGGCTATATATAAAGTGCAGTTTGATTCATTTGGAGCATCGCTCACAAGATCGCTATACAAACACAAGTAGTTATAGTGTACGAAATTGCAGGGGGAGTTAAAGATAAAAATTACACGTGTGATTTTACTGGGCTACTGCTGGAAGATTGAAATTTATGTTGCTAGGTAAAAGTTGTTGTTGCATCGAAGTTGTTGCTGCTAAATGCAAAGTTGACACTAGGTAAAATTTGTTGCTGCATCAAGGTCAAAGTTGTTAAGATCGAAGTTTCTGCTACTAATAGGTCGAAGTGTTGCTACTACTACTGTTGTTATTCTAGGTCGAAGATATTGCTGGAAGGTTCTCATCTACAGAAGAAGGGAAGGGTTGACTTGGTGATTGGAGAAATTTTGTGTCTAAAGTCTTGGATTATCTCATGAAATTATTGAAGGAAGAGTTGATTTGGTTTTCCCCTAAATAGGGGTTTTTCCATGGTTGTCTGCCTACATCTAGTGTCCTTGATCTTCGTGTTATGGTTTTGGTAATTGCTTGATGAACTAAAGTAAAAGAAGAACGCAAGAAAGTTAATAAGAACATAATAATATCACAAGTAATTATCAACATAAGAAAATATTTTTGCCTTTCTTATTTTCCAACATGGTATCATACCTAAGGTGAAGAAGAAGGAAAAAGGCAACCTGAAGATCTATTGAAAGGAGAATAAGGAAATATCAAGAAGTTGAATAAGGGTCATAAAACAAAATCATATAAGGAGAGAAGCTTACTATCTTCAAGAATCATGTCTAACTCAATAAAGAGAGAGAAAAAATTAGAAGGGGAATTCAATTACAGGTTTTACACAACAATTTGTCACTGTCCCTTTACTCCCCAGGGCCATGATCCTGGAGGACCCATACAGTGACCCTTGTGTACTTTCTAAGCATGGAATACACACTCCTAAACCACACTTTGTCTACCAATTCATCTCCCATTACAACTTTTCTGGAAAAGCCCTATAAAAACCTGGTTTTCAAGGTTGGTGCTTTGTCTCAGTGTCTGACCCGCGCTAATAGCAGATATTTGCACTATAACCCGCACCGATTGGTGCTCTGTCTTAATTTCAGACCCACGCCGATCCTCTTTTAGAAATTTTTCTAAATAGAAAGGAAGCTTCTGCGACTAGAAGCTTCCTGAGGCGGCGAGCCAGAAGTTTGTTTTGAGGATATGGTTGAAGAATTCCCCTTTGGGCTTCTTGTTCCCAAGAAATAGGAACTACTCCAAAGGATAAGCTACTTTCTCGTTATTTGAGGGCCCATAACCTCCTCCTCAATTATTATATAAGGAGACCTCTTTCACCTTTGTTGCCTTAGTTAGAGTGAGTTTGAGTTAGCATACACTAGAAAATTTAGCGGAAATTCCGACGGCCAATTCGTCGCTATTCCGACACATAGTCGTCGCAAGAGCGACAGTTCGAGGGCGGACAAAACGTGGTTTGTCATGCCGTCGCAGTTCCGACGCACCTAAAAAGTGTCGCACTATCGAAACTTCTTCCGTCGCTTCCGAACAAGCGTCACTCTTCCGACGTCTCACGAACCGTCGCGCTTCCGATGTTTGTAAACGGTCGCACTTCCGACGAAATGTGGTCCGACGTTTTGAACGTCGCTCGTCTGACGTTTGTAAACGGTCGCAATTCCGACGCAATGTGGTCTGACGTTTTGGACGTCACTCTTCCGACGTTTGTAAGATGTCGCAATTCCGACGAAATGTGGTCCGATGTTTTTAACGTCGCTCTTCCGACGTTTGTAATCTGTCGCAATTCCGACGAAATGTGGTTCGACGTTTTTATATTGTCGCTCTTCCGACGTTTCTGAGTTGTCGCAATTCCGACGTCTACAAGGTGTCGGTATACCGACGGCGGGTTCAATTAAAAAAAAAAAATGAAACTTTAAAAGACGAGAAACACTGTTTTGAATATATTATATGAAGTAAAACAGTCCATGAAGTCATTACATTTTCACATCTGAAGATTGGAACCCAAATATCCATCCAGAAAAGTGGAAGTCCGACCCCAGACAATGATAGAAAAATACCCCATGTCACATACAGGGACATGATATAAAACCCAATAACGGTCCACATGGAGATTATCTACAAATTTGAGAAAGCATCCAAATATGCCCGAGGCATCTATAAGAAAGTGAAATAGCAGTATGTAGAATAGTAAAACAACAGATAGAGTACCGACGTCCATTTTTCCAAATACAAATTAAAGTACCCAAAACCCTGCAACAGAGAAAAACGCTAATCATGTGAGGAGTGTGATCATATGTCCAAAATATAAAATGACCATCAGACCATATCAATAAACCAGCAACATAGACCAGCATCGCTAGATTTGAAGGTAGAGTGATAAACATTAATCATTTTTTTTTCACAAGAGAAAAAACACTGTTTTGAATATATTATAGGAAGTAAAACAGTCCATGAAGTCATTACATTTTCACATCTCAAGATTGGAACCCAAATATCCATCTAGAAAAGTGGAAGTCCCACCCCAGACAGTGATAGAAAAATACCCCATGTCACATACAGGGACTTGATATAAAACCCAGTAACGGTCCACATGGAGATTATCGACAAATCTGAGAAAGCATCCAAATATGCCTGAGGCATCTATAAGAAAGTGAAATAGAGTATGTAGAATAGTAAAACAACAAATAGAGTACCGACGTCCATTGTTCCAAATACAAATTAAAGTACCCAAAATCCTTGAACAGAGAAAAACGCTAATCATGTGAGGAGTGTGATATGTCCAAAATATAAAAATACCATCAGACCATATCAATAAACCAGCATCGCTAGTTTTGAAGGCAGGGTGATAAACATTAATCATTTTTTTCACAAGAGAAAAAATGTTGTTTTGAATATATTATATGAAGTAAAACAGTCCATGAAGTCATTACATTTTCACATCTGAAGATTGGAACCCAAATATCCATCCAGAAAAGTGGAAGTCCCACCCCAGACAGTGATAGAAAAATACCTCATGTCACATACAGGGACTTGATATAAAACCCAGTAACGGTCCACATGGAGATTATCGACAATCTGAGAAAGCATCCAAATATGCCCTAGGCATCTATAAGAAAGTGAAATAGCAGTATGTAGAATAGTAAAGCAACAGATAGAGTACCGACGTCCATTGTTCCAAATACAAATTAAAGTACCCAAAATCCCGCAACAGAGAAAAACGCTAATCATGTGAGGAGTGTGATATGTCCAAAATATAAAAAGACCATCAGACCATATCAATAAACCAGCAACATAGACCAGCATCGCTAGTTTTGAAGGCAGAGTGATAAACATTAATCATTTTTTTTTTCACAAGAGAAAAAAATGTTGTTTTGAATATATTATATGAAGTAAAACAGTCCATGAAGTCATTACATTTTCACATCTAAAGATTGGAACCCAAATATCCATCCAGAAAAGTGGAAGTCCCACCCGAGACAATGATATAAAAATACCCCATGTCACATACAGGGACATGATATAAAACCCAGTAACGGTCCACATGGAGATTATCGACAATCTGAGAAAGCATCCAAATATGCCCGAGGCATCTATAAGAAAGTGAAATAGCAGTATGTAGAATAGTAAAGCAACAAATAGAGTACCGACATCCATTGTTCCAAATACAAATTAAAGTACCCAAAATCCTTGAACAGAGAAAAACGCTAATCATGTGAGGAGTGTGATATGTCCAAAATATAAAAATACCATCAAACCATATCAATAAACCAACATCGCTAGTTTTGAAGGCAGAGTGATAAACATTAATCATTTTTTTTTCACAAGAGAGAAAACGTTGTTTTGAATATATTATATGAAGTAAAATAGTCCATGAAGTCATTACATTTTCACATCTGAAGATTGGAACCCAAATATCCATCCAGAAAAGTGGAAGTCCCACCCCAGACAATGATATAAAAATACCCCATGTCACATACAGGGACATGATATCAAATCTAGTAACAGTCCACATGGAGATTATCGACAATCTGAGAAAGCATCCAAATATGCCCGAGGCATCTATAAGAAAGTGAAATAGTAGTATGCAAAACAGTAAAGCAACAGATAGAGTACCGACATCCATTGTTCCAAATACAAATTAAAGTACCCAAAATCCTTGAACATATCAAGAAAAACGCTAATCATGTGAGAATTCTAAGTAAAGTTAATCTATTAACATTGCGAATAAAATTACACCGAAGTCAAAAACATTGCCTGGCCAGACTCATGGCAAATTTGTCATCAAAAAATCAAAAAATTAAGAAGATTGCCCTCATACGGGGAAACCAGTCTTGAACGTTTAATTTACAGAATTCAAAAATATTACAAAGGTCTAGCACAGTAAAATAATCTAAAAGCAACCCAATTAAGTGGGCCTGCTAAGCAAGAAAAACAAATTAACCAAACTACTCCTCCGGTGGTTCCTCCACGATTCGGCACCATCCTTCGGAAGGTCCAGGATCGCTAGGTGCTACCTCCACATGCATGCCACGGCTCCCCTCCAGAAGGCCTGAATGCTGGCCGGCTTTTTCCGAGCTCAGACTCGCTTGACGGGTGCATTCTTCCTCCATTTGGGCCTCCTCGCGGAAGACCACAGTGACTAAAGCCATGATTCACGGGCGGTTGAGAGAGAAATTAAAGGAAAATTGCGCAGTGCGCGTCGTGGGAGAAGGTGAACTAGCAGTGGGGAAGCGAGGAGCAGGGGAATCCATACGGTGGCCAGATCCTACAACCCGACCCCGCCCACTCCTAGTATTTGGATATCGACCTGTGTAATAATCACTGGACTGGCCGAAAGTCGACTCTGTTGAGGGGCTCGAGGGAGCGCGCAGGGGTTGACCTCTAGTGCTCCCCCTGCGGCAACGCATCCTATGACGCACGCGAGGCATGGGTGCTGTCTCAGGCGCAGTGGGCACAAGAGGAGACGGAGAAGTAGAATTCCAATTAACAGAGGAAGACAGACAGAGATAGAACCGAGAGAAATACAGATATGCTGCAAGGTCTAGGCAGCAGTTCAGCTGGCCACTTCTCCTTATCGTCACAGTTAGCAAGCAGTGTAATCCAGCAACCGGCTCGTCTGAAAAACCATAGCTAAACGCCATTTTGTCGACCCAACTGCAATGCAATCAAAGGATGCCTATCATAATTAATCTCTGATCATTAATAATGAGAGCCGAAGGCCGGATCATATTGGAGCGTGCGGAATTGCTAAGAGGAGTGGAGGTCCGATCTTGAACAGTGTTAAAAATTAATTAATGCGGATTTGATGTGAAAACTTAATTGAACAGTGTTAAATGTTAATGAGATTGATATGAAATCGCCATATCCATGTCCCATCGCCTTAAACGCCATCGAATGCACCCGCGGCCGGGAGCAGGGCAAGTTTTTATTGAGGACACATGGCAGAAATTGATTGGAGCGGATCTTTGTTTGGGCCGCTCGCGCAGTGGAAATCTGGACCCGAAAAATATTAGAGCGAATTTGATAATAAATTCGCGTCACAACTCTCCCTCCGTACGCCAGCCCAACTTCGGACCCGAAAAAGATTAGGGCGGAATTCATTTGGTTTTCGCGTCACAAAATTGGCCGACGTCAGCAGGCTATTTTGGAACGCGAATTTGGTTTGAATTATGGTTTATCGCCATTTGAAGTCCGACGGGCTCGACTTAAGAACAATTTTGTTTGATCCCATCTTATAAAATTTGTGTTGGTTTTCTTTGATAATACACATATTTATAATAAATCATGGGAATACCACACTAAACATGTGGGAAAGTTATATAAATTATTGAGAACAATCATTTTTATGTAAAAATATCCAAATGTGCTTTTGGGAAATAAGAATTTGAGTATTTGGTTCATATTGTTTTAAAGGAAGGAGTGAAGTTGGAGCCTCAAAAGATGTAAGCTATTACAAAATGACCTATTCCTAAGAAAATCAAGGTTCTTAGAAGATTTTTTAGACTTACATGATATTATTGATCATTTGTTAAGAATTATGCATGCATTTCAAGTCCACTCACATATCTCTTAAAGAAAATATCATTTATATGGAATGACGAGGCTACTTTGGCATTCTCTCTTTCAATGGATGCCATGTCTTCTACACCAACATCGGTTGCACCTACTTTTGGTAAAACATTCATAGTAGAGTGTGAGGCACTAGGACAAGGAATTTCCGTAACATTATCACAATAAGGGATATCATTGGCTTTTAAAAGCAATGAATTCAAAAAAAATATTTGGTGAAATTCAAGGAATTCACTTTTGTTAATAGGTTTATGTCACATGATGATGTAGGGGCATTAGGCACTAGCCAGCAATGTAGGAGGTTTTGTCCACATGTTGTGGCTAGGAGGGTTCGAAAACATTTGAGTTGTAACAGCTAGGTGTCAATACCTCAGCTGACTGTATTACTTAGACTAGTTAGAGTTGTAGGAGTCGAATAGTTTCAGTTAGTTGAATTATTATAATTAGACCTTTTTATTTCTAGAACGGTCCTCTCAGAGGAACCGAAGAGCCATATGTTATGTATATAAATTTTAATTCCTCGGATGAATAAAAGTAGAGAGGGAAGAGGAGAGTAGAGAGGGGATTTCTGCAATAAACCTCTGTGTGTGAACAATTGTTTCCAGTTAAATGATTTCCAAGCTTAGTTGCCATTGAATTATCTCGAATTGCTAATTGTGAAGAATTGTTTAACTGTGAGGTGATTGGGTACTGATAATTCCATTCTTTTGTCTTTGAATTCCCGTAAATTGTTGGATAACCCTGTGAACTCACCCCACCCGAAGGCGAGGTCTATGTAGAGAACCGGGGTCGTGAAAACTATTCAAATATAAAAATCTCGCTTAATAAAGAGACAAAATTGTTGTGCTTTCGGAACCTGACCCAAGGATTGGACATGAGTTAACAAACAAAAGGATAGCGGAACCAAACTTGCACTCGTGGTCAAGCCCTCTACCAAAACCTTGAGCGGAATCACAAAAGCAGGTTTCCCATATCGCACCGCTTTTGCAGAGTAGGCGGTATTTCCTATTCACGAGCGATTCCATAGGGAATGCGACACGTGGCAAAGTGACCCCCGGAAAACCACCGTTTAACTCGCGCCATCACATGTTAAAGCCCGACATTGGAAGCCGAGCGAAATTGCCAAGAGTCGCTGATTTGGAGAAGGGCCATTGACGGTGGTCGCACGTTGAACTTGCCCGGAGGTTAACTAAGGTGTGCGGAGGATAGCCAGGTACGATACAAGTGTTTGATTGGTTATTGATATATATAGGTGGGGCCGGGGTATAATGAAATTGTTTAATTAAACGATTGGCGGATAATTAGCATAAGTCTGGAGCGTGATTGTTGTAAGGCTGGGTGGTGAAATATAGAGCCGAAAGTTCATTACAAGTTATTTATTTAAAAAGAAACGTGGAGTATAAATACAAAGTGTTGAAAGTTAAACATTGGTTATAAGACTTGGAGATAATATAAAGTTGGGAATATAAATTAAAGTCCAACCATTGTGGATAGTATTTATTTATCAAATTCTACGAATTTGATAAATAAACCCGAAGAAAGAAGAAGTCAATTAAGACTTAGGCTGGAGGAAAAGAACGGGGTAAACCAAGGGAAAATGCTGATAGAGCGATTGTAGATACACCAGCTCTCCTTGGGTGTCCAATTTCAGTTTTGTTGCGTCACACGATGATCTCTCTTCTCTGGCATTTACTTGTATTGAAGATCACTATTCTAGGAATAAGGAGTTATTTTCTCCAAAAATAACCCTAGCCAAACATTGACAATACATCAAGGATATCTTTCTATGCTTCATAAGTACATATGTTCTACTTCTAAATCATGTCTTGGAAGTGGTTGTTTTGCTGGAAATTATTCACCAGTTGGTTTCATACCAAAGTCTTTTTCTCATTTTCAGCATCCAATACATGAAAAGATAATGGTTTAAAACAACATAAATATTTGAAATTTTGCAAGAATTGTCTGGCACACTTTGAATATTAATTTTGAAGTCAAGTGCATGATGCTATATAGGATCAAGTGTCATTTTGAATACCAAATGTTTCACAAGAAACTTCTCAACATGCTACCCTGCAGTAAGGATTAAATGACAATATTACATCAACTATTTCCATAATAAAAGTGCACCTCGGCCATAAGACTAAACAACTACAAATTTTGTAGATCTAACAAGACCACACAATCAAATGTATTCCACAAGGCCAATACTGTATGAAAAATGAAAAGGAGTTTGCAACCAAAAATACCTTAGGCAAATAATTCAATTAGATACACCAAACCATCAGCAAAAAGGAAAACTAGCCTACTCAAAAGGCAAGCGTTTACCTCCTTTGACAAAATTTTGAGTTCTGAAACAAGGGCCTTTATTGTCTTGTCAATGCCCCTAGTAATTTGAATGGGGTTTGCACCTGCTGCAACAACCTAAACAAAAGGTTTCATTTCAAATTATTTTCCACAAATTTAAGATACAACCATTGTCAGTTTTGTATTTCCTAACAAGCTCATAAATTTTGACAAAAGAACCAAATTTTTTTAATACCTGATAGCAATTTTTTCACTCAAAAATTATCTTAGACTCAATAAGCCCAACCCAAAACAAAAAAACCAAACACCATAAGACCCTATAAAAATGAAAAGATGATCTTAATCCAGTACTATCGACAAAAAGTTACCTTTACACCCTCACTTATTAAACCCTGTGCTGTTGAATTTTAACTTCAACTACTGCAGCAGAAGGACTGATGCAGCAGCAACATTTTTTTTTGAAGGTTGCTTGCATGCCATCCAGAAATTTAATTCAGCATTTAAAATTCCTGCAAGTTTTTTTTTGTAGACGGCCGCAGCCATATTTCTGTACAGGATTGTATTTAAACACAACAACCAGCATTAACACAATTCACCAACCAGAAATTAAACAAACAGAAATTTACCCGATAGTTTTGTAAATTCAAAAGGAGGACACATGGAGCATTAATATTGGATTGCATGAAATTGAAGGGAATCTGAAAACCTGAAAACCGGACCCGAATTTTTTATAGGGCACATTGGACTGAGAATTCGAGTTAAAATTAGGCAGACGTCAACATCCCATTTTGGAACGCGAATTTGGTTTGAAATTCAATCTATTCAGACTTTTGAATTCCGACATAAAGGGTTCTTTAATGTTTTGATAGTTTAATATATACATATGTTATATATATATCATATGCGAAATGAAAGGTGGGCCATAGAATTTAGTTTTAATTTTATTTTTTTAAAAAGAGGGTTTATTATAATATGTTTTATATGTTACGGCATATAGAAATAAAAAGGACGAAAAAGCTTGGTATTTTTTTATATAGATAGTACGTAAACTTTTTATTACACAACAGTGTGTAAAAAGTGAAAGACTGAGTGTAACTTTTTAAGTGTGTATGCACAACAGTGCGAAAGGGAAAAACACAACAGAGTGTTTTAGAGACAGAGTATGTTTGTTTTGAATAGACAGTGAGTTGGTTTTATGCACTGCGTTTTGTAGCAGTCATAATTTTGTAATCCCTCTCAGTGAGGAAGAAGTGTAATAGTTTTTTTTTGAGTTATTGAATGGAATAGAAGTTTGTTTTCAAATTATTGAAACTCTGTCTCCTGTCAAAGAAATTTTTATTTTCTCTGTGTTAGAGGAAGGGAGATTTATTCTCCATTCATTGTTTTGGAATTTTTCAATATTCCAACATGTGCAAGAACAACAGATGTTGTGGTTCCATCCCCAGCTAAATCATTTTTCTTTGCCGCAACTTGCCTTACCAACTTGGCCCCAATATTTTCAACTGGGTCCTCTAATTCAAGTTTCAACCAATAAAAAGGCCAAAACCATAGCATTGAGATACATTTCATTACACTGTCAATAACAATAAAATTTGGCTCAGCCATAACCCTTTCCTTTTATTTTTGTGAAAATCTTTATGCATTACTCTAATGTGGCTAGTCCATAGGCCAAGTAGACCACTGGGTAACAAATATGTTTCCTTTCACCTTTGAGTTTTCAAATTATGCCTACCAAATCTAAGACATTTAAGAGGGGGAACTAATACAACGTTAAAAAGATAACCATAGCACACATCTACAAATTACCTCCTTAGCTACTGTCACATCATCATTAACTATTTTCAGAGAACCATGCTTGCTCTCCAAGACAACATTTTTCCCTTCGCCCCAAGGGTGACTCCAACAAGATCAGCAAGTTTGTTCACACCGCCTACAAGACAAATTGACAATGCTTTCGGTAAGTGTGCAATTGAATGCCAGACCATATGCCAAAACAACCCTCCATGAAAAATTAAAATAACACATTAAAATCGAATATAAGTGGACAAGGAAAGATCCACCGCAGTGAAGTTTCACGTGCAGGTGACCTTCCTTTAAACATAATTTTTTCTCTGACCTGCAATTTTTTTGTCACTAAGCCATCCTTGTTGAAGTACAACTCTTTTTCCATAGCTCTTGTATTAACTACCTTCTCTCTGTCGCGTAATCTCAGAGTCCCTCTTCTGCTTGAGCGATTAAAGGAAATGGGTGAAAAAACTGAAAGAGAAGACAATTGTCTGCCATAATTATGAAACATTGCACCCAACTTCTTCCCCTTTCCATTGTTACCCAATGAGGTAGATGTGGCAATTGTTGTCATACCGCCCAAAGCAGAGGCCATCTTCTCTTATGTTGAATATATAATTACAAGATCTTCATATTAGTATGAACCTTAAAAAACATGACTCCCATTGCTAAAAACCACTTTTAAGTTGTAAGAGGCAAACTAAACAACTATCGCAACTTTTGGCAACTTCTGGAGCATTAAGAGAGAAACAACCAAAGAGAAATACAACCACAATCCTCATTTTAATGAGACCGGACTATATATTTGCATTAAGATAATAGAAAGAAATCACGACTATATTAAGGCCAACATAAAACAATCTTTAACCAGTGTCTCTCGCGG
Source organism: Pinus albicaulis (assembly GCA_034641835.2). Classification (NCBI taxonomy): domain Eukaryota; kingdom Viridiplantae; phylum Streptophyta; class Pinopsida; order Pinales; family Pinaceae; genus Pinus; species Pinus albicaulis. The sequence continues at coordinate 785,561,668 of CM076574.1, forward strand.
CCTTCAGGTTGCCATGCTAGAGGTTGCATATTTTTAATTTAAATTCTTGACCTCTCGTGCCAATCTATGAATGCATCCAATGGGATACCTACATCAAATGCTCCTTTATATCCCCAAAAACAAATTCCCTACTACAAGAGCACCAGTATTGATGGATCACCCCACACCATCCCACCCACTAGAAACGGTGAAAAAGGAAACCCGAGAAACCTTCTGAAATATCTCAAGATGACTATATGGGTGGTTCTTATGAATCAACCATCCATTCAGAACATGCTCATCAATCCAAACCATGAGTATTATGTGACAATATTCAAGCAGGCACGGAATCGGATTTCTGAAGCTATGTTAGAGAAACCCTAAACTGTCACTGAAAATAGGTGAAATGTGGCACCCCTCAGAGATTGACATGTGCCAATTGGTACAAGTGGTAGAAAATTGGCATGCTCAAACAACGAGGTGATGCAGGAATGACATGAGGGAGAAAATATTAGAAAAGCCCCAAATATGGAGAACTAAAGCTCATCACCAACCTGAGATTGACAACATTACATGATGTAACCTATGAAATCATAAATGGAGAAATCATAGTAACAATAAAGTAACCTATGTAACAATAAAGTCGGATTCATCCTGGGAGTGGTAATGGGAGAAATCATAGTGAACAACGGGAAACATGCAGAGTTGCTTACAATCAAATAGATGAAAAAACACATACAAAAAACCTAGATAATAATCATGAACAAGCTTAATATTGAATTATGAATTGTAAAGGAACTTACAAAATGTGACATTGCAAACCTGGTCAAGCGCACAAGCAAAAATATTCTGGACATGACCCTGGTTGACAAGTTGTATTGCTCATGATGCAAGAGGATTTGTACCTGCACTGCCAAGTCAATCAAAATCCATCATTATCTATACAATAAATACAAGTAATTGATGTAGTATTTTTACTCTAAGATGCATTCTTATGATAATGTTAGAACATATGTTGAAAATGTCAAAACATACCTGAATAAGCTCCTCTTCGTTTCAAGAACAATTTATTGGAGTCGCATGAACTTGGAACAAGCCTCCCACGATCTGAAAGAGTAGCAACTAAGTCAACAATGACTTTTTTTTTGCTACGCTGGATCGAGGGAGGTTTTCTCCAAGATTAAATCGCTCCAATAAATTATTATCTACTAAATAGGGCCAACCACGTGAAGGTGGAAGCTCTTATGGCCCCTCCCCCCCCCCTCACATCACTCTCAATTCCCCAATACCCAATCTATATTTCATTTTTTACTTTCATGAGCATAAAAAAAATATTCAATAACTAATAATAAAAAAAATTCAACAAAAAGTACGCAAGGAAACAATGCAATTAATGCTTGACATAAAAATAGTATGATAAATGAGTTTTTTATATAACGCAAAAAACGTTCCAAGTATGGTAACGTTTGTCTTATAATAATACAATATTTTACATTGTCAATTTTTTTTTTCTTCTTCCTATTTTTAAAGCTCCTAATTACATCATCAATATCATCGTGCTCTGCTCCTGTTTCGTGCCTTTCAACCCGCACTGCTGACCTAGTTGCGTATTCACGATGTCTGGGCTCATCCAGTGACGGGGCATCGCCTACAAAAACAGATAATATTAAATTTTAATTGTCAGTTTTTAAATATCATTGAGCTAGTTCGGTAATATTAATAAAAAAAATTGCAATGAGATTATAATTGCAATGAGATTATTTACTTGGTGCACCAGTTGTCGTCGCTGACCTAGTTGCGTAGTCACGATGTCTGGTCTCATCCAGTGACGGGGCATCGCCTACAAAAACAGATAATATTAAATTTTAATTGTTAGTTTTTAAATATCATTGAACTAGTTCGGTAATATTGATAAAAAAAATTGCAATGACACCAGTTGTCGGCGCTGACCTAGTTGTGTAGTCATGATGTCTGGTCTCATCCAGTGACGGGGCATCGCCTACAAAAACAGATAATATTAAATTTTAATTGTCAGTTTTAAAATATCATTGAACTAGTTCAATAATATTAATAAAAAAATTGCAATGAGATTATTTACCTGGTGCACCAGTTGTCGGCGCTAACCTAGTTGTGTAGTCACGATGTCTGGTCTCATCCAGTGACGGGGCATCGCCTACAAAAACAGATAATATTAAATTTTAATTGTCATTTTTTAAATATCATTGAACTAGTTAGGTAATATTAATAAAAAAAATTGCAATGAGATTATTTACCTGGTGCACCAGTTGTCGCCGCTGACCTAGTTGCATAGTCACGATGTCTGGTCTCATCCAGTGACGGGGCATCGCCTACAAAAATAGATAATAATAAATTTTAATTGTCAGTTTTTAAATATCATTGAACTAGTTCGATAATATTAATAAAAAAAATTGCAATGAGATTATTTACCTGGTGCACCAGTTGTCGTCGTTGGGACTGTTGCCCTGTCTTCCTCTCTGGTGGTAAGATCCTCAAGGGAAATATTCTCTGTCATTTAAACAAAAAATGTTATAAGGACAACCATCAAGGTATAATTAGAAAAAATTATAAGTGGAAATTAATTACCGTCACGGCCCTCACTGATAGTAGCATTGTCGGCTTGGTCCCCACTACAATGATCAAGTTGCACGTGAGGATCATCTACATCTGGCTCTAAAACTGGGTTATTTGCCTCGTCGGTAGTGCTGCTCCCCTGATTTAAACAAAGTTTTTAGACATTAAATTTATGGACGAAAACAAAAATATTGAAAGGTTAATGTTTTACCTTATCGGGCATTCTGGATCTTGGGACCTGCCCCAAGCTTCTGCGACGTTCAACTACAGCTTGATAGCCGAAATGGAAAGCGATATTTTTATCTTCCTCTGTAGTTTCTGTTTCGAAGTCATCACCCTACATTACATATGATTGTGTATTTTTAATCATATTTGATAGGATTACAAAAACGTTGGAAGGCAATACAATTAATTATAAGATGTTTAGCTACTTAATTACAATTCTTGCGGCCAATTTCAAGTAGCCGCCCTGGCCTAGCTTGTGATGGCCCTTTTTTTCAATCCTAACTTTGGTTGCCTTTGAGGTGTCAGGAAACCTAGCATCAAAAGATTAAAGTCAGATATGACGTAGCACACTTTTATTTTAGACATAGAGAAAATTAAAGCTATTGAATTAAAGTTGTAATTTACCTTGTGGGTCCAGTTGGTATTTTTCCTTCTTTCTTTGCCCTTTTCTCTTTTCCGTCATGGATGAGTGCTCTCCACTCACTCTCTGGAACTGTGAGAGGACGCTCGTATCTAGGGTTAAATTGAAATTGCGTCCTATAGGTGTCCCTGGTATATTTCAAATATTTTCCAGCTACCCGAGCCACCGCTATTCTGTCAAATGTGCCGACCCCAAAAAGGGCTTCTAGATAATCTAGAAGTTCTTTTTTCAGGTTGGAATTCTGGGAATTCCACCCTGTGCGTATGGTTGGGCCAAAAATTACCAGCGCATGGCTCTCCAGAATCCTGTAGAACTCATTGTTTCCTACACAGAATAAAACCAAAAGAAAAAGAAGATATTATCATTAATTTAAAAATAAAAATCATGATAAATATGTTTTAGATAAAGTACATGAAATAGTTAAAATATTAAAATTTACCTGGGAGTTGTACATGATTTATAGGGACACCTTCATCATTCACCAACAACGTGCCATTAATGGTCCCTGTGGAGCTGACACGTGTAGCTCCAGGAAACGCAATAATGTAGTTGGCCATATCGGCCTCATCATTGCCAACACGTTCAGCGGTTGGCTGGGTGTCTGCTTGGGCAGGGTGTGTTTCTTGGCTAGCACCTAAAGGAGTAGAAGGTGTACGAGAGGGTTGTTGGGCAATCTCTTTCCCTTGTGTCCCACTACCACCAACACCGGGTTCAGCAAATGCCAGAAGACGCTACATACAAAAGAACTTTTTGTTAGTTTAGTCAATGTAAAAATTAAAAATCAAACTATCACAATTCATCTCATGCAGAACAAAAAAAATATCCTTTTGACTTTTTATTATTACCTGATATCTTTCTAGTTGGCTCATAAGTTGTTTTATCTTCTCTTCTGTTTCAGGTGTTTGAGGCGCGTCTATCAAAGTATTAAATTCCGACCTTGCATTTCGTGCCTTTTTTTGCAACAAGAACACTAGAGATAGGGATGAAGAAAGCTCTTCCTCAAAGAGGGAATCATCAGGCGTACCATGGCTAGGTGTCTGCATGTTTGAACAAAATTAATATTATTTCAATTATGTAAATAACTAAAATACCTGAAGATAGAGCAATGCTGGCACTTTACATGTTCTTCCGCTGGCCTCTTTCAGCGATCATCCCGTCTCTGGGTTGTTCCTGCACTGCTCTCATCAGTCTGCCACATTGCAATAAAATTATAAATGTAAAAACTTGAAAAAAATATCTAACTTAAAAACACAAAATGAAAACTGAAATAATTTCTAATAAGACACCGGACGACAAAGTTAGAGTTTCAAATATGCCTTGCATTGAATTCAATCCTGGAAACATGTCATTGCACATTAAGGCACCCAAACAAGAGACGAGTTGACAATGAAGACCTTATTGAATATATTGTTGGAGCAACTTCTAGTAAAATTTTTGTGAAGACCTTGAGGACATTTTTGGAGCAACATTGTTGAAGTTGATGGTATAGCATTGTTGGAGACGATCTTGAAGGGCCTTGAAGTGAAGCTTTTGTAGCAACTATTGAAAAATCCTTAGAGAATTTAAGTAAGGCACTTTCTATCTTCCATCACCTTTTTCCTTTCAATATCCTTTAAACGATTTTGTTGATATATAATGTTTGAAATCACGTTATAATTCCTTGATTATATGTGTTTGGGGACTAGAATAATTTCACACTAAACCATGCAAACTTAAAAGTAACTTAACAAATCCATAAAGTAATAATAATCATAATTCCTAATTTCCTAAAATACGATATGATGCAAATTATTCAAACATGAAGAAATGAAGACATGCAATGTCTGAATTTCAATATTGATGAATCAATACAAGAAGTTAGAAACTACAACTTTGATTCAATACTCTGTGTCCTAACTCCAGGAAGGAATCTAGTTTGTAGTACAGAACATGCATCGTGTATTATCAATTCTTAATTTACAACAACTAACAGTCATCTACATCATCAATTCCTTCCCATTTTGTGTTTTTATGTTATATTCTTTATAAAAGTGTCAAATTTCTCTCAAAGTAAGCAACCACTGAATAAAATAAAAAATAGTTGAGATATGATTGAGAAATGGTCATTTATTTCTTAAAAGGATCTTCACGATTTCGTTGGTTGTTTTTCATCTCAAGAAACAAGAAATGACCTAAGAAACTATCGTGTTGTAATATAAGAAACAACACGGTGCAATGGCCATTTTCAAAGCCAAATGATGTCCATTGAGGTCATGGCCTTTATTTGGTTCCTGTTTCATAGGAGTTTCGGGTAGAAATGGAACTTTGTTGTACCATTTCCAGTAGTAAAAAGGGAAAACCTTCTTTTTCCATGGGAAATAATTTACCTTTCCTTTTTCAAGATAATCTAAATCACAAAAAATATGAACTATACTGCACACATTCTTGGATAATGTGAAAGTGGAAAGGAATACCCTACACAAGTGATGCACACATGTACATTTGAACACTAATAGATTTTTGTAGTTGAAATGCAATGCTTGTTTTCATTTAAATGTAGGGTTTTTAAAGCAGGGAGAAATAATGGCTGCCAATTTAATAAGCGTTTCTTTGGGAAAAATTTAAATCTTGTATTGGGTGATGAAGATAATAGAGGGTATTGAATCTTGATTCTTGACATTGTGTTTAACTTGAATAACTCAAATGATTATAAATATGAGTCGATGAGTTTTTTTTTCAAGTATGTCACTCAAAAATCTTATGTCAAAGCATTGTATGATGGCTAGCATTTGCTTGTTTCCCTTTCTTCAGTTCAATGTAAAAAGTATATTAATATATTGGAGAACTACAATTGTTTGCTCTGCAGTATATCCAGCCCCAAGATTATGAAATTTTTTCTCAAGTGGAGCTATTTGGTTAGGCTGTAGGGTCAACCCTCTATAGGAGGAAGGGCCTGCAGTAAGAACTTACCATTTTGCAAGAGCTGAGGGCCAATGTTGTTCTACAAGAGCTGAGGGCGAATGTTGTTCTGCAAGAGCTGAGGGCGAATGTTGTTCTGCAAGAGCTCAGGGCGAATGCTATTCTGCAAGAGCTCAGGGTGAATGTTGTTCTGCAAGAGCTCAGGGCAAATGTTGAGGGCGAATGTTGTTCTGCAAGAGCGGAGGGTGAATGCGCACGTGATATCAGACGTTAATGTAGCACACATGTACATTTGAACACTAATAGATTTTTGTAGTTGAAATGAAATGCTTGTTTTCATTTAAATGTAGGGTTTTTAAAGCAGGGAGAAATAATGGCTGCCAAATTAATAAGCTTTTCTTTGGGAAAAATTTAAATCTTGTATTGGGTGATGAAGATAATAGAGGGTATTGAATCTTGATTCTTGACATCTAGAGAGAACCCTACAGCCCAACACAATCCAATGGAATTGACCAAAAAAACCCAAATAGAGTCAACCCTACTATAGGAGGAAGGGCCTGCAGTAAGAACTTACCATTTTGCAAGAGCTGAGGGTGAATGCTGTTCTGCAAGAGCTGAGGGCGAACGCTGAGGGCGAATGCTAAGGGAAAATTCTGTTCTGCAAGAGCTGAGGGCAAACGCTGAGGGCGAATGCTGAGGGAAAATTATGTTCTGCAAGAGCTGAGGGCGAATGTTGTTTTGCAAGAGCGAAGGGCGGATGCGCGCGTGATATCAGACGTTAATATAGCTATTGCGACGGATACGAAACAATAAAATCATTTTTATGTAGCATGCATATAAGTTTCGTTTTTGTATTTAGCGTGCATATAAGTGTCGTTATACCGACGGCAGAAAAGGTGTCGCTATTGCAACGAAGGCCTCCAAACGTCGCAATTACGACACTTAGACATTGTGTCGCACTTGTAGTCGTCGCAATAGTGACGCGTTGGGCCATAGTGTCGCCAGTGCGACGTCTTCCTCCAAACGTCGCAATGGCGACACTTTTCTAAGTGTCGGTATTGCGACACCTTTCTATAAATGTCGGTATAGCGACGGTTTCGGGCGGGATGGAAAAAAATTGGGGAAATTTCCGACATTTGGTCAAAAGCGTCGGAACCAAGTGTCGGAATTTCCGCCAAATGTAGTAGTGTAATCACAACTATACAACTACTGCAATGAAATAGATACAACAATTAATACATTACACGAGATACAAAAATGATTCTTGTCAGTTCCAAATTCAAACGTATCGCTTTACTGTCTTTGACCAACTATAGAATTATTACTAAAAATAAAATCTACTCTAAAACGTATGATCCACATACACGAACGAGATAAAATGCTAAAAATAAGAGCGGACTGGCAATCGAGAAATATGCATCTGCAATTTCGAATAAATCTCCAGTGGTGTTTAGTTTGCCATCAATCCACCTGCATCTTTGACTGAACGTTTTCAATTTCCCATAATACAGGTAACGTCAATTTCATTCAATACACATTCTTTATAATACAATTCACATACAACCTCATTATAGTCAATTTCAACAAGTTAATTTACATATTTAAAAAATAATAATATTTCTTCTAATTTTTCGAAACAAAATATTGCTTTGCAGGTTGCTTATTACTTCTGCAAATCTCTAAACTCTTCGACAAGCATAGAAGCAATAATTTTGTTCATGATATACTTGTAATATTTTACAAAAACTTAAATTTTTATTGCGAGAGATGAAAATTCAATGTCAATTTCAAACATTTTACATTCTTAAAATGTCACAATATAAAACTATTACCATCATCTTCTACCTTTGCATTACATCTTGTAACTATTTCAACAATATAATTATGTATTATTTTCAATGTCATATTAATATAGTATTATAGTACCTACTCCTCATTACAGACAACTTCAATAATTCATTTCAATATTTATTCATTTCCATATTTTATAAAATAATAACATTGTGAACAAAATATTGTTTTACAGGTACACGATATCTTCAACAAATTGTAGCATAACTTTCTTTTTAAATATGAAAATGCAATGTCTATTACTAGCAATATACATTCTATATATTTATGCAATGACTTTAAACTATAGATAGAAGGTCACATCAAATTACTTACAATTGATTTCTTTCTACGCTACTTCCTTACGGCGTTTCCTTTGCAACATTAGGTGCAAGTTCTAGTTTATTTTATTTTCATTTTATTTAATGAAGATTGTATTACAAATCTACATATATTAAATTTTTATGCTAAAAAATAATATATTATGTTTTTTTAGTTTTTGTCAATTTTAATATTAAATATTTATAATTTGTATTTTAGATATCATTTTTTGGGATTCAACTTCGTTAAGTAAGTCATTAATTTATGACCACTTCCATGAGAGGTAGTCGTAACTGACTAATTTCTCATGCTTTTTGAATAGTCCACTTAGGACTCATTACATCGGGTGATTATCACAGTGGTGAAGAAGTGGGATTGAAACTAGTGAAATGGATCACATAGCGTCAATCATCACTTTCGGGGATAAATGGGGTAGCAAGCTAAGTGGGCTTGATTGTGGGGAAAATCTCCACAGTTAAGTGCACTTGAGCCAGAGGCGATTGGGATGGGTGACCTCTCGGGAATTCCTGGTTACCAGGTGCAAGCCCAGGAAGTGATGATTGATGCTATGTGATTTATTTCACTAGTTTCAATCCCACTTCTTCACCCATGTGAGCATCACCCGATGCAACGAGTGCTAAGTGGACTATTCAAAAATCATGAGAAATTAGTCAACTACCTCTCGTGGAAATGGTCATAGATGAATGAATTACTTAATGCAGTCGAATACCAAAAAATGATATCTAATATAATGCACGCGAAAACTCCTCAATACTTAAATTTGTATTTTCTTTGAAGTGTTTGTTTTTTTGGGAAATTATGTTATTTTTCATGGAATCTTTATATGGAGGGTAGTTTAACTACTAACTATAATAATATATATTAATTTTTATGGAGATCCATACAATAATATGTATTAACTTATATGGAATCAATTTGATATGGTTGTTTTATCAACAATTTTCCTCGGGCCTATGGTTCAACTAATTGAACAAAGGTATTGTTTACTGAGACTACAATTTTACTTAGATGGCAAGTTTTTCGTTGGAATCTGATGATTTTTTTTTTCAAAAAAATTATTGTGGGAGTGTTTAAATCGTTTTTTCATGGCATAAATGGATTCATCGCCATCAATAACCCAAGGGGCACCCAAAATCCTGAAGCTTGACAATTGTAACCCAGATTTTCTCAAAATCTTACCGGAATTCTTATTGTTTTTCGGGAAAAATTGTGGCCTCTTTAGACTATGTGATTGAACTAACACTTGGGGCTATTAAGGATAGTGTATGTTCATGTCTCTATGTATTTACCATGGAAAGAATAAAGATAAGCCAACAGGAAGGCTTAAGGTTGATAATAATTTCATCATGGGGTCCCAGGGAGCACCTCAATTAGTGATCCTTGTGATATGAAGTATTGTGTAAACCAAGAGATCCAAATTCAAATCCCTTCAAAGTAACCTGGTCTGTGGAGAGGGGGATTGTCATAGGCCCCAAATTTATAGTGGTAGCGACCGAAATCAGCCATGTGGCACACAAGTATGAGCCCAACCGAGTTGTTGATTCCTCTAGTACCAAAAAAAAAATCTTCATAGAGCACTTGATCTTCTTCCCCTTCATTTGCAGATGGAAAGGGGATCAACAACCAAACTTATAACTTGTGACTGAGTGGGACTCCCTCCCATGTGACATCTTAGTAATACGCCTTAAGATAATCACTTCAATTTGATTAAGCTAACAAATATGACTTGATTCGTTGTTTGAAGGAAAACTTTGCTTGTACCTCTAGGGAACTTCCTTATACTCACAATCAGTACCCATTGCAAACCCATTAACATTAATTAGGACACTTAATCGAGTAGGGACATCGAACAAGGCATGCAACAAAGGTAATCAACTCAAGGATTCAATTCTAATACCTCCTACATGAAAATCACTCAACCGCTCAAGCTAAGCCGTGAGGTTCATGTGTGTAAAGTTCAAATCATCTAGCCACTCATGCTAACCCATTGGGTTTATATAAAACACTCAATCGTTAAATCCAACATTTGAGTTTTTTTTTACACATATGTGTGCACTTTCTTAATGTGTTAGCTTGAGAAGTTGAGTGTTCTAGATGGGCTAGCTTGAGTTGTTAGGTGATTTGAGCTTCACACACACACTATAACCTTGAGGGTTAACTCAATCAATTGGTGCCATTGTTGGTAATTTGGCATGTTGTACAATTGGGTTGCAAATGTAGGGAGGTCATCATGGGTTTGAAGGAACTTATTATGCTTGGGATCTTCGAATGCATCCCAACAACAAGGAAAAAGCTTGTGACAAGGGTTCAAAGTGGAAAAAAACAAACGGGTGCACAATTTCTAAGAATAATGGGAGATTCAAAAGTTATCATAAATCATATGGTTAATAACTATGATCTAGGGGATCATCCCTTAGCATCAATCCTAGATCGAAGCATGCAAGAAAATATTTTATTCTCTTCATGCTCTTTTCATCATGTCTTGTGTGAACTCAACAAGGAAGCATCTCATTGGGAAAATTATGGAACAAGGTTAAAAAATGGGGAATTGGTAGTTAATGGCACTGTTCAACATTACCTTATCCCTTGAATTTCATTAAGGACAATGACACATCTTAAAGCAATACAGTTTCACATGGAAAGCCATATGACAATTTACCACAATTCATTACAAGGAAAAATCTTCATATCCCATCTACCATATGAACAATTTTATGAAGAGGCAAGAGACCACCAACTTAATGCATCACGCAGTATCCCTACACGCTTATATCTTGCTCATGCTTTTTTTTTTTTTATAGTTATGGGATAATGGTTACATCTCACAATACAATAATTTTAGTGTCCATTGACATGGTAGTTTGCATCTTAGTAAATTTCCTATTGTTCCAATCTTATATTGGTTCCAAGAAGCTTCAATAGGAACCTCCCTCTTAGTAATTTTAGCGCATAAAGGCTAAGGTACTCTTGTGCTAGTGTTGTGCATAGAGATCAAGAACCAAATTAGCTCATGGTTACTGATTCCTGGAGGTGATTTCATGTTGGGAAATTGAAAAGAGGTGCACGGTATTTATAGGCAGTGGGTATTATTCCCTTTTAATAGAAGATTTTGATTCTTCGAGTGTCATATGGGTTCTCATAAGCTCCTAGGAGATCCATTACACCCTTTGATGTCATAGGGAGCATGTGCATTGTAGTGAGTCTTTATATTTAATCTAATCTCAACATTGCATGAATTAGAAAATCATATTTCAACTCAAGTAGCTCAAACTATGGGAACTTTATTTGAACTGAATAAACAAATAGAAATGGTGGAAGCAAGATGCAATCTCCTCTAGAACCCAACCCGCAACATGTGCATAGGTGATCAGTTAATAAAATTTTCTCAAATAATGGAAATATGCTCATCCAAAGGAGAATACAAGGGAGAAGAAGCATTGAATCGATTTGATGAGGAGATTGCACTAATTAAATAGAAAAATGAACCCGCAAGCACAAGTATGGGAGATGCTACAAGTCATTTTGCACTTTGTTGGTTTTTATGTTTTGAAGAACAATTAAAATTTTAGGAATCTACTATTGGATATATATAAATTTCAGGTAATCTAAGCAATTTTGTACAGGTATCCAATCATCTTACATGATATAGGCCATAAGTGGCATGGGATATGGATAGTCTTGTAGTTAGTTTAAAATTTTGGAAACATTTTAGTGTTGTAATAGTAGGTACCGTCCTCAGAATAAGGGGAAATGTAAAAGAGTTTCCACATGATTTATTCCAACAATACGTATATATATATATATATATATATATATATATATATATATATATAGATAAGTCACCAAACTGAGAGTACATGATAACCTAATAGGAGAATGTAGACTTTCATAGTTGTTACAAATTATGGAAAAAAAGTGGAAATAAATTCTTATGAATATTAAAATGTTCCCATCCCTTATCTCACCCTAAACTCACTTGCTTCTATGGTTGTTAATCTCTCTTCTCTTGAAATAGATCCCCACATGTTACATCATCTCCACAAAGGTTCAACTACGTTTTTGACCTTCATCACCTACCATCATAAGATATTATTTGTGCAATTGAATTTGGAACTACAAGCCTTCCTTCATCGTCTTCCAAAATTATTTGTTCTTTCAAGCTCCCTAAACCAACCTAGCTAAAGAGGAATTTGAAGCCCTTTGTCACCTTTATGATAACCATAATGTCATCATTCTTAAATTTGACACAGGTAATGCAACCATAATCATGAATACATCAAATTATGAAACAAAATTACTTTATATGTTGTCCTCGTCCTTATATGAACCTCTTTCTAAGATCCCCATGAATATTAGCACAAACTTAGTAACAAAGCTATCGATTAATCCTCCTTTGACACCACTATAAAAAATGTATTTTATCTTACAATCCTAATCTTAAAATTGATGGAAAACCTAAAATCCATAATAAAAACAATCCTCGTAAACCCATTGTAAATGTTATTAGTGCCCCTACCTATGCCTTAATTAGATTATTATCTAAGAAAATTCAACCCTCCATAAGTCAACGCCTTTTTTTTTAAGTTTCTACAAATTTCATAAACAAAATACAAAATCTCCATATGGATGATCAATACCTACTAATTTCTTTGATCTTGTTTCTTTATTGACAAAAATCCTTGTCCCATAAGCGTTAGACATCATTAAAAATTCAATTGACCTAAAAACTCTAAATCTAATCAAGATTTTCATCTTCTCAATATTTTCCAATTTCAAAGGAAAAAATTATGAACAAACTAAAAGTGATGTTATCGTGTCCTCGTTATCTCTAGTAGTGGTGTATATCTTTATGGAACCACTTTAAAGACTCATCCCTCAATAATTAGCTCCATAGGCACAAATGTTGGTGTTGATTTTTCAATGACACTATAAGCCCCTATGTTCAAACTTCCCTAAATGCATTTATTAACCATTTTAATGGGCATAATTCCCCTCGAGGGACTATCTTTTTCCTCGATGAAAAAATAGAACTAACCTTCTCATGACATCTAGGGAAAATATCTAATAATCAAGTAGAAGCTTACACTCTTTTTGGAGAATTAATGCTATCTAAATCCAAAATGATAAAAAGCATCACTATAATTTCTCAAAATAATTATTCAATGATTAACTAAAAAAATAAACCTCCCATAAACCTAGATTAACTAAGAAATCTCCTCCCAAAAACCTAAACTCAAAACCAATTGTCAAAAAGATAACAGATTGCCATTGTCAAAAAGATAATTGGTTGTTTGAAAAAGTTCGAAAAATATGGAATTTATCACATCATAAGACAACAGAATAAATTGGAACACTCACTCACCAATGAAGAATAAATTGACACACTCATTGACCAAGTGGCCTCTTTAGCCTTTGGTGAACTAAAGTTAAAGAAGTGGCTCTTCATTTTTTTCCTACCATGAAATTAATTATGAAGAGAAAGAGTAATTTTATCAAAAGGTGGAGATTCCAAATGGCAAAATTAGGATTTCATTGGCATGCAAAAATAAATGATTTAATGGAAGAGGAAGGATGGATTCAGCCTTCTCTCCATTCGAAGCAGTACGAAGATCAAACAGAGATTTGGCTTCATAGATCACACGAGGGCACTCTGATGTGAAGGGTAATGGAGCTTGGGTCTCGTGACCTGAAGAAGGAAAAAATAAAGCTCAAGAAAATTATATTCCTACCTTGCATGATGTCCAGCAAATTGAAGGTTGACGTCATGCAGAATTTGATGCAGATAGATGGAAAGTATACATGATCCATAGAGGCACTTCTCAAGTAAAATTTGGTCAAACGTTTAGAAAAGGAAGTGGGGTTCTTTGTTTGCACAGTGTATGGACCTTCAATGGTAAGGAATTCTAAACAAATTAAGCTTGTTTGGAAACTTGTATTTTTTTAATTATCTCAACAATAGCACTATGGAGATAGAGATATAGTAGGTTGGAATTCCCAGATTCTGCAAGTGCAAGTTTCTGTTATAGATGCCAGGGTGGATATATGTGATCAAAATTATTTGCAAGAGTGGTGGAGAGTGTAAATTTCTTTGGTCTCGTTGCACTTTGTAAGCTTAATCGTTTACTTTCAGGATTTTTCACCATAAGTCTTTCTGAGTTTCTGAGTCGGTTATGGATTTCCTCACAACCATCCTTCACTGATGGAGCGGCCACAGACACACAAAGGTGGTAAGTCATCTGCCTCAAATGCACCCTTTGCACCATTATTCTAGCATCAAAGTTTATCAGTTAGCTTGTTGTTTCTCTGGGTGGGGGTTTCTCCTCTCGGGAGTAGGCGTATGCTAGTACTATCCAAGTTTTCCACCATCTATAGCTTCATGATTTGAGTCTGGTGTGATATAGCGATGGGCTCTTGTCCCATATGAGGCTTCTCTCTTTTCCAGTTGGATCCATATTTTTCGGGACATGGTCGGGCCCGAAATGGAATAGGAATAGTTCGTCCGGATACCCTCGTCACCATCACTACCTATATAATTTGAGGGATAACTCTCTGTTTGGCTCTCCTCCTACCCCATAATCAATCCTCCCCCTGTGGATTGGGAGAGACAAACGCTTTTCTCTCATCGTGGTCGGAAGAGGTCTATGTCTCAGGGATTTAGATATGCTTCCGGATGTGGATGGAGAAATATTCCATATCATACAACTTGCAATCATCTCTCTTTACTTTTTGTTCTAGATTGCATTAACTCACGTCCAGAACTTGGTCAGGAGGCCGAATGTCTAAAATCTGATTCACTCAACCCTCCTTTGTCTCAGACATCGACTCCAGTGCTTCTGAATCCCATAATTCATTAAAATGGCACTCCCTCTAGGTTCGATGGCTAGACTCCTTCATAATTTCTAGGCCATGCAAATATTTTAGCATCAACTGTTGTAACCATTGGTGGAAGATCATGGGTTATTGTTGTTGCTGTTGCTGCCATGTCTAACCTCGACCGCCCCTCCTCCATTGCCACAACCAGAACAACGTTCCCGACCAGGCTGCCAATTTATACTGCCACCACCTTTTTTCTGGGCAAACCTTTTCCGACACATTTTCAAACCCACCTATCCCAAGCATGCCCCAACGAACGACATGAATGGGACCTAAATTATGCCAACTCTTTATGGCATACCTGCCTCCGTTTTTCTCTCTCAAGGCTTCGTATTTATGATTGAGTTGACTTTCTCCAAGCATCCCAGGATCCTATAACCGTCATTCTATTTACATCATTCCTTTTTGTATACCCTGCCATATTTAGACACACCTAAACCTAAGTCGCCCTTCTTATCCACTCTCCAAGGTACACTCCTGTGGGCACAAGTCAAATTGGTTTGGATGATTCACTAACCCCTGTAATCTGATGGCTGATATTCCCAACATCTCACACCTAACCCACATAAATAACTCTCCACCTATCCCTTGAGTTGGCTATCCTTCCTACATAACCTGCATATTTTGCTGACCACATCTTCTCCTCATCCCTTTGGCATTGGTTTGGGGTCACGTGGCGCCAGGTGGCAAATGGAGGTCCCCCTAGATCCCTTTTTATCCGACACATCGACACAGGAGGTTTACATCAGATCAAGGGTTGAGGCTAAGAGGTCTTTTCAATTGGGCCGCACTCCTTGACCAGACATTTCTCCCTCACAACTACATGCTTCAACCTCCTCCTAAGAAGTATCTGGCTGACTGCTTGAGAAAAGGCCCGATGCACCATCGACCGCATGCACGAAGGGAGAAGGAAGCAAACAAAATCACCCCCCTAGCCTCTGATATCAAGTTACTCAAATTTGAAGATGAGGAACTCTAGGGCCATGTAATTAGTCTACAAAAACGAGCATTGGTTAGCCGTTGTATGCTCACTAAGATGATCGAAAGCTTTATGCAAATTTGGGTCAAAATGGTCTGGGGTCCCATGGTGGGCTAGCCCCAAAAAGTTATCCATCTATTGAACTCATGGTACAACATTCATTTCCTCTACTCAAAATACCTAGATCTAATCATGGAGAAGGCTTGGGTTCAAGGGCGCAGTTTCCTTCAGCTCCACTAGTGGTATCACGGTTTCAACCATGTCTTGGAGACCCCGACAAATAATTTGGTATGGGTGAAGCTCCCGAGTCTCCCTTTTGAATTCTGGACCAAACCCGCACTTTCTATAATCGGAAACTCAATTGGTAAGACCCACTACATTGACCCAGGTTGTATGGGGGCCTGGGATAAGCGCTTGGCATGGCTGCTGATAGAGATTAACTTTTTTGGTGGTCTTCCTGGGAACATCGACTTCGAATGGGGCAGAGATTGACACAGACAGTGGGTCGACTACTGGGGCCTCCCCTTTCGCTACCTAAATTGTCACCAGATAGGCCACCTTCTCCAGAGATGCCCCCATCAGCATTCGCGATCGAAGCATGCCCGTGTCGCTCCACTCCGTCATGATTCTGACCCTTGGTCTGCTGACTCAGAGCTACCTCATCCATCAAAAGGTATGCCTACTGATACACTTGCTTCACTTTATTTTCACCATTATCCTCATTCATCACTAGCCACCTCGCGGCTCCTCCATCCTCTGCTCCTGCACGCCTCTGATACATCCCCACTCGACCACCCCCATGCTACAAAATCCCCCTCAGGGCGTAGGCCATCCTCCTCCCTAGGCTTACGCACTAGTTCCCCCCCATACGACAGTCATCCTCACCCCCCACCTCACTCCCCCTCCTTTCACCCCTTGATCCCTAGCCGCCCCTCCCTCTCCTTTCACCCCTTGGTCCCTGGCCACCCCTCCCCCTCCCTTTCCCGCTGATATATCCCCCTCTATGCCCCCACTGGAAGCTGCTTCGCCCCCTCCCTTCTCCATACACAAGCCAAGGATGACCCAGGAATCCCCTCACAACTCTATAGGCAGTGATCTTGAGTTTTTGAATTTAAACCCCAACCTGGAGATTAAAGCCATCATCGTACATGATGCTCACACTTGCACCGATTCTGTCAAAATCTCACCAACCTCAGCATTGAACATCACCATCCACAAAAGGGGCAAAAACCAAAGCCGTCATTTCAGGGGCAGATAGAAAACCCGATCCCTTTTTTCCGTTAACTCAGATGGCCTCCTATATGTTCCCATTATCTCCACCTTTGAATCTCGGACACTTAGAGAATGCATGCCCCCCACCCATGAGCCATGAACCAACTCCTATCCCTGAACATCTGAGGACTTGGCAACCACACCAAGCTGTTATGCCACAAATATCTCTTCACAAAAACCCTCCCTCTTATAGAATTTTTTCAAGAAATTATGTGTTATGTTGCCAAAGTTGTCCCCTACTTCCTCTTTGTGCATCCAGAATGGAGAATCGCTGGGGCTGACTCTGCTGTCCTGCCTGAGGATCTCATCGTCATGTGGGATCCAAATTTCACTAATTTCCGCGCTTTCAGCTTCTTTATCAGCATCCTACTTTCAGGCCGAATTTGGGGCATTTCATCGTGATTCCATTTATTCAACGTGTACGCTCCATATCTTGATCAAGCCACCTTCTAGACTCGCATCCGGCATGTAGCATTCTGAACATCCCAAACCTCATCATGATGGGAAATTTCAACACCGCCCTGCATGTGGGGGAAGTGTGGGGGTCACATGGCCGACTTGACCCGATGGCTGATCTCCCTCATTCTTGCATAACACCATTTGGTGGATATCTGTCCCGCCCCACTGTCTCCAACGTAGACAATTCGCAAGACTGAGGAGAATTTTGTGACCAAAATGTTGAGATTCAACAAGAAAATTCAACACCCACACCTAGTGCATTAAGCACCTAGTGCATTGAGCACCTAGTTGCATTAAGCACCCAAACTAGGGTGGGGCCCACAGTGTTATTTTTGGGTG
The DNA here is from genome assembly GCA_034641835.2 of Pinus albicaulis. Classification (NCBI taxonomy): domain Eukaryota; kingdom Viridiplantae; phylum Streptophyta; class Pinopsida; order Pinales; family Pinaceae; genus Pinus; species Pinus albicaulis. Next base: position 785,579,877 of record CM076574.1, read on the forward strand.
CATGTCTATTTTGGTTATACCTTAATAAAGATGGACATTAAACTGCAAACTATTATCAATGTTGACTTGAATCAATTAAACTGAAAGTGATAAATGGAGCGTTTCCTTCTAAGGGTGTAAGATATTTTATTAGAAGGTGGATGGCGGCATGGATTGTCGATGATTGTATGTTGAATGTTGCAACACCTGTAAGGGCTAGGAGCATGATCGGTGAAGGTTTGGAGCCAGAAATTTTTATGAGCATTTCTTTGATGAAATTTCTAAGAAGGGATTTCCCAGTTCCAACAATGCCTTGTATTATCATTCGTAGAGCAGGTAAGATATCCTTCTTAGTGAAATGAGTAGAAATAATATTCAGAGTTTTTTTTTGCATTGGAGATAAGGATTTAAAGTACGTCATAATATATTTTGTTTGAAGAATGCGATGAACATAGCGATTATTCTCAATGAATTGTGGGCCTATTTCTTAGAGATGCAATGGGATAGTGGTATGATTCCATCTATGGTTGTCATAAAAACCACGAAGCCTAGGCATATCAAATTCATTTATGAGCATTTCATTTGTAGGGTGCAGATGAGAGAGTAATTCCCATTCATTTAGGTCCTTGGTATATGGAGGATGGAATTCATGAATAGTTGAGTTATCATTTGTAGGAGGATCGATATCACATAGTGTGTGGTGTTGATGCCAAGGTTCGTAGAATGGACGAAATTTTTGCCAGTTTGTGATGAATTATTCAACAGAATTTCCTATGTCCTGGGCGATATGAAGAAATGGTTTGTAAAGCATAAGTTCAACTCTATAGAAGTCAGTGTAGCAAGATTCTGTTATGGATGGTATTGAGGAATAACGTGGTATGATACGAACAATTTCTTGTTCGGGTCTTTGTTTCCATTTTTTTGTCTTACGACAAGGATCATATGACCAAGATCTTGCTATTTCTATAAGTGATGTGGATTCTAAGGCAGATGGGTGATGGATGTATGTATCTATGAAGTGTGGTGAGGGAGGAGTGGTGGTGTTCTTTTATGGAAGGCACATATAAATTTGTTAGCTTACATTTAAAGGAAAGAAGGATCAACTACACAATGTTAATGGTAATGTTTGTATCATATGACAGGTTTCTTGTGCTCCTATGTCACGATCGACAATTTTTTCTACAAGGAATTTTTGAATTGCAGATGTTGATGGGTCAGCATTAGATGAAGCGAGTACAATTCATTGTAGCATGTCATGGAATGTTTCAAAATTATTTTCTACTTTGGATGCATATTTTCAATATATTTATGAACGACATGGATTGAGAGAACTCGTTGGAAATCAAAATTTTCACGCCAAATAGATAGGATGGTAGGGTTATGAGTATTGAGTCGATCATCATTGTGAGCGGGGGTGTACGTATTTTGGTCATTGGAGTCAATGAACAAGGAACAATGTGGATGTAATTCCCAAGGTGCTTTATATTGACATTCGAATCAGGAACCTTTTTTTACAAGGCATGTGTTTTCAGTGCATTTTGTGTGCCTTTCAATGCAATTGATGAGTTTGACATAATCATTAAAAGGATTGCTTCTGAAAATATCTGATGTGGACAATAAGCAAGGTTCTTCTAAATTTGTTTGAGAAATGGATTGGTTTGAAACTATAGAAAGCAAAGGGTTCCAGGATTATATGTATTTGTTGAAGAATTGTTTAGTACTATCAATTGCTTCTGTTTCATCCCAATTAAGAGTTTCCATATCAGGTGCATTTTGTATCCAGAGGAAGCCAAGGATGTGTGCGGATCCTCTATGTTGCCATTCATACCTGCGAAGGATGCATTTTTGTTAGGAAATTTTGAATTAGATGGAGTTTGATGTTTAGAGAATTGTGAAAGTAATGTGGTAGAGTGCATACATGTACTAGTAATCTTTTGTCTGCAAGTGTTTTTCCAAGATAAATTTACTAAATATTTTGAATCTGTGGTGCATATATAGTGATGTTAAGTGGCGGTTAGAGATAATGTTATCATTTCTCCATTTGTGTTGTTTTACAACATCAAGAGGTGGAATTCCTGGCATGATTGCATGAAGATCAAGCCATTTTGTATAAGCTGCACTTAATGTGAAGAAGACGTTGGGCAGCTGAGTTGAGATATCATGTCTTTCAGTTCATTTTTAGCTTTGTGCCAAAAATATCTAGTGCCACGTAGAGAGCTACCGAACTGCATGAATTGTTTTTCCAATTTGTCGTCTTCAAATTGTTTTAATCGGATGTTCATACCATGGATTGATGTTGGAAAACCATCTTCGATGTTTTATTTTACAAAACGGAGGTTGTTTCTTGACTACAATGGCATGTCATGAGATTGTATATATAGTAGCGAAATCATGGGTGCTTGCCGAACCTGTTATCATGGTAATGTAAGAGATGAAGTGTGTATTCATGTAGCTACACTGTATTTATTCTTGGTTGATTTGGTAGTGCAACTCATACGGGGAATAGGGTGGGGAAAGCCATAGAGAGGAGACCTTCTATGTTGTATTCATTTATTGGGGATAGGCATATTGGTTTCCATTCAATTTTAGTATCAGAATGGTGGTTGTATACATGTAAATATTGTCGTATTTCTTGGATTTCTGTATTTGTATTAGGAATAGTAAGAATGAATGATGATGTATGGTGTGGGTATTGGTTTACATAATCTTCAGTGGGGAAAAGTGGTGTTTCAAGTGATATTTGGGTAGTTGTATCTGTGGTATTGGAATGGTGAAGGGAGGAGGAGATATCGGTGGGGAATGCTGGTAAGGATGTTAGTGCATTGTTATCAATGAGAGCATTCTTATAGTAAGGGTCATTTGCCAATTTGTATTGTAATGCAGCAAGAACACGATGTCTACTTACAATGAAATCATAAGCCTGATAGTCATTAATTTAACGAGTAACGATTAAAATGTCCAAGTCTTCGACATGTCATGGCAACATGCATGTTATTTTTGTAATGTATTTCGGAAAGAAAATTGTGTGGCCATTTTATTTATATTGGCCACTACGTGCATGTGTTACTTGGAGGATAGGGTTAACCCTAGCAATAATCATTTCTTCTATTTGTGAAAGAGAAATCAGGACGGGTGGTTAAGGACTAGGGTCCATGTTGTTTGATAATGAGAAACAATGACCTTTTCTTTCAAACATGCATCTGTAGCAACAATATATTTGGTTCAACATGTGGATATGGATTCTAGGATATGATTCAAGACAAATGGAGCATGGTGATTTGAAATTTTATCAATTTTTGCATGGAATTCACGATGTGCATCTATTAATATGAACGTTGGTGAAAGCATGTGCAATGGAGGGGGGTGGGTGAATGAGTTATGGATGAATTTGTTTGAGCATCATTATTTTGAACATTGTTGAAAGCATATGGAATGGAGGGTGGGGGCGAATGAGCTATGGATTAATTTGTTAAAGTGGTTTGTTGAAGAGATAAAGGGTTTGAAAATCGGAAAAGAGAATTTTTTTCAGAGTGGGAAGTGTTTGATGGAAATTGTGAATTTCCATCATATGTTTTGGATGATGAACGTTTGGTTTTTTTTTTTCTTGCTTTTTTTTTTGGGGAATCTTTGAAGTCTCTTTTAGCATGATAAACTTCACATTGGCATGCATTTATTCATTCTTTATTTGCTGCATAGTATCTTCGTGCACGTTCATCATTAGAATTAGTAGACATCTCCACAAGTTAAGGCACCTAGAGGAAAGAGAGGGGGAATGACAGTGGTATTTGGAGAGAAAAAAAACCATGTTATTGTATAAAAGGGGGAATAAAAAATTGAAGTTTTCAATTTATTTATGTTAATATATTATTAGAACGATGTGTTTGAAAGTATATTTTAGTATTTTGTATTTATACATGAAGATAATAAGATGTGTAACGTGTCGATAACAATGTGTTTGAGAGAATATTTAAGTAAGTTGCAGATGTACATGAAGAAAATTGGATGTGTAATGCGTAAAGTTTCTTGATTTTTTAAAAGGAAGAAAGTTGAAGCAATGTGAATTAGCATAAATGAAATTACATACAATCAGATGTTGTGTTCGAAAACATATCAGAATAAAGAATAAGAGATATTTTTGGAAATGCATACAAAACAATATGGTCTATAAATGTATTTATAAATTAAAATAATATAAATTAGCAATAAGGAAAAAGTACTTGTAATGATATTTATCTATGATATTGAGATTTTATTGATTGCTTGAAGGATGTTGTTGCATTCTGTTGAGAATTGCAAGCTCTCTTCTTTGATGATAACACATTTCAAGCATGGTATGTCTCTAAATGTTTCTATCTTCACTTATAGTGTGAATATGTGATCTATCTAAAGTGCTTTGGAGACAATTTCCTTTATTAGATCAGGATTTGAAAATAACAAATAGAAGTCCTTTGCATTAACTCCAAGAATTGTAGATGCCGCGTCTTCGAAAGCAACTATTGAAACCAACTAACCAGTGTGATCTTTTACATCGATCTTTAGTAAGTATCTGTAATCACAATCAATTACTTCAATGCTGAATCTAGGGCAATAACATGTGCTTGTATTTTTTGGAATAAGTTTCTTCATGCATTTTTTCTTATCAACAATAGACAGGCATGATAGGTAGTAAAAACTGTCCATCCATATTTTTGTTATTGTACCCTTGACTTGGTAGAATGCAGGTATCTCCGAGGACTCGATATTGTAAATATCAACAATCGTTATTTTTTTGGGTTGATGGCCAAAAGAAGGTGAATATCTTGTTGTCAGTGGTGTAGAAGTTGTAGTGGAACCTTCTTTTTTAAACCATGACTTTAGCATATGGGCCTCTTCAATGTCAGGATCTACAAGAATAATCGATCTTGTTGTAGTACCGACATTTTTCCAATTAAATTCACCAACACGAGTAGACTTGATTGCTATGATGGGATTATTTCCTATAGCACATAAGCATGAAATTTCTTTTGATACTGCATCAAAATTTCCTTCCCAAAAGATTGCTTCCATGTTATATCCAGACATGTCTTGAAGATTCACTGTTCGTTTAGTAACATCTGAGCCGTCTTTTCTATGTATAGTGCGTGGATTGGAAATGTTATTAACAATACCAAGAACATCAACAATCGAGTTGATGTTTGTTGTTCTGATATCATTGATTGATTTTATATTGAAATGCATTGTTGGGTTGGATGTTCTTTCGTTGGCAGCATGCTCTATGGTAGATGTAGCACTTAAAAAAAATTCCCACTCATTGTTTAAGTGGTTGTATTGTTTATTATCCATTTTCACATTTCCTTTTGAGACAATGTACATATTTCCAACTTGGATTTTATCAAAGAAATAATCAACAACATTTTTGAAACATGTAATGTGTATTTCTCCACCTTTTGTATCAAAGAGGTTGAAGCCAAAAACTTTACCAGGTCCGTATTGATTTTGAAATTGTCGAAGAGGTGTCTTTCTTTGAACATATCCTTTTATGCACCAATTTGAATGGAAGGGTTCATTTCTTTGATCGGAATTTGGATAGGCATGATGAATGCAGTAGGAATGGTAGAAAGTGTGCAGTGCCTTTTCGACAAAGGTTGTTGGTTCAATGAGGATGGAGTTTCTTCTTGATAAGTGATCGAGATACTCGTATTTTTTGGAATACCAATTAAGGTGCATATATAGCACAAATTTTGAATTCTAGTAGCATTATAGACCTACACGTTAAATGATAGTAATAAGCGAAATTGTTAGACTTGAAAATCCTATGAAGGAAATGTATAAAGTGTAAATAATAATTTTGTAATAAACTTACGTTGATGGACCAATAGTTGAAGTAGTCCAACTTTTAACATGTATAGTTGAACCGTTTTGAAGCAAGCTTGCTTCAACGAGGTCATTGAAAGTTATTGGAAGCATAAGGCGCTTCATATGTGTGCCATCGGAGATGTTGGTGCGATATCTACTGTTGAACTTTGCATTGACGTAATAGGCTCAAGTTCAACGATTTGTAGCAATGGTTGAATATGAGTTTTCCTAGAGATCATTGAGAAAATAACATTCTCAATAAGTTTTGTTATCATTTTCTGAAAACAAATATAAAAGAATAAGTAATATAGAGAAGGAAATTCATAAATGTGGTTATTGGTTTAAAATTGTTTATATGTGGTTTTGCGTTAGATGTATAGCTATGATTCCTGTAGAATAAGATGAAAAGTTAAAGGGAGAAAACATGTTCATAGTGTTTCAAATTTAATGAAAATGATAATATATAAAAATTATGTATTCATAATGCCTTTAAATAGGCTACATAACACTCAATGCACCGAAATGGATTATTAATAGGTAAATGTAAGTTAAAAAATAATGATTGTGTGAGTGAATAAAAAAAAAATGGCTATATGTACAACTAAAGTTTTTTTCAAAAATCATGAATGAAGCTATAGTTATTTTTTGAAAAGATAGTTTTTCTAATTGAATGAAAATGATAATATATAAAAACTATGGATTCATATTGCTGAAATGGATCATTTGTAGGTAAATCTAAGTTAAAACTTGTTGTGTAACCACCTCCAAAAAGAGAAGAAAAGAGATATCAATGCCTTAGAAATGAGCCACTTCGAGGGGGAAACCTCCAATACATTACATAAATGAACCATTCTTCGATGATACAATTTACAAAACCTCCTTTCTATATATAGGAGTCCATGGGGCCATAATTTAATCCTAGTGGGCCACAATGTAATCCTAGCCGACCTAACAATAATAATTTAAGGGCACAATAATAACAATATGGGGGTTACAGGGGTACAATAATAACAATAAGGGGGTTACACTAACAACAATAAGGGAGTATAGTAGTAATATAGGGACCTAACATGCCCCTCTCCTTCAAAAAAGTGTTGTCCTTAACGCTTGAGTAGCTCTGGGTGCTTCTGTATAAAATTCTCATCCTCCCATGTAGAATCTTCAGTGGGTAAGTTCTTCCACTTGATGAGATACTCTGAAATTGATCGATTCCGTAGTTGTCGAGTTCTTGTTTCCATGACCGCTTCAGGTTCCAATATGATTTTTCCTTCCTCATCAAGTTCTCGCAATATTGTTTGAACTGGAAGATTTTCACCTATAACCTTCTTTAAGCATGAAACATGGAAAACTGGATGTACTCGCGAAGAAGCAGGAAGCTCCAATTTGTATGCCATAGTACCAATCTTTTGCAACGCCTTGTAAGGACCATAGTACTTTGGCGATAATTTATTATCCTTCTTAGCTTGCTTGAGGGACATTTGTTTGTATGGTTGTAGCCGTAAAATACCCAATCTCCTACATCAAAACTTCTCTCGCTGCGATGTTGATCTGCCTGTTGTTTCATTCGATTTTGTGCCAAATTCAGGTTATCCTTTAAGAGTTGGAGAACTTCTTGCTGATGCTCGACGTGATCTTCCACTGCTTGAACCTTCGAATTTCCCCTTAAAGATGATGTGATCGATGGTGGATGATATCCATAAAGTGCCATAAATGGGGTCATTTTTGCTGCAGTATGGAAGGAAGTGTTATACCACCATTCAGCGAGAGGTAACCACTTGACCCATTGTGTTTTTTTATCAGATACAAAACAACGAAGATATCCTTCCAAACATTTATTTACTATCTCAAATTGACCATCAGATTGAGGATGATAAGATGAGCTATGAGCTAATTGAGTACCCAAACAAGAAAATAACTCCGTCCAAAAATTTCCAATAAAAATGGGATCTCTGTCGCTCACAATAACCCTTGGGCTTCCATGTAGCTTTTGAATTCTGCCCATAAATGTAGTAGCAACTGTACTTGCTTTAAATGGATGAGATAATGCACAAAAGTGTGCATACTTGGTAAGTCTATCAACTACCACCATGATGACATTCTTTCCTTCGGACTTAGGTAAACTCGTGATAAAATCCATTGAAATCTCCTCCCAACGTTGACTTGGAATGGATAAAGGTTGTAGAAGTCCCGGGGTCTTAATTGTCTCCACTTTATTCTGCTGGCAAACCAAACATTCCGCCACAAACTTTTGAATATCAGATTTAAGGCCATCCCAAAAAAATTCTTTCTTCACCCTGTGGTAAGTTTTTAAAAATCCTCAGTGTCCTCCTAAAGGAGAAGTGTGCAATTCCAGAAGAATCTTTTGTTTTAGTTGGGAATTCTTACAAAGATATAAGCGATCTTTGTACCATAAGGAATCATTTTTCCAACTAAATGTATCAGATGTACTAGGATCTTGCCGCAACTTTTGAATGAGTGTCCATACATCTTTGTCCTTCTTCCATTCATCTCTTGCTTCAGTTATCCAATCTGGTTGGATAATAGAAATGGCACAAACCAATGCTTCCACCTCTTCATTCTTTCTTGAGAGTGCATCTGCAACAACATTAAGCTTTCATTTTTTGTAGATTATTTCAAATTCATAACCCAACATCTTTGTGACCCGTTTTTTCTGCTCTTCTGAAGATAGTCTTTGTTCCAAAAAGTGTTTAAGAATATCATGATCAGTTTTTACCTTGAAGTGTCTTCCCATTAGGTAAGTTCGCCATTTCTTTAGTGCATGTAGTATTGCTAACATTTCCTTCTCATAAATAGGTTTCTGTAAATACTTTCCTTTGATTGGACGACTTTCAAAAGCAATGGGTCTTCCTTCCCGCATTAAAACTGCACCAATTCCATTTCCTGAGGCATCACATTCCACAATAAAGGTTTTTGTGAAGTCTGGTGTAGCTAAGACCGGTGCTAGGCACATTGCCTCTTTAAGATGTTTAAAGGCCTTAGTTGCTTCAGGAGTCCATGAAAATGCATCTTTCTTCAATAATGTTGTTAGAGGTGCTGCTATTCTCCCATAATTTTTAACAAACTTGCGATAATACCCTGTTAACCCGAGAAATCCTCGCAACTGCTTTATGGTTGTGGGGACTTTCCATTCCTTAATGGTTTTAATTTTGTTAGGGTCTACTTTAACACCCTCATGAGATACAATATGACCCAGATATTCCACCTCTTGTACTCCAAAGAAACATTTGGATGTTTTTGCATATAATTGTTTCTCCTGCAATAGTTTGAGCACCCTGTCAACATGTTCAACATGATCCTTCCAAGACCCGCTATAGATTAGTATATCATCAAAAAATACGAGCACAAATTTTCTAAGGAAGGGTTTGAAAATGGAATTCATCAACCCTTGAAATGTAGAAGGTGCATTGGTAAGGCCAAAAGGCATGACCAAAAATTCATAATGACCCTCATGAGTTCGAAATGCTATTTTTGGAATATCTTCAGTCTTCATTCTAATTTGATGATATCCCGAACAAAGATCCAACTTGGTAAAATAAATTGCTCCATGTAATTCATCCAATAATTCATCAATCACAGGAATGGGAAATTTATCTTTAATGGTGAGCTTATCGAGCTCCCTATAATCCGGACACATTCGCCATGATCCATCCTTCTTGTGTACCAATACTACAGGAGCAGAGAAAGAACTTTGACTGGGTTGAATTATACCCGCCTCTAACATTTCTGCAATCATACGTTCAATTTCGCTCTTTTGGAAGTAAGGATATCTATAAGGCCCGATGTTTGGAGGAACACTTCCTGGAATCAAATGAATAGCATGATCATGATCACGAATAGGTGGGAGTCCTTTGGGAGTTTCAAACACCTTGGAATGATCGTCCAAGACTTGTTGGAGATCTGCAGAAATAGATGATTTTGATGTTGGAACTTCTAGTGAGCATAATTGTGCAATTACGCCTCGTTGTTCTTTCTTTAGAAGCTTTGTCATGACATTAGAGCTTTTTATCTTTCCCGGCTTCCCCGAAATACCCCATAATTCGACTTCCTTTCCTTCTGAAAAAAATTTCAAGAAAAGTTTTTGAAAATTAAAAGCTACCGTCCCCAAAGATTGTAACCATTGTACTCCTAGTACAACATCAACACCTCCCATAGGAATGGAAAGCATTGGACTAGTCAATACATATTCCCCCATCGTTAGCTTAATATTATGGCATTTTCCAGAGCAATTTATAGTTCCTCCATTTGCAACCAGCACTTGACATTCTGGTGTTGGGTATAGGAAACAATTTAATTCCTTGGCTACCTTACAATGAATAAAATTATGGGTGCTACCTGAATCAATCAACGCTATTACCTTTTTCTTCTTGATTTGTCCTTCTATCTTGAGAGTTTGAGGAGTGGTAATTCCTGCCAGTGCATTACATGATATGGTCGGATTCATTTCTTCCTCTTCTAGGGTTGGTTCCTGGTGTATATCCTCTTTTTGTTCATTTTCTTCTTCCTCTTCACAATCTATGTAAAATAATTTCTTCTCAGCACACTTATGACCTTTAGTGTATTTGCTATCACAACTGTAGCAAAGCCCTTTTGCTCTTTTTTCTTCCAATTGTCGTGGTGTCAACCTTGTAGGTTGTGGAAATCTAGGCGTAGCAACACTTCCTTCTTTATAGAATTGAGTGGTAGGCTTCCTTGTCGCCATTATTTTACATTCAACTTTTCTTGCCAACCTGAATGCCTTCTCCAATGAATCTGGTTCCAAAATGCGAACTTCATGTTGGATATTATCCTTTAAAGTGCCTATGAAGAGATCGATCCTATGTTCCTCTGGAATATCAGTTACCCTTATATTCAATTTTTGGAATTCCTCAATGTGCCGCCCCACTAAACCCTTTTGTTTGAGATTTATCAATTGGTTAAAGAAGGTGTTTCTCTTTGTATCCTCATAATGTGCTATCATTTGTTTCGTAAAAATAGACCAAGTGACAATTTTTTTACGGGAGCAAAGCCATCGATACCATACAAATGTATTTTGTTCTAAATGTAAAGTTGCAATGCGTACCTTTTGTGTGTTTTGCACGTTATGGAGATCAAAATATTGCTCCACCTGTAGTATCCATGTTACAGGATCCTTTCCATCAAACTTCCTCATATCCATTTTTGGAATATGGTGGTTCTTCCCGCCAACATTAGAGTTTATGAAATCACGATTAACATTGATTTTGTTCTCATCATGAGGTTCTTCTACTATCTTTTCAACATTAGGAAACATTTCTTGTATCAAATTTGTCAAACCTTCGATGTCTGTTTTTAGATCATTCTTCATGTTTTCCATCTTAGCTTCCATGCCATCTTCCATGCCATCCATATTAGCTTGCACGCCATCCATATTAGCTTCCACGCCTTTCTTCAAAACTTCCATTTGATTTTTTGTTGCTCTTTGCGAAAGTGAAATTTGTTGCACTTGCTCTTGTAATTTTGATAGATCATGTTGCAATTCTTCATCTTCATGAGTCATAGTAAAGCCTTCTGAAGGCTTAATGGGTGTTGAATTATTTTTACGGTGCATATTTTAGAACCCAATACTGATATCTATTCTACAATATGCCCTTGGAATCAATTCAAATTGATTCTTCAAACAAGACTTATGCAATTCGGAAGAAAAAAATACACACCTTTTTCTTGCTTTTGAGGAGCTCGATATTGAAATTGGATTATATTTGTGATTGAAGCACTTCAATATTTGATTTTTAGTACCAACGTAACCCTCTAAATTATCTTTCAAATGCCACAGGTCTGACCTAATTTGGATTCTCCAAGACAAAGTTGTGTCCAATCTCCCACAATGACCTAATTATGGATTGGTTCAGTAGAGCGAACTTGTACGACTTGCCACGTGTCACTGTTTCATCCTTCATCTCTGAAATTGATAGCAAAGAAACTAAAGTCCATGTACTTGAAACCACTTTTTACAGCACGCCAATCCGATGCCCAGAGAGAGAGTTATTGAACTTTTCCCACGATCACCTCTTTGAGATGAAATTCAGGAGCTTGAAAAAGCACTGCCTTCCATAGATCATATCTCCAAAAATATTGTGAACAAAGCTCTGAAATTTTTTGACGAATTTCTTCAGGATTTCAACTTCACACCATAGGAGTTTCAGATTCTAAACCTTCATAGAAAAAAATTTATAGCGCAAATTCCAAGATAACCTGTTTAGGAGCCTGAAACAAGACCTAACTTCCACAGATCATATCTCCGAAAATAATGTGAACCAAGCTCTAAAATTTTTAGACAATATTCCTCAGGATTTCGGCTTCGCACCCTAAAAATTTCAGCTTCTGAAATTTCGTAGAAAAAAAGTTATAGCGAAAATTCCACGATGACCTGTTTGGAGCAGCGAAACCCTAGAATCCAAAGCTCTGATACCAAATGTTGTGTAACCAGCTCCAAAAATAGAAGAAAAGAGATATCAACGCCTTAGAAATAAGCCACTTCGAGGGGGCAACCTCCAATACATTACATAAATGAACAATTCTTCGATGATACAATTTACAAAACCTCCTTTCTATATATAGGAGTCCATGGGGCCATAATGTAATCCTAGTGGGCCACAATGTAATCATAGCCGACCTAACAATAATAATTTAAGGGCACAATAATAACAAAATGGGGGTTTCAAGGGTACAATAATAACAATAAGGGGGTTACACTAACAACAATAAGGGACTATACTAGTAATATAGGGACCTAACAAAACTAATGATTGTGTTGAATAAATTAAAAAAATAAATGGTATAAATGTTGATAGGATTAGAAATATACAAATTTATGAAAGTCAATATTTACCAAAATTTATATAATTTAATAAAAAGAAAATTGAATAGCAAAAGTTTATATTTACCAAAATTTAAATAATTTAATAAAAAGAAAATTGAATAGCAAAAGTTTATATTTACCAAAATTTATATAATTTGATAAAAAGAAAATTGAATAGCAAAAATTAAACTACTATTCAATTTAAAAATTCTCATTCAATTTCAATATATATCTATTAATCTACTTATATATTTTTTTTTCAATTTCAATATACACACTTATCTACCTAAATACAACACAAAATTTACAATGATGAGATTCTTGATTTTTCTCTATAATGCAACTCATGAACATCTCAAATAAAACTATTTCATTCATGCCATTGAATAGAGAACTGACCTTGGCTATAACTCATGAACATTTGAAATAAAAAAATTCTCATTCAATTTTAATATATAGCTATTAATCTACATATTTTTGTGTTTTCAATTTCAATATAGAATCCTATGTACCTAAATATAAGAGAAAATTTACAATGATGAGATTATTGTTTTTTCACTATTATGCAACTCATGAATGCATTTATTGGAAAATCTAGGTAGCACACAACCAAGTCATCTTTTAGGAAAATTGGTTTTAGCCACAAGTTGTTGCATAGAGGGAAAAAAACCTATTGGGAGGGCATCATATTAACACCTGAAATATGAAGCTTCCATCTCCTTAATCTCCATATAATATGGAAAATATTTGAATCTCACAATTTAATGTGAGACCTCTGTTAGTTTATCTCTCTTCTCTATTCAATAGTTGGCATGTCCATTTTATTTTTTTAAATTTTATCAGTGGCTGAAGGTGTAAAAGTATTATGGTCTCTGTTTCGATGGACCTTCTAAGCATAGTCAAGGGGTGGCATGAGCAAGGGGTGATATTGCACCCTGATGGACAATTAGATTATCATACTCTTGGAGCTTGTGTATGGCCTCTAATAATCACGTGGAATTTGATGCTCTGTTTAAAGGAGTTAAATTGCATTATCTTTACATAATCGTATATTGATCATTGTGGGAAATTCCAAAGTTATCATATGGAATATGCATTATGGTTCCTCTCCCTTGGAGTTTAAACCCAGTGCTATATTTAAAAGGATCCATCAGAATTTGGATAAAAATTCCGAGTTTCAAGTAAAGCATTGTGCAAACTTAACAACCCAAAGGGAAGCACGTGTGTTGAAAATAAATGATCTAGAAAACAAATTCCTAACTCCTTAATATGTTGAAAACTAATCTCATGAGCATGTGCTAGATGTTGTCCATCAAGATTATGTATTGGTCCTCTCAATCTATTTCATGAAGGTATTTTATTTCTTAATTCATTAGGATGGTTCTTCACCTCATGGAGGAGGTTATGGAACAATATGTCATAACATAGGGGAAATCATGGATCATATTGGTTAAATGGATTACAAAGAGGGTTCACACACTACAATCATCATGTTTCACCTTCAAGGTAGTAGATGACAAGGAGCATGATGTAGTAGTTTAGCATGTGGCGGTTATATGGATTGAGGGCGATAAATTGGCTTGGAAGATAATCCTACTAAGCATGAAAATAGCCCTAGGTAGGACTCTATCTTAAGCAAATCAGAAAGTGGGGATTTTTTGGTTTGAGGTTGATGTCTTGTTATTCAATTTCCTCTCTATGTCATCCATGGTCATCTTCGTTTGTGGTCATTCATGGTCATACTATAGTGTTTTAAATATTTGGCTTGAAACAAAAAGTGGATCTTGGCTACTTCTTCCCTAGGCCCTAATGCCTATTATTCTGAATTGTTTAACCCTACGTGTTTGTCCTTGGTGATTCTATGTAGATAGCCTAAATTGGGCATCTGGATAGGATTGAGTCCAACATCAACATTGGAAGTTGAAAAATCTCTTGCATCCATGCCTTTGACTTCTATGAGCTTCAAGATTCTATTGTGTAGTTATAGTGGCGATATAACCAACTAACAACACAATTATCTTCATGAATGGAAATCTTTTAGATTGAAAAACCTCAACAACTTCAATAGGGAAACGATGAAATCAATAACTTCAATAGGGAAGCTATTGAATCTGGACAATATTCAGGTTTTCTTTGCTGGAGTGATTCGTGAATGTGGGTTAGCATGCACGAAGAGGGGTCATATTAGAATCCAAAGGAACAATATGAAACACCTTATCATAGTGTAATGTAGAAGATGTGATAGTTGTAGAAGGTGTAGTTTTCTTCTAACATTTGTTAATAACATTGTTAAACTCTTGATTTTTTGTATTTAAGATTAGCACTTTATGTTTTGGTAATACAAAGATTCATCTCAATCAATTCATTGCCCCACCCCACCCACATATTTCATCTTCTGTGTGTACATTTTATCTTTATGATCACTTACACATACTAATTTTTCCCCTATTATGCAACTCATGAATACATCTATTGGAAAATCTAGTTAGCACACAACCAAGTCATCTTTTAGGAAATTTGGTTTTAGCCACAACTTGTTGCATAGAGGGAAAAAAACCTATTGGAAGGGCATATTAACACCTGAAATATGAAGCTTCCATCTCCTTAATCTCCATATAATATGGAAGATATTTTAATCTCATAATTTAATGTGAGACCTCTATTAGTTGATCTCTCTTCTCTATTTAGTAGTTGGCAGGTTTGTTTTTATTTTTTTAAATTTGATCAATGGCTCAAGGTTCAAAAGTATTATGGTATTTGTTTCGATGGAACTTCTAAGCATAGTCAAGGGGTGGCAGGAGCAGGGGGTGCTATTGCACCCTGATGGAAAATTAGATTATCATACACTTGGAGCTTGCATATGGCCTCTAATAATCACGTGGAATCTGATGCTCTACTTTAAGGAGTTCAATTACACTATCTTTACACAATCGTATATTGATCATTGTGGGCAATTCCAAACTTATCATATGGAATATGCATTATGGTTCCTCTCCCTTAGAGTTTAAACCCAATGCTATACTTAAAAGGATACATCAATTCATTGCCCCACTCCACCCACAGATTTCATCTTCTATGTGCACATTTTATCTTTATGATCACTCACACATACTGTTTTGTTTCTGCAGATTGGTCACTTGAAAAAAGGGCTAAATCCACCTTCCCTTAACATGTTGTGATTTAATGTCAGTTACTTAGGATTGGAAATAAGAACAAGGCCCTATAGAATATTTGATCAAAGCAAAAGATTATGTTGAATGTAGTTTCCATCCAAATTGACCTGCATTACTTACTTATAGCTCAGTGTACTAAGCGGGAGTTTGGTTTTAGAATTCATAGACTCTGTAGTGTAATTGTTGGCTTGTTTCTTCACCCTAGAGCTAGTAGAACCAGTGGGCACAGTATGAAATTTTCCAGTATATCCGAGTAGGGTATGTGGCAACTACTGAGCTTATACTATCTTTAATTGTGGTATCAGGTATACTGTAATCAGAATGGAACATAACTAGTGAAGGCACTTATCCGATTTATGCCCCTATAACCACTTACGAATTAGACTTACCTGATACCATTTAGTACAGCATGCAAGGTTTTTGCTTGGTGTCCCCTAATGCAACAAGTTATTTACAACAATAATTAACAGATGTTGTAACACATTATGAAATTTTCCGGTATATCCCAGCAGGGTATGTGGCAACTACTGAGCTTACTTGTCGTCGTATGGATCTACAATTTAGCTATAGTTATATATGGCACTGATCTTAGTGTAAAGCAGGAGATCTATCACTATCTCTACTTTATTGAATATGCAATCACTATGAACATTTGCTAAGTTAATTCCTATTACAGGATCTAAACAAGTAGGTGTTTCCTCCATATTTAATAGCTCTAGCTACTTTCTCGTAAATTTGATCTTTCCCCATCACTATTTTTGACATTAGGGATTGAAAATAGGTTGGACAGTAATATGTAATCACTATGACCAATAAGCACTTGTATTAGATATGAGTTAGGAGATCAGAGGCAGAGCATAAAGAAGACAGAAAGAAATAAGGGTCTGGGTGAGCAAGGTATTGATCTGGTGTTTCCACACTATGACTACTACAAATGTTATCGCAATTCAATTTTTTGTTTCTTCATTGACTCTTTGTTGTTTTTGTAGTTTATGGTTTCATCTACATGGAAGATGAGCGTGATGCAGAGGATGCAATCTGAGGGCTTGACAATACCGAATTTGGTAGGAATCCCTTCTTATGTATGCCCATGATTCTTACTTTAATCCCATGAATGAAAATGTGGCATAAAGTATTAAGAAGCATCTTAATTTGAATCTAAATGAGCAGTTCATGATTCTTACCGAATTTGGTAGGAAGCCCTTCTTATGTATGCCCATGATTCTTACTTTAATCCCATGAATGAAAATGTGGCATAAAGTATTAAGAAGCAGCTTAATTTGAATCTAAATGAGCAGTTCACGACATATATTTACATGCAACTATAAGTTTGAATAGGAAGTTCTAGAGGGAGTACGGTCTTTAGAAAGGAGTAATGAGCTAACGAGTTTTCATTTCCCTTCTTTTAGAATAGGGAAGTAAGGCATAAGTGGTTGATGGAATGGTCAGTGAGTAGGAAGACCAAAGTTCAAGGTAAGATTCATTGGTCTTGAAAGTGGATATCAGGCAAGCCTTTGAAGGGTCAAGCCGTAAGGAAGATAGGTCACATGCGTGCTCACAATATTTGGTGGGGAGTTTCGATGGGGAGAAAGAGTCAAGTGCACATTTAAAATTAGATGGAGAATAAGCAGCACTTACCGAACAAAGACGCAACCTTCAACCTTCCTCTCTGACTTCACTCACAGCCAATAAACCAGACACAACCTTCAACCTTCCTCTCTGACTTCTCTGACAGCCCTCAACCCTAAGACGCAACCTTTAGCCTCTATGCCTTCAGTGGAACAAACAAACACCAAATAAATAGAACGAACAAAGAACTCTGCCTTCAGTGGAACACAAAAACAGAAATAACAACAAAAAAAATAGATGAATGAAAGAAACAAATAGATTTAAAACAACATCTCAAAACTACCCAGACCTAACTAATAACTACCAGAGCTGATTTACAGTTGTTCCAATTGCCCCTCCTCCTACAACAAAGGCAACTATTAACCCAGGGAGGAGGACTACTCTTACATTTATTTATGTTTTAATAATAATATTGCATTTTAATGTTTTATTTTTTTAACTTTTTTTTAATCTAGATATAGCATTCTTCGGTCGTCTAACAATGCATCTATCAACAATAATACACAATAACAAGTAGAAGAGTTATTTAAAAAAAAAAAGACACCTTAATACATAAATATTAAGAATTAAGACAAATAAATTAATCATTAAATTTATTAAAGTGTAATAGATAATAATTTAACTAATTATCATCATCCGTTACTTCCCTGAAATTGTATTGTTCTCTGTAACTACTCCCACAAATAAATACAATTTACGTAATAATTCTGACTCGTTATGGATCTCGATGGTGAAATATCCTTACAGTGATTTCGCATTTTGAAAGCGAAGCACATACATATATTTTAGCAAACACCAAACGCTGCTACTCTGGTTTGCTAGTCTCTTGTACACCAGTTGCTCACACTTTCAATTGTATTGGTCCACGCAAATACTTCATTCCAAAACCTGGTAACATGATTTCAATAAAGATATTCGAAGACAATGAAACAATGAGAGTCGGACTCAATTCATGGGTACGAAGTATCTCTTACATTACTA
The DNA here is from genome assembly GCA_034641835.2 of Pinus albicaulis. Taxonomy (NCBI): domain Eukaryota; kingdom Viridiplantae; phylum Streptophyta; class Pinopsida; order Pinales; family Pinaceae; genus Pinus; species Pinus albicaulis. The sequence goes on from CM076574.1 coordinate 785,598,312, forward strand.
GGGTTTTAACAAGCGCAGAGGGTTACATGAGATTATTATGTGGAAGAAATTCCCAGTTAAAACTCCTAGATTATGAACACATCCCGTTTCGCTGCAGACGCTTTCATGAATATGGTCACTTGTATAAATCTTGCCCCCTAAATGGCGCTCAGAAACAACCGCACCAAGCAAATGGACCAGAAGAGCAACCTCGCCAAACAGAGGATGGCTTTATAACCGTTAGTTCACGCAGAAGACCTCCACGAGCAAAGAATAACGGGCCAGGTTCAGCAACAAAGTCAAACTCTCAAAAATCTGCAATGGAAAACAAGTACGAGGTTCTACAGGAGGAAGGAGAACCAACAGTAGTTCAGGAGGAAGCCGAATCGACAATGCTGGAAACTGCAGATGAAGGTAAACCTGAAGGGACTGCAGCGGAGAACCAGAAGCCGCAGTCGTCCAAACGGAAAGCTGGACAGGAGACTGGAACCCAAGAAGAACAAGAAACGCCAGAACTTACCCCAATGGAGGTGGAGCAACCCAAAGAGGAATTGAGTGCTGAAGAGAAATTACTGAAACGGCTGTTGTTTGAATGGAGGAATCTTGATGATCGTTTCATCCCCACAGATCAAAAGAAATTGTATAAAGAGACATTCGAGAATTATCTCACAGTGCAAGCCCGCAAAGAAAGCCAAGAAAAAGAACAAGCAGCAGGTAAGAAGCATGTCCCCCCTAAACCAGCAAAAAAAAGAGGACGTAGAACGTTGCAAGAATCAATACAGCTAGTAGGGGAAACTCTGATAAATACAGGAAGAATAATGCCGTTAACAACGGTTTTTCAACAAATCCCTAAACACGCATAATGAAAGTGCTCTCTTGGAATATTAGAGGTCTCAATAGTAAGGGTAAACAGAGAAGCTTGAGGAATAGATTGCAGGAGGAAAAACCACAGGTCATGCTAGTTCAAGAAACAAAGGTTACAGGACAAAAACTAGAAGAAATAATCCATTCTTTCAAACTGCAGTATCAAGCAATGGCTATTGATTCAGTAGGAACCTCAGGTGGCCTAGCAATCTTATGGAATCCAGCTAAAATTACTGCAGAAGGATGGATCAGTCTACCTAGGATCCTAACAGCTACCTTCAGACAAATAGGAGCAGAGGAAAAGATTCTTATATCAGTAGTATACGGACCCCCAATTCCAGGAGAGCGAGCAGCTTTTGTACAAAGCATACGCACACTAAAAACACTGCATGATGCACAGTATTGGTTGATAGGTGGAGATTTCAATATGATCTTGGACTTATCAGAGAAAAAAGGAGGCATAAGAAGGGAAGACCCTAATATGGCACTTTTCAGAGATCTAATAATAGACCTAAGGCTAGTAGACATCCCAACGGTCAATGGAAAGTTTACATGGAACAACAGAAGAGGGCAACGATTTCAGGTAGCTTCCCGTTTGGATCGCTTTCTCGCTTCTGAAGCTTTTATTAGTCAGGACAAGTACTTTGAAGCAGCAACCCTCCCAACTCTGGGATCGGATCACTAGCCAATCCAATTAGAAGTGGATGTCAAGGCAAGCCCTCACAACCGACCTTTCCGATTTTAACAGTTCTGGTTAAGAGATCAGGGGTTCATGGATAAAGTGAAAAACTTGTGGAGCACTATCCAAATAAGAGGGAGAAATCAAATGCACTCCTTTCAACTCCGTCTAAAACAGTTAAAGGAGGAAATCAAGAGATGGAACCGCCTCGAATTTGGTAATATACATCAGGAACAAATCCAACTAACTGCAAAAATGAAGGACATACAACAACAAATAATTCTTCAAGGCTGAACGCCCGAACTAGTAATAGAAGAAGGTAACACACTCAGTCAACAAGAAGAGAGACGCAAACAAGAAGAGATCCTGTGGAAACAAAAGTCAAGGATACAGTGGCTTAAAGAGGGGGACCGTAATACCAAGTTCTTCCATAATGCCATGCTGCAACGACGCCAACATAACAGAATCTTCTCTTTGAAAGCAGCCAATGGGGAAAGGAAAATAAAACATGAAGATATAGAGGAGGAGTTAGTTAATCATTTTAGAGATCGACTTACAGAACCTCAACCTAATAGGCAGACAGCCATCGAAAAAATCACTGCTCATATTCCAAAACTCATCACTAGAGAGCAGAACCTGGCCTTGCTCAGAGAAATCACGCTAAAGGAGGTGGAAGAGGTGGTCTTGAATCTGCCCAAGAATAAAGCCCCGGGACCAGATGGATTCACAAGTGAATTCTTCAAGGCAGCCTGGCCATTCATGGGCCCGGACATTCTTGAAGTGGTAGAGGAATCTCGTAGACTGAAGATGGTATACCCAGCGCTGAATGCAACTTTTATCACTCTAATCCCTAAGCACAAAAATGTAGATACATCAGAAGGTTTTCGGCCAATAGCGCTATGTAATGTTATTTACAAAATTCTCTCAACTATTATGGTAAATCGACTTAAACCTCTGCTGCCTACTCTTATCTCCCCGAAATAGACAGGCTTTGTCAAAGGAAGACAAACCCTTGACGGAATAGTTACAGCTCAGGAAGCCATGCACTCATTAAAAAACGACAAACGAAAAGGTCTGCTTATTAAGTTAGATCTTTCCAAAACATACGATCGCATAAGTTGGCAATATTTGTTTCAGGTGCTAAGTGCTTTTGGTTTTGAAGACCGATGGCTCCAATGGTTGCGATCATTCATGACCTCCTCTCACTATTCAATTCTAGTGAATGTCAGTCTGACAACTCCATTTCAAAGCTCCCGCGGTCTTCACCAAGGGGATCCTCTTTCCCCATTTTTATTCATAATAGCTGCTGAAGGACTTGGCAGACTCCTCAAAGCGCACTTAGCAGAAGGAAAACTACAAGGTCTGAAATTGTGGGGACCGAACCTTTCCTTGACCCATCAGCAATTTGTAGACGATGTTTTATTGTTTGGTCAGGCAACTTTGAAGGAATGTAAAGCTATCCAAAAAAATTTAGATATCTTCATGGCAGCTTCAGGGACAGAAGTAAATAATGGCAAATCTAACGTCTATTTTTTCAACTGTCCACTAACGACTTAGACTTTTCTTACTAGGACGTTGGGGTTCCAACGTGGATCATTCCCTATGAAATATCTTGGAATGAATCTACATCTTGGACCAAGCCGGATAGCTGATTGGCAAGACACCCTACTCAGAGTAACCAACAGGATTCAGAATTGGGCGTTCAGAACATTAAACGCGCCAGGGCGACTCATCCTCTTAAAGTCAGTGCTGCAAGCTCTACCAATTTATCAGTTGTCTGCAAGAGCATGCCCAAAAGGGATTTGTTCACAATTAGTAGGGTAGTTCAAAAAATTCTTATGGCAGGGTGCCCAAGCTAACAGGAAATGGGCTCTTCTCTCTTGGGACAAGTTACTCAAATCAAAAGCGGCAGGCGGATTAGGGCTAACCATCCATCTTGAATAATGTGATGGGAGCAAAACTCTGGTGGAGGTGGGTTCAGGGAGGCTCAGATCTCTGGAAGACCATTTGGACAATTAAATATGACATGCCAAGAATTATATCAGGTCGTTTAAAGACAGACACAATACCCAGAGGATCCTCAATCTGGAACCTAGCAACTGTTAACAGATATTTAGTCAGATCACACAGCTTTTGGGAGGTCAAGGACGGTGGCACAGCGCTTTTCTGGGAAGATTCCTGGCAACAACGGGAAAAACCTTTTAGTCGATTAGACTTGGGTGAGATCTTCTTGTATACAAGTAATCCCAACCAGCGACTTCTACAGCATTATTGGCACCACAACAATCCAGATCAATGGAGGAAATGGAAAGACAAAACCACCTGGTCGACAGCTCCTGAAACTCAGCAATGGGTCAACTTAGCTAATGAACTCAAAACTAGAAAAATCAGGAAAGCTTCAGGACCAGACATACTCAGATGGGGATATAAGACAAAAGGACTCTTTACAATAAAAGAAGGATATTCGCTTCAATCTCAACAAGGCCTTCAGGCAGGCATACCTCTTTGGAAAAAAATATGGGCATTAAAACATTGGCCAAAAGTGGAATACTTCATATGGCTGGTCAGCCATAACAGGATCTTGACTTGGGAAAACCTCCAGAAACGAGGAATGCTAGGTCCCTCTAGGTGTTCCCTTTGTCAAGTAGAGCAGGAAACGACAGAACATCTTCTCATTTCCTGTCCATTCGTGCAACAGCAGTGGAGAAAACTGGAAAACCTGTTCAGACAAACAGACAAAGATAATACCAACATAATAGAGACAATCAGGAAATGGCAAAAAGGAAAATTCCAATGCCAAGTGATTAACAGAGCATGGAACCTCTCATTTTGATTCCTCATCTGGAACACATGGAAAGAAAGGAACAGCAGAATCTTCAAAGACACAGAGCAACCATTGCAGCACATTTGGCAAAGAACCATCGACAATATTCGAGAAACCATCCTCAGCGAAAGCTGGACAGATGAAGATTGGAAAGCGGTGGGCTTTGAAACCCAAATTCTTAAATACTTGAATCTAAAACCCCAGATGTTATATAA